>OY282642.1:147552925-148152925 GCA_958299015.1 Tetanocera ferruginea | reverse complement strand
CTTTTTTTGTACTAAACTTTTTTTGTAGCTCATTTTTCTGCAAAACCATTGCAAATATCGTAAAGCCACTCGGTGAAAATTTAGATATCCATTAGCTTAACAAATGTTGCTTAGACGACTCTTTCTGATTCCTTCTTATATTCATGGCATTTTAAATATAAAAGTGCAATTTTTTTGCATTTTTTAAAACAACTATTTTTATAATTTTTATTTTAAAACTTGCAGTATAGAGCATTATTCTGTAAAGAAGATATCCTTTTTAATAATACAAAATTATAAAATGTTTGATTTTCTACGAGGAAAATGGATAAAAAGATTAAAAACACAACACCTCCAAAAAAAAGAGATTTTTTCAAACATCTAGTTATCAGGCACCCTGTATGCAAGGATATTTTGGAGTACTACGAAATGAAGCTAAATCTATACTCTCTTTAATGGGTATAGTTACACCTTTGTATCTTAAAGTTAAAAAAAGTTGTTTTTTTTGGCATCATGCTAAACATAAATAAATATATACATTCTGTGATTTTCTAAGCTTAAAATAAACTTGAATATAAAAAAACGCTTGCTTAAGTATTATATTTTGCTAAATTAATATTTAGACTTTAGTACATTTTAGCTGAAATCTATTTTAAAATTAAGGCATTTCAAGTGAAAATATATATTGATTATAAAATGATAAATTGGTTATGTTTTCTCATGATAGAATAATTTTACCAGGTAGTGTTGACAAATGTTGATTCTCTCAGCTACAAGTAAACGAACTCTTGTCAAAAACAGCTGTTCGTTGTTATATTCGTTGGCCACATTCAGCTGTGTCCGTTCACTGTTGTGATAGCGACACATCGGGGAGCGCTATTATCGGTATTGAAGTTTCAAAAAAATTGTCAAGCTTACGAAATATCAAACTTTGTATCAAATACGAATGGAAATTTTGCCGACAAATTAAAAATTTTCTATTTTTAAATGCATTTTAATGCGCAACTTCATATTTATGTGCATCAAGTTTTGACTTAGCAGTTGGCAACTGTTGGGTACGCTGAATGTGACCAGTGAAAATTAATTGTATGCTAGGACGGATTGTGAGCGCTCTCTTTCTTGTTATATTTTTTGACAAAAGTCCGTTTCCAACAGAAACGTCAATACTACCTTGGAGTAATTATATCATGATGTTTTCTAATATCAAGAGTCTAAGCAAATGTTGCTAGATCATATGCAAATTATTTAGAAACATTATCTAAGCTCTACAAATTAATATTTCAGATCTCGATGAAATATAAAATATGCTTGCTTTGAAATGCATATAAAAAATATTGCATAAGAGCCTAAACTTACTTCATATAATATAAATTTATTACATTTTTGTTTATGCCAATTTTTTTAAATATGTTATCAAAGAAAAAAAGAAACAACAATTTTATTCAAAAATTCATGTTGTGCTGCCTAATGATACATAATTGTCAAAATTTACATTTGATGTCATCTGTCCATCAATGAATGAAATCTATAAGTATGTCGAAATCAGAATCTATTGTTACTTCTGTGACACGGCCAAACAATATTCAAATTAGAAACACAGCTGAATGATCAGTTGTAGATTAGATTTTGCCTTAACACAAAAAAAACAACACAAAATATATTTAAAATAAATACACAGATTATTTTTGTTTTGACTTACTTATCATATCAAATTAAAGCATGATCAATGTAAAAAATAAATATAAAACAACATTTTAAATTAATAAATAACCCACAACTGTTAATTACAGTTTCAATTGTTAATTATTCTTAACTTTTCTTAACTTTAATAACTATTTATCTTAATAACTTTGTAGATATTTTTGTATCTGAAAATTCTCAAAAAGTTCGTTAACCTCTCAGATCAAATAAACTAGGTTTTCATCAAGACATCTCGAGATATAATACTAGACCTTCTAATGAAAGTTTGTTGAAATAATTTCAGTGAGTTCATCTACTCATTAATATAAACTGCTGTAGGCAATGTTCCAAACTTAGCAATTTAAAAACGGCACCAAGAAAAAAAATGTTTTTTTCTATGTTTACAAGATAGATCTCCCTAAAACTTTGTGTGTTTATTTTTGAACGAATTCAAAATTATACTTGCAGATCTTGTTTTGTACAACTCATGTTTGAAGCTACTTCGAAAAATAGAATAATTTAAAAACTTTTTGATTAATTTCTAAATTTTGACAGAGACAAACATCCTCCAGCTAAGAAGAAGAGTGCGAACTGCCTATCAAACAGAAAAACAAAATTAAACTTTTAAAGTGCACAGCACAGTCAATTTTTTTTTTTTTTTTTTTTTTAAATACCAGATTTTATGAAGTCAATAAAGAATCTTAGAATCTTAGATTGTTTTGTATATTTGCCTTCGTTAAAAGCAACTGAAAATAATTCATTCAGAAAAGTTTTTGAATTTTTTTAATAAAATTAGACTTCGAGGAGTCGCAGTTAGATTTTTACAAAACCAAGCGTTGTCACTCACTTTATTGGTCAGATACGCGTGTCTTTTTTAACATACTGTTGTTTATGCAAATGCTAAGAAAAATTTTAAAAATTAATTGATTGAAATGTAAATTTAATGTAGAGATTGTGTATCATGTGAGAATATTTCACTTAAAAAGATTTGTATTGTCTTAATTAAAGTGCATAACTGTCTTCAATAATGTTAACATATGTGTTTTGCGTGTTTGGTGGGAGGGAGGAGTTGTTTTTTGATAACAAATATATTTATTAATTGTTTATAAGCATTTAAAAACAATTAATAAAAAGTTGTTTTGTTTTATGCCCATCACTTAAAAATGGTTGGGCGAAATAGTACGAAATTTGTTATTGCCAGGAGTAAGTATTGGAAAGAGAGGCCCAACATTTTGAATGATGAGGTGTTTTTTGAGGAGATGAGATGTTTAAATAATCGAATAAACATCTCTTACTACTTGAAGCCTTTTGCAAATGGTTGAAAAGAGGGTCGGGACGATCTTAAAAGGAGCTATCTGGAAGCCCTGGAGGACCTTGAAAATTATTCTATATGTTGCAGTAGAAAGCTTTGATGCATTAATTGAGCAAATTTATCCAGAATCCAACACAGATGTTTTTGGTTGTCTTGAACTTTACGATTGAAGAATAACGATGATGATTGAAAATGAAGCACTTAGCAACAACGGAACTATCGAAAATGAACGACCATCCAAAAGGTGTACTCAGAAAAAAAACCTGTAAAAATAACGTTTTTTTAACAAGTTATCATGTTATTGAAATTCAACACGTCAGTTATGTTAATAATTATCAGTTTACATGATAATTCAACTGTGTTAAAAAAACGCTTGTACATAGCCCAAAATCACGGCTAAAAAAAACGCTTGTACATAGCCCAAAATCACATAAAATGGCCTCTGCGGAACAGGACATTCAGAAAAGGGGCATTTTGTCGCTTACATAATTCGCTCAACGAATTATTCACAGTGTACGCATATTTTTTATATGCTGATGGAATATAATAACCAGCACTTTACTCATGTTATTTTTTAACACCAGTGTTGCATAATGCAATGTCAATCTTTGAAAAGTGTTGTTGTTTTGCGTGTAAAAATGGTCATGTTTGATTGACAGGAGACGTGTTGAAATATGTTACCTAATTTTTTCCTGGGTGTATAAAAATAATTGGATCGAAGTGGATACTATTTCCAAAGTATAAATCAGATGGTACAGTCGAATGCCAAAAAACACGATTTGTTGCGAAAAATCTATCTCAAAAATTAGGAGTTATTAATAACGGCTTCCCATAGCATTTTGCTTGCAGATTTGGGGTCTCTAAACATGAAAAATGAAAAAAAAATTTATGCTTACGTTTTTAAAAAAAAATTGTTTAGATTTTTCTCGCTTTTTAACCGACTTCAAAAAGGAGGAGGTTCTCAAGTTGGTTGGTTTCTCTGTTTTTTTTTTTTTTGTGAATGTATGTACATCGATTACTCCTAAAGTACTTGCCCGATTGCCGTAATTTTTTGTCAACATATAGAAACTATCAACGCGGAGGTGCCCGTCTATGAAAAGGGGCGGTATTCGGAAAAGGGGCGTGTCTCTATAAGAAAAACACTGTATTTCAGTAAATATTGACACTACGGTTATAAAATTCACAGTAAAATTACAAGGGCAAGCACAAGTATTAAAAATGACGATCACTTAAGTGGGCGTAACTCTAAAAAAGGGTGTGGCAATATTGTAAAAACTCTGTATCTCAAAGAAAATTGACACTAGAGTACTGAAATTAAGTACAGAGGTAGGTACAATTATTGGAAATTACTATAACAAAAGTGGGCGTAATTCGACAAAGGGGTGTGGCAATATAAGAGAATTACTGTGTCTCGAATAATATTGATACTAGGGTACAGATATTTATTACAAAGGTAGTAAAAATTACTACAAATTTTTGTAAAAAAAAAAATGGGCGTTAATCGAGAAGGGGAGTGGCAATATTAAAAAAAACACTGTATCTCGATTACTATTGACACTACGATGCTTAAATTTAGTACAAAGGTAGGTACAAATATAACAAATTACTGTCAGTAATGTGGGCGGTATTCGATCAAGGGGCGTGTCACTGTAAGAAAAATACTGTATTTCAGTAAATATTGATACTAAAGTACTAGAGTTAATAAATTCACAGAAAAAATGCAAGGGTATGTAAAAAATAACAGTCAATTAAGTGGGCGTTAGTCGACAAAGAGGTGTGGCAATATTAGAAAAACTGTGTATCTCGAATAATATTGACACTAGAGTACTAAAGTTAACTACAGGGGTAGGCACAGTTATAAAACAATTAATTTCAATAAAGTGGGTGTTGTTTGATAAAGGGGTGTGGCAATATATAAAATACACTGTGTCGCGAATAATATTGACACTAGAGTACTGATATTTAGTATAGAGGTAGGCACACTTATAACAAGTTATTGTGAATAAAGTGGGCGTAATTCGACAAAGGGGTGTGGCAATATTAGAAAACACTAAATCGAATACTGACACTACTAACTGAAAAAGTACAGACGTAGGCACAATTATTACAATTTGACAATGGGGTAGTGATAAAAATACAAGAGTAGGTACTGATAAACATACTGACAAAGATCAGAATAAGAAACGACAGAAAAGCATTTTCCATATTATGAGCATAAATAATTGGTGTTTAATTAATTTATACACTTTTTTAATATATATAACTTTCTCTAAAAAGAAAGAAATAAAACTTTTTAACAAAAAAAAAAACCTACTTCAAAATCACTAGAAAGTAAAAAATAATTTTAAATTACTTTTACTATTTATTTCTTGGTCAAATTTGTATTTTTATAATAAATATATTTATTTTTTTATGATAATAAGAGCTTCGAAGTCGGCGCTAATATAATCAGATTTTTTGTGCAGCTGCAGCACACATATAGCATTTTAATTAAGATTTAAGAAAAATTAAGATTACAAATTAATACTGCGTCACCCAAGCAGGATATTTACAAATAAAAAAGTCTTAAATAGAGTAGGGATGGCGAAAAAATCATGATTTTACATCAATGATTAGCGCTGACTAGAAGCTTTTATTATCATAAAAAAATAAATATATTTATTATAAAAATACAAATTTGACCAAGAAATAAATAGTAAAAGTAATTTAAAATTATTTTTTACTTTCTAGTGATTTTGAGGAGGTTTTTTTTTTGTTAAAAAGTTTTTTTCAAATATAGTCTCATATATTTCAATATATCTTTTATACCTCTTTTGAGCCACTGCGCCATGGAATGAAATTAATTGCGCCTGCTTATTGTATAACTTAATGTTAACGAAATTTAATAACTAAACTGAAAGGAGTTTAAAGTTTAAATTTTAAACCCATGCGAGACTAAAACTTAGTTTTAGTATTTAAATTTTTAATATCAAACGATCGTTTTAAAAGCTTAATTAAAAATGTTTATTATAGAAAATCAAAAGAACGTTTTAGAAGTTCATTTTACAATATCAGTTTTTAAAATTAAAATAAAAGATAGAGATGCAAATCTGGGTTAAACATTTTCAAAAAGTAGCACGTTTCTGCTAGTTTTGAAAATTAAGTTTTCTCCGAGTAAGAAGGCATTCCATGATTTAAAAAATATTTTACAATTGCCTTGCACAAGCCATGCCATGGAATCATTCTTGTAAGCTATTCAAATAGGCTTTTAGAAGTTTATGAGAATGCCTTCTGAAAGCACTTTTTGTTAAGGCTGAGGAGAAGTACAGTTGGATTTTTAGAATATTTTCTTGAAGCAGTATATCTAAGGACGCATGTCAAGGTTGTATCGAAAATTTTGCTGCGATTTTAATCCTTGGATAACATAAGTATTTAATTCTACCAAACATATTCGAACTAGTTTTCATCAAAATATGGAGCTTTCAAAGACACCATAAGCAGGAAAGAGTTATAAGCGAACAATTTTGAATTTTCATTTACATATCTGTGTCGACAAGGAATAACAGCTATGTAAGCTTATTTTCATAATTTCAGGAGATCATTTTTAAGATTAAAATCACTAACTAAACTTTTGCTGTTTAGATTTGATGGCCTCAAACATTTAATTTTCAAGGTACAGCCAAAAAAATTTGGGTACTTGTGTATTTTGTTGCGAAAAAATGCAATGAACGTAATAACCTCACTTTGACCTAACTCGAATTAAGCGGTTATTCCTTGTCGACACAGATATACACAAACAAAATAAAAAAAACAAATTGGCCATTTCAGGCCTTGAAAAGACTTTGATCGAGCTTCTTATGATCAATTGTGTTGTGTGTGTTATTAAATGCTGTTTGCAAATAATTGACCGAGAACTGGACCTACATGTTTTATGCCGACTCCGAACGGCTCATGTTCTCAAGAAGCTTTACATGGCATTATTTACTCTCTGAGGTTTGCCATTGTCTGCAGAGAGGTGATGACCGATCAGAAAAAATGTTTTATTGAAAAAAAACTTTTCGCCGCGGCTGGGGATCGAACCCGGGCTCCGAGCATGCTAAGCCACACACTTGACCTGCATGCCACGGTCACCACATACAATCATATATGATGTTAAAAATCCCAACAAACATTTTGGTTGGAGAATGACTTGAGGTCAAGTGGATATCAAGTGTGTTTCTCAAATCTCCAACGTTATTTCTCAACTGCACCTCCTGTTGAGAATCATAGCGTTCTCAACAAAAAAGTCATTTTTTTTTGTATGAAAATTACTGTAGTTCTCAAGTTGAGAAAACAGTGATTCTCAACTCGATCTCAAATATGATACCCCTAAAAGTGTGCTTCAAAAAGTATGACACAAAAAGCTTTATAAAAAGGATATATTACTTCAATATTGCGCTATTATAGTAAATAAATAACTAATCAAACAAAACAAAAATTAACAAGTTAAATTAATTAATAATTCATGGACATTAAAGGAAAAAAAGAAATTCAAATAAACTATACACAAAATAAAAATTAACGCAAATAAACAAAATAGAAACCAAAATTAGTTCAACTTAAATAAACTGAAATGACTAGCTAAGACTTCATTGAAGTTAAGGCAATAAGAACATGTAAGGTAAATGTTAGATAAAAAAAATTAAATTATAAATATTGAATTGAATTCAGAATTGAATAACTAAACAGTTAAATAAATAAATTGTATACATTTAAATAGATTTTTTTTTGGCCTCCTCGTACGCCTTTCTTTTATGAAGGCGGTTGTTGGCGTGCTGGAAATAGGCGATGTTCGTGGTCTCGAATTCAGCGTCCGTTGCCCCAGTGAATTTCTGTTTATGTGCCTCTAAAATAAAATTATAACGCGTATGAAAAAAAAATATATATATATGTTTAATATTCATAATACAATACATACGTTTAAGTGCTGCCGTCACGCTAAGCGCTCTTACAGCAGGCTTGTTGGAGGTTCCCTTCCAGCAGTAGTGCCGCGCAGCATCATCTGTCATAATGGCCTTCCACGACATTTTAAGAAATTTTGTGGAATTGCCACAAATTTGTGCTACCAGTTCAGCAACCTAGTAAGGAAAGCATTTGTTGGCATTAATTATCATTTAGGACTGAGTATTGCGGAGTTATTTGGCATCTTACCAAATCTTCAAATTTGTTCTCCGAGCTTTGAACCTTCCTCTCAAATTCCATAAATTCCGTTGGAGTTGTAAATGGTGTTTTGGGGAGAATGACTTGAGGTCAAGTGGATATCAAGTGTGTTTCTCAAATCTCCAACGTTATTTCTCAACTGCACCTCCTGTTGAGAATCATAGCGTTCTCAACAAAAAAGTCATTTTTTTTTGTATGAAAATTACTGTAGTTCTCAAGTTGAGAAAACAGTGATTCTCAACTCGATCTCAAATATGATACCCCTAAAAGTGTGCTTCAAAAAGTATGACACAAAAAGCTTTATAAAAAGGATATATTACTTCAATATTGCGCTATTATAGTAAATAAATAACTAATCAAACAAAACAAAAATTAACAAGTTAAATTAATTAATAATTCATGGACATTAAAGGAAAAAAAGAAATTCAAATAAACTATACACAAAATAAAAATTAACGCAAATAAACAAAATAGAAACCAAAATTAGTTCAACTTAAATAAACTGAAATGACTAGCTAAGACTTCATTGAAGTTAAGGCAATAAGAACATGTAAGGTAAATGTTAGATAAAAAAAATTAAATTATAAATATTGAATTGAATTCAGAATTGAATAACTAAACAGTTAAATAAATAAATTGTATACATTTAAATAGATTTTTTTTTGGCCTCCTCGTACGCCTTTCTTTTATGAAGGCGGTTGTTGGCGTGCTGGAAATAGGCGATGTTCGTGGTCTCGAATTCAGCGTCCGTTGCCCCAGTGAATTTCTGTTTATGTGCCTCTAAAATAAAATTATAACGCGTATGAAAAAAAAATATATATATATGTTTAATATTCATAATACAATACATACGTTTAAGTGCTGCCGTCACGCTAAGCGCTCTTACAGCAGGCTTGTTGGAGGTTCCCTTCCAGCAGTAGTGCCGCGCAGCATCATCTGTCATAATGGCCTTCCACGACATTTTAAGAAATTTTGTGGAATTGCCACAAATTTGTGCTACCAGTTCAGCAACCTAGTAAGGAAAGCATTTGTTGGCATTAATTATCATTTAGGACTGAGTATTGCGGAGTTATTTGGCATCTTACCAAATCTTCAAATTTGTTCTCCGAGCTTTGAACCTTCCTCTCAAATTCCATAAATTCCGTTGGAGTTGTAAATGGTGTTTTGGGGAGAATTGACTTGCGTTTTGGAGGTCTGTGTGAGTTGTGTGAGTGAGCAGCCGTCTTCAATTCTTCGAGTACCCGCTTCAATAAGTTTTGCGTTGTTTGATGTTCTGAAAAAATTAATGATGTTATTATTTATAGGTCATTGCAGAACTTTGAAAACCCTACTTACCCTTTAAAATTGAATTTTGTCCGTTTTCAATAAAATATTTAAGTTCAACTAAGTCTAAAAACGAAAATGATAATAAAAATAAAATAAATGCAAAATTATAATGAAATAAAAAATAATTATTAATAACAATAAAATTAAAATTAAGAAAACAATAAAATAAAAAATATTTATATAAATTAACCTTTTTTGGTTATGAGCTCATTCACAGCTCCGGCGTCCAAAAAATGCTCGTTCAAGTCCATCTACATGTGAATAAGAGGCATAAATATAAATTTATTGAATTCAAAATTATGAAACATGACAATTTTTTCTGTGATTTCCTGAGCTGCATGTTGGTATTCTAAGCTCGAAAGTTGTAAACTATTACACATTTTAATATTGAAATTAGATGATTTTATTGGAAGTGTAAAAAAGTCTGTTAAATTCAGAACCTCCTTTGCTACAATTTTAAAAACGCTGTTTTGTTTAGAAATAGACAATATGGTGAATATTTTATCCTTAATACAGAAAAAATTGTCAGGGCTTTTTGTGGAAAAATAAAACCGATTTGTGTTTATCGATTTTACTGGTCCATTTTTTAATTCGGTGTTTTACCTTTCCTCAGCTGAAGGCTGAGGAATTCGTAGACTTTCCTCTACCAAACGGTTATAAACTTGCGCCGCAATCAAATTCTTTTTCCTACATTTTCTTTTAAGCTGACCTAAATAGTTTTCAAATTTAAAAGCACTTACACTTTCTAAGCCACCGAAGTTTAATGCATCGCTTGATAGGTGGGTTAGACAGTGAAAGTTAAAAGTTAAAAAAGTGTTGTCATAAAACCGAGGGATGTTTTCGACAAACAGAGTTAAAAGTTTGTTGGCACATGAATTTTGTTCATTTTAATAAACTAATTTGCTGAGATTGTAAGGAGAAGCTTTGATTTTTTTGTCTCACCCAAGCAACGAGCAAAGTTTTGGTAACACCGAGGCAAACAACATGCATATAGTCATAAGGAAATGCCTTGACTATATCAATAGACAATTTTTCAATCGCTAAGGGTTCTAATATTTTATGATGAGTAACATTCAATCGTGAACGGAAGTCTGAATCAGTTCTAGGATTATGAATTTCATTTCGAAAAATCATTCTATGACTAAACGACTCCCCTTTTTGAGTACATTTTAGGCAACTGAAAAATCCCGTGTGCCCTTTTACTCCTAGAATAAAAGCTCTGGCTGGTGCATCGCAGATGAATGATCGGCAATTAATAGAAAAATATTTGCCCTCAAAACTCAAGCCTATATCTATTAAATTATAAAGCTCGTCTACAAATTTGTTAAGATATGTATTCGGACACAATGGCTTACTGTGGCCACAATATGCGCCCACAACCATGATGTCAGGTGTTCCATTGACATTAATTAATATAGGCCAAATTTGTAAACTTGAACTTTTTGCCAGTGGAAGGCCATCTATATTTATGTTAAGACTAATTTCAGTCGGTTCATACGAGTTCTTTCTTAAAAAGTCTGTTAGTGCGTCCTCAACTCCGTAATGAAAGTACTCTCCTGATCCCATCTTTTCAACAGGCGCTACCTTCGGGGTCAATTTTAATGTCCTCGCGTCTTTTGGAATGCAGCTAAAGTGCTGCCTCAAGATTGCCAGTAGGTCATTCGTGGCTGCGTTTGGTATATTAAATTTTACCGCCCACCCTGCCAGGTCCTCCTTCAATTTGTCCTCAGATGCTGGTTTTGTGCAGGGTCTTTCGTCTGCACTATCACTTGACGAGAAAGTCTCCTCGTCTTCTTCATCCTCGTCGCTTGAAATGGGTAAAGTAGTTAAGTTTAGTCCGGCGGCTGCTGTCGAGGATTCCCGCGCCAAATTTGCACCAGCGCGTGAATGTACCGACAGCAGGTCCACCACCTGCATAACTTCCCTCTTTATTTTTTTGGATTTTTGCATCCTTTTATCTTACCTTTTCTTTTCCTACTGTCTTGAAATCCTTTACGATCGTTGAAATTGTTTTTTTCCTCTGTTTGCAATTTCACACTTTTTCACTTGCTAAAATTTACTGACAAGTGTCAAAACAGGTTAGCGTTACCAGATACAGTATACAGTTTCGCGAACTCAATAGCAGCATTGCCACATAAACAAGTTTTAAAAATTTCCTCAAATGTACCTCAACTCGTAATCAAGTTGAAATCAAATCATTGGAGAAACATTTGATATCAACTTGAGAATTACACTTGATATCAACTTGAAAATCATTGAATTCTCAAACATTGGAGAAAAGGGATTTTCAACAATGTATCTCAACTCATAATCAAGTTGATATTATACATTGGAGAAAACATTTGAGATCAAGTTGAGAAATACACTTGATATCAACTTGACAATCATAGTAATCTCCAACGTTGGAGAATAATGTTTTTCATGCTTATTGGGATCTAACCTTGAACGATGACTATGAAAAGTTGTTTGCTATAAATTTTGAACTTAGGCGCAGCAAGAACTATAAATAGAAATAAGCCGAAAACACCGCTGCACATAAATTTTCCCAACTCGTTTACTTTGTATGACGATGTTTGCAGGAAATCTTACAGTTGTCAATAAAGTTGTCCAGTTATGTTAATTTTTTTTTTATGCAACATCTCATCCACGCTCTGCAAATGTGGCTACGAAAGAAGGTTGCCGACAATAAGTCTGTCACATCAACTGCTGTCCAAACATGACCGTGAAAAGCATAAATCACTCGGGTAACTTATTGACCAAATACTACATTCGAGTATGTTAATGATTGACCTCATCGGCAGAGCAATGTCAATATTGTAGCTCAGCACAAGATAAGTAGCTTTGCACAGAAGATCTTTACTTATGCTCTGGGCAAATGGTTGCTTCTAAATGCTTCTCGAAGTTTTGTGATGCCTTCTGAGATGATGGTATTGTGTCGATGACGTGTTGACGGCTGCAAACACACCTCTTGAACTGCTCAAACAGCTTTTAATAGGAACGGCTTGCCAACAATGACGCAGTCAATTCGAAACCAATCGACAACTCTAACATAACAACAAAAAATCATGCAAAATAATACTTTAATCAAAATCACATCAAATACGTTGAGCTTCAGATATGTTGAAATGTACCAAAAAACTAAAAATTGAATGAATTAGAAATGCATTAAATTAATGATGTTGCTGCCTCTCACAGGTTAAAAGCAGGTTTTTTTTTGGCTGTGAACGATGGAAGAAATGAAGTTGAGTTCAAAACCATTGAAATTATTTGTTAAATTTGTTAATTGTTTATCTTGATGGTTGTTTGTTTGGTTCAGTGGTTTGTTGGTTGGTTGGTAACTTATGTCGTTACACAATTTGACTATTTTTGTAAAGTTGTATTTTCAGTGATATGTATTGTGGTTATTGGGTAGAAGCCAAGGTGATGGTCAGTTTTGAGCACGGGATAATTATGTCTAGGCATGATTTTACTGGAGTAGAACTATTTATTACCAATTATCAATTAACAACTTTGAATAAATGAAGTGGTTTTAACATAAGATTTCACAATAATACGGTTCATACTTTCGAAGGAAGCATTGATTTAAATTTAAAATTTATGCTCAAGAGAACTGAACAGTTGTACCATTGTCAGTTCATCAAAAACATGTCATATAAAAGTTTTACGTTTTATTATCTTAGTTATGTGTTAATTATATCTCAAGATAAAAATTTATATTGCTTCAGCATAAATATAATTCACATTTATTAATGTTTTTTTTTTTTTTTGTCTATTTATGAAACTTGTTATTTACCACATTGACCTTCAATTAAACTTTAGCTTGTCTTGCAAAACAGACTCCCAACACCGTTAATGTCACATGCTCATATAACCATAAAACGTTCACACAAACACAATTAAATCTAACAGTTTTGACCATACATTTTTTTTTTGTTTTTGTTTTATCTTTTATCTTGAAAATTTAACACTTATACGTCAAACTCTAGGCTTTGTGTAAATTAATTACAGCCCAACATTGATTTTTATTGGTGACGCTTTTGCGCATGTGTACCACCACACTTGTTACACTCTACTACTTCCGCCCCTTTATATATTGAGCGAAGCTTAAAGAAACGCTCAGATGCATTTGAACAAGATTTGGAGTTAATTTTTTGCTGTTTATTACTTTTATTGCAACGTCGATTGGGGTTAAGTCGTCAACAAGTAAATACAACACAAAAAACTATGAAACTTAACGCTAAGTTTTGCAATCGCGCACTATGTTGGCATGAAGGCCTGAAGGGTAAGCACTGGCTTACCAGACAAATCTACGACAACTTGAAAGTTTAAAAACTTTCCACAAATTTGCTGAATCATTTCCAAACACTTTACGTTAGAGCTAAATAATTATGAAAAATTCAACCAAAGCTGCTGCTGCTGCTGCTGCTGCTTTAGTTCACAACTGCGCATGTGCAAGCTGCTCAAAGCATAAATAAATTCAAAGCTTAAGAAAGTAAGAGTATGTACATATGTAGTTATAACGCAAAACCGTTGCAGAAGGTATCCCAATCAAACGATCTTGCAACTCTTGCCAAAAAGTCTTTGGCTGTTTTGTGCTGGAGCACTTAATTTGTTTCTTTTTATTATCTGCCCATATTTGCTCAATACTTTGGTTTTACCTTGAGTTTGTTAATTATTAAAATGATAAAATAATTCACGCCCCATAATTACGCATATATATCATTTGTTTTCACTCCCATCACTATGGAGTGCAATGAATTGAGCACTCTATAAATATTTCAGCTAGTTAAAAAGTGTTACTTTTAATTCAATTTATGACATGAGACACGCCCACATTGCGAACGAAAAAAGAAAAAAATCTTATTTATGAGCTTGTCAACAATATTCGAAATAATTGAATAAGCTTTGGTGTTAATACAATTTTGGCTATATGATTGGCTAATTAGACTGTGAAATCCGCCTACATTCAAAGAAAAAACCTGGACAAAAGATATTGTTGACTCTATAATGACAAAAAATGTATCAACTCCGCCTAGGAATTCGTCATTATGATAAACATTGTACTTATAAAAGATTTCTAAGGCTGAGTTAAAAAATTATTTCATAAAGACTGTCCCAAAAATAACTGTCCTTTTGTTTTTAGGTTATTTATAAAAAAGTGTTACCTCTATAGCAACATAGAGTCGAAGTCAAGTGTTCAACGGATTAAACAATTTTACAACCTAAGAAGATATAAAGCACAAAAAGTGCCTGATAGGTCAGAAGGAAAGGACACCGAAGCCAAGAGGAGGGCTCGAAAACTGTATCGCGATTACCTGCCCAAATTTGATTGCGTGATCATGGACGATGAAACGTACTGCAAAGCGGATTCAAGCAGTTACCTGAACACGGATATTATATTGCTGTTAGAAGGGGTGGAGCATCCTCTAAATTTACCACCGAAAAACATACCAAATTTCCAAAGAAATACATGGTGTGGCAGGCCATTTGCAAATGTGGCCTTCGAAGCAAGGAATTTGAGACAGATCGCACAATCAACACCGAAATTTACATCAGAAAGTGTCTAGAGCGGCGTTTGCTGCCTTTTATACGTCAGCACCAAGGTTCAGTACTATTTTAGCCTGACCTTGCAACATGTCACTACGTCCAGAGAACGATGGATTGATACCAAGCCAATAATGTCACTGTGGTAGCAAAAGAATCCAATCCGCCGAATTGCCCCGAACTTCGTTCAATCAAAAGATATTGGGCTTTAATGAAAATAAATCTTAAGTAGACCAAACAAACTGCGAAAAACATCGAAATATTTCAAAGTAAATGGCGTCGGGTCAACGAAAGTTCGGTAAAAAACCTAATTGGGAACCTTAATAAAAAAGTGCATAATTTTTTAAGTGTATTTTTTTCAGTGTAAATAAAATTTTCATTTATTTTGTAATGTTCACTTAATAATAAACTGAAAGAATTTTAAAAAAAAAACATCATTGGTTTTTTACAATACAAAAAAAAAACAAAAGGACAGTTATTTCTGGAACAGGCTTTATTATGGAGTCAACAAAAGCTTTTGTCAAGGTTTCTATGAGTGTTGGGAACATGATATTAGCCGCTTTTTTTCCAACATCCAAATCAGGATTTGGATTGTGAATTAAAGCTAGAGACACACAAAAAAAAAAACAAAACAAATTGGCCATTTCAGCCCTTGAAAGACTTTGACCGAGCTTCTTATAATTAATTGTGTTGTGTGTGCTATTAAATGTTTGCACACAATTGACCGAGAACTAGACCTATATGTTTTATGCCGACTCCGAACGGCTAAAGTTCATGTTCTCAAGAAGCTCTACATGGCATTATTTACTCTCTGAGGTTTGCCATTATCTGCAGAGAGGTGGTGACCGCTCAGAAAAATTTTTTATTGAAAAAACTTTTCGCTGCGACTGGAGATCGAACTTGTGCTCCAAGCATGCTAAGTCACACACTTAACCTGCATGCCACGGTCACCACTAGAGGCGCACAGTGGATCGAAATAAGGAAAATGCGGAACTAGAAATAAAAGTGTCAATACTGTTAACTGAATATTAATGTTTAAATACTGGAGCCACTTCATTTGTAATTTAATTTTTTTGAATTTAAAATTTTTTGAATTTTTGAAAAAATTTTTAAAAATTTAAAAAAGAGTTTTTCAGTTTTTATTTTAATTTTGTATATTTTTATTTATAAAAATACACATATGTTTAATTGTTTTTAGTTCCAATAAGTACGCCTTCAGCTTAAACAGTGCAAACAAATAAATAATAATTTAATATGGAAAATGCATGGAACTTTCGCCCGATTTTCGACTAAATATACAAAATGTGGCAGCTAAAACCTATTAGAATAAAAACTCAAACTTATATAAAACTATTTACAATTTCAGAATCCAACTCATTCCAAATATTTTAAAGTTTTTGTAAAAATCACGTAAACTCACTTAAAATGAATGCTAAACCTTTTATTGTTTTTTTTTTTTTTTTTTTTGCTTAAAACTATGTAAACTAATTTATTTTTATTGTATTAAAAATTAAAGTCTAATACAACATCAAAAAATATACAAAATTGTATTTATAAAATCTCTTTATTATTTTTTTAAAGTGTTTGAGGCCATCCAATCTAAATAGCAAAAGTCAGGGTACCCTGATAGCTGGTAGCGATTTTAATCTTAAAATGCTCTCCTGAAATTTTGAAAATGAGTTAAGCTGTTCTTCCTTGTAGACACAGGTTTGTTTGTCTTTAATTATTTTGGATATTTTCAAATTTTAGGAACATAAAATTAAAACATCTCTTCAAATGCATATTTTTTTTAAAAATAAAACCCAAACAATTTAGAGGAAATTCTCCTAAAGTGCGCCTCTCCTAAAGTACACTATTTGAATAACTTTATTCTTCGCAGTGGCAACTCCATTGTGAGTACTATCAAAAATTTTAATTAATTGTATACCTCCACATAAGGGATATATTCATTTTGTCAAGACGTATGTATCGCCCATAAGAAGGTTTGGCAGGTATAGAAAAGTGTATATATATTATTAATCAGCCTCACCATCTGAATCCATTAAATAATGAAGCTATCGTCATGGAATTCAATATTTAAGATTTTATCGCCCACAAATCTTTATATGTTAAGTTAAAAAATTCGTCAAATCGGATAAAAACTACGACTAACTCCCATACGAAGTGACTTTTTGAAAGCATCAAGACCTTTTTTAAGTCCACAAAAATTAATTTTTTGCTTTAATCTAAATCTGAATATTATCATATCTGAAATCAGATTTGAAAAATACAAAAAGTATACCTAATATGACAGACAAAAAATTAAAAATTTGAAAATTATAAAAAATTTCATTATCAAGAAAAAAATGTCTGTACACATATTTTTAATATTACGCATTTTGAGTAATAACGGACTATAGTCCTTTTCCTGGCTGATGGCAAAGTTTTGAGTTATGACTGAAAACTTATAATCACCGCGAACGGGGCTGGTGATTTCAAAACGCATTCTTATTCCAAACAATTAATTGTTCGAATCAATTTACTTCATGATTTTATATTGAAATAGAAGCAAACAAATTGATTGGCTTGGTGGTCGAGTGTGTTGAGTGTTTAGTTAATAAAACGCTACACGACCCCGAGTTCAAACCCGGTTAAAACCGAAATATTTTTTTGATTCTTATTTCAAACAATGAATTGTTCAAATCTTTATTTTATATAATTTTATATTAAAATAGAAGCAAAGAAATTCATTGCCTTGGTGACCACTCGACCGAGTGTGTTATATATAATATTTTATTTAAGCAAGAGAGGATAAAACAATTTCTGGGTTCATGGCTGGACTTAAAAATTCAATAACAAATAAAAAACCTTTGTATTTTTGTTCAAATTTTCTGACAGCTTTTGAGATGAACTGTATTTAAATATGTTTTGCTACGGTTAAATTATTTTTACCAACAGCTCAGTGGTAAAGTGAATGACTGGCATCCGGAGGACAAAGGTTCGAATCCCGCATGTGTAAGTACAAATTTAATTATGATATTATTGGAATTTTGATTCCAATCTATGGCTCGGTTCGATTCTATTTATTTAATGGCTGCTTGAGAATAAAATAAAAACAAGTAAAGAAAGTCTAAAGTCGGTCTAGGCCGACTATGAAATACCCTAAACCCACTTTTCAAAAACAAAAAAATTTTTATTGTAAATGGGCGTCTCCAAGGGCGGATGAAGCCTATATTTAATATGCATTTAAATGTTGATGAAAAATTTACACATACCAAGTTTTATTCCTGTAGCTCACAGTTAATGCCTTTAT
The DNA here is from genome assembly GCA_958299015.1 of Tetanocera ferruginea. NCBI lineage: Eukaryota > Metazoa > Arthropoda > Insecta > Diptera > Sciomyzidae > Tetanocera > Tetanocera ferruginea. The sequence continues at coordinate 148,134,614 of OY282642.1, read as the reverse complement.
TGTGCTTTCGCTATGGGAGATGGGCGGATTCATGGACGGATTACTTCCAATTTTTGAACACACCTTAGTTTTGGTATAAAATACATGCATACCAAATTCAATTTCTCTATGACAAACATAACCTTATTTATTGAGTTTAAAACTTTTTGGGCTGTATGGGAAATAGGCGTGTCCGTAGGCAGATGACGTCCATTTTTCAAAACCATCTTTGTCTTGTCATAAAAAACATACGTTCCAAATTTTAGCTCTGTAGGTTAAAGAGAGGCTTATTTATTGCGTTTTCAATTTTTGGGTTGTATGTGAGGTGGGCGTGTCCGTAAGCGGATGACGTCCATTTTTCGAAGACATCTTTGTGTTTGTATAAAACACATACATATCAAATTTTATTGTTGTAGGCTAATTATGAGCTGAGTTATGCAGTTTTCAATTTTCACGTTGTATGGGAGGTAGGCGTGCCCGTGGGCGGATGATGTCCACTTTTCAAAACCATCTTTGTTTTGTTACAAAAAACATATGTGCCAAATTTTAGCTCTGTAGGTTAAACACAAGCTTATTTATTGCGTTTTCAATTTTTGGGTTGTATGGGAGGTGGGCGTGTCCGTAAGCGGATGACGTCCATTTTTCAAACACATCTTTGTGTTGATATCAAACACATACATACCAAATTTTATTGTTGTAGGCTTTTTATGAGCTGAGTTATGCAGTTTTACATTTTTGCATTGTATGGGAGGTAGGCGTGTCCGTAGGCGGATGATGTCCACTTTTCAAAACCATCTTTTTTTTGTTACAAAAAACATATGTGCCAAATTTTAGCTCTGTAGGTTAAACACAAGCTTATTTATTGCGTTTTCAATTTTTGGGTTGTATGGGAGGTGGGCGTGTCTGTAAGCGGATGACGTCCATTTTTCAAAGACATCTTTGTGTTGATATAAAACACATACATACCAAATTTTATTGTTGTAGGCTTTTTATGAGCTGAGTTATGCAGTTTTACATTTTTGCGTTGTATGGGAGGTAGGCGTGTCCGTGGGCGGATTCCAAAAATATTCAATAGTGCAGATCCTTAGGTCCATGTGACCATGTGTACCAAGTTTCATCCAATTATCTCAACTCCTTCTTCTTATCCTGTGTATACGGACAACACACAGACGGACGGACGGACGGACGGACGGACGGACGGACGGACGGACGGACGGACATGGATAGCTCGACTCACGTGGTGACGCTGATCAAGAATATATATACTTTTCTATACCGGACTCGCTTCGTTCTATGCGTTACAAACGTTTGCACAAAGTTAATATACCCTGACCTTTCAGGTTTAGGGTATAACAACATCTGGTTTGTTAAACGAGTTTGTGTAACATATCAAAAAAAAATTGTGATCTTTTATAAACAAGAAAAAGCTATATGGAACCAACAAATTTTTTAAGGAAATCATTTCTTTTTTTGTTTTTGTTTTTTGTTCACTTTACTCAAGCATTAACTTGCTTAAAACAACTCAAAATCGTGCTCGATGCTTTTTCAAGCATGGTTCGTTTTAATTCAAGCTTGAATTTATTTGATTTTTTTTCTCAGTTAAGGACACGGAAAATAAATTTTTATTTTCACCCTTCAGAATATGAAACTACAGATATTTGGTATGTTTTTCTGGACACGGAAAATACATTTTGTATTTTTAACCTTCAGAATATGAAACTACAGATATTTAGTATGTTTTTCTTGGAACCTGCACATTTTAGGAAAAACTAAATTAAATCCTTTTTTTGTTCAAAAACTTTATCAGTTCAAGTAAAATTAGTAGAACCGAAATATCGTCATATTTTATCCATCATCTTGCGTTTCTTTAATCTGAGTGTAGATTCGTAAGCAGTGAGCAATAAAATTGCTTTAAACAGTTTTTGCTTTTAACACTTTAACTTAATAGTTGCCCATAAACTTCCAGCAGGAAAAAGAATAAAACAAAACTGTCAAATTAAATATTTGTTCCTTACTTTTGAGTCTACATTTTGTTTGAATAATTGTTATTTTGAAAAATAATGTAACTATCCTAAGACAAATTTTTTTTTCAAGATCCTTTTTTTGTAGTATAAGAGTTACATTACTTTAAGCTATGAAGAAATTATTGCAATTATACACTTTTTGCTTTTATGCGTATTGCATTAACCCGTATATTTTATAATGTAAAAGCACAAACATGGCTTAAGAATGTCATGAATTTATGCAATTCTTGCATTTATCCGTATTTTACGGTATACCAAAATTGAACAAAATTGAACAAAAATTGCAGATCAAAAATTTCACAGTGATGGTTTTTTAAGAAATTTTAAAGACATGAACGAAAAGCGTGGTTTCGCCATGTTTCGGGCACAGGAAATTGAAGTCATTCATTTCATTTCATCATTAGTTTATTAAGTTTTTGGCAATGTTTTTGTTATATTTTCCAGTTTATATGCCCTATTTTATGGCTTGGAATGTAATCTGTTTAGATTTTTTTAGAAAAGTTGTTCAGAATGACTTAAGGTTTATCTTCTCTAAATAAACCAAAAATAGGTCTTTGCATTTATATTAAAAATCTCTTAACTTTTTATCTTCTAAGCTATTCGTATTAGTGACATAGAAATGATCCACTTTTGGATACATTTTTTATTTTTTTCAAAAAAGAGGTGTTCTCATAACATTTTTGGTTTTGCACGTTTTATAATACTTTCTAAAGCAAAGTTCTTGGTAACTAAACTACCTTTCCAATACTTCAAACCGATTCGAACAAAAATTCTTTTGTTCAAATGTTGAACTTAAAAACAAAAGTAGATCCACTTTAGTAGAACTTCCACTACACCTTTTGTCTTTGTGCTTTAAGCCCCTAAAGCAAAATCTATAAAAGAAAGTATTTAGATATTAACATAATACAACGTGTTTCATGTAAAATAAAGAGCTTCTTTAAAACATTAACTTCCAAAAAATACAGCTATTTTTGCAAACCCAACTTGAAATGAATAATCTGTAGAAACTATTAATTATGCTTCTAACGAGGTTTTCACGTATCCTGCATCATCTTGAGGCTAGGCATGTTTACCGATACCTTTTATTATTTTCACACAGTATAAAATTTTATATACCTAATAATTTTGCGTATCTTTCAACAACAATAAAAATGCATGCTTTCTGTGTGGTATTTTAATACCTCTTTTTTAATGACGTCGTTAACTTTAGTTGCCTTAAATAAAGTTCAAATTACGCATATTAGGCATAACTGAAATAACTCGAGCACAGCAATCGAGCCATCAAAAAAAAAAAGTACCCATCGAACCAAGTACTTACTCGCAGTGGCGTAGCTAGGGTTGGTGGCACCCGGGGCGGAAACTAAATTGTGCACCCCTTAAGAAGGTTATAGTAAACCTCAAAAGAGTAATGTTTAAAAAATACCACGAAATTAATATAATTTTTTTAAATAATAGTTTACAGGTTTGATTAGTTTGTTAAAGTGCAAATAAATTTATAAATATTTTAATTATTTATATAGTTTTTAAAATTCGGTTACAATAGACAAAATTTAAAAATAATCTCATCGATATTAATATATTTGATCATTTCAAAGATATGTTATTGGGTAAGTAACACAAAACTTAAAAAATTTAATTTAATTTCAAATATGAAGTATATCTTAATTTTTTTAAAGCAGGATTTTCCGCAATCAAGGAATTTTTGAAAAATATTTTGTTTACGCAAAATTTTGATTAAAATTTTTCACTATTTCCGTTTTAATTTTATAATAATTGTCGATGAATCCGACTACATATTTTTGAATTAACCTCTACAAAAATTACATATTTTAGAAAAGATTTGGAAAAAAGCTTATAAGGGCTTATAAGTTATGCGAGGACAATTTACTGTCAGTAAACCACACAATATCAGTTTTAAATAATTGGAGAACTGGGTGAAGTTTTAAATAATTGGACTTTATGAAGTTATAAAAACTTAAGCTAGTTTTTTATAGAAAATTGTGAAAATTTTACGAAAAATTGTGCATAATTGAAGAAAAAACAGGACCTGGAAGCAAACCGTTGGCAAATTTTCCCTCATTAACCCTGAATAACTATAAAGTTGAATATTTTTTCGAAATCAATCCATATCTTCTATATAAAACTTAAGTGAAAATTAAAATAAAGCATTCAAATTCATTTTTAATCTTTTTCCTAAATTTTATCAACTTCTTTATAGTATTCTATATTCATCTCAGCTTCGACTTTGATAGACAAAACTGAGGTCTGTAAGATTTGACTGCCCTATACTTGACTATTAATATCACAGTATCACTACATTACAGTGATACCAAATAATTATCAGAAATTTGTTTCATACTCATTATGTACATAATTCCCAAAGCAAACTTGCCCTGGCTGTACAAGGTCAAGAGTCATGAATGGCCAAAAAAGAGCTGACAATTACAAGAAATCTGTCCATGCTTCACATTCGGGGACTGAGAACAAAATTTAATTTAAATAATTAGAATAATTCTTAAGGAACTGTGCATCGTCTGTTAAAAACTGTATTTTTGACAGTTTTTGTTGGTTGATTTAATCATAATAATGATTACTTTAGTAAAGTTAAGGAGTCAGAAAACCATCTTAGAGCTTTTAATAGACATCTTCTACATAAAATAAAAAAAAAACGTCAGAACGTCTTAAAATTGTTATAAAACGCCATGTATTTAATTAAATAAAAAATTTAATGCATTTAAATCATAATTTAATTTTTTTATAAATTTGTTAAGCATGTAATAAGTTGAGTATTGATTTTTAAATTGTTTCATGTAAAAGGATTCCCAAAAACATATTACTATTAAAAATAACCCTGCAAACATTTGGAAGACGATTGGAAGATAAGAAGATTTGGCGACGCGCTAGCGATTCGCCTAAGGGTTCTTTGGAAGATTGATCGCTTTTCGATCGCCGAGGCGATGAATGCGCGATTGACAAAAAATGTTCAACATCTTCCTTCGCTCATTCCGGCGATCGTTGGAAGATGGATCGCTTTTCGATCGCCCAAGCGATGAATGCGCGATTGACAAAAAATGTTCAAAATCTTCCTTCGCTCATTCCGGCGATCGTTGGAAGATTGATCGCTTTTTGATCGCCCAAGGGATGAATGCGCGATTCAAAAAATTTTAAAATCTTCCTTCGCTCATTCCGGCGATCGTTGGAAGATTGCTGTTTAAAAAGCTTTTCAAAATCTATCATTGTTATATGAAGCAGGCTCTGAAAAATCGTTTAAATTAATCAAAAAATTAAACTTTTAAAAAATTTCATGAAATTGGGATAAAACAACGTCTGAAGAGCCCGCTAGATCAAACATGCAACAACTTGTAACATTCAACAGCGATGCTCTGCACTAAACAAAAACCCCTTCTGCCATTCGTTGGCGAATCGCTTAAGACTCCTTTCAGCGAATCGTTCGCGACTCTTCCTGGCGAATCGTCTAAGATTCTTCTCGGCGATTCGTTGGCGAATCTTCCCGGCGAATCGCTTAAGACTCCTCTCAGCGAATCGTTCGCGACTCTTCCTGGCGAATCGCCTAAGACTCTTCTCGGCGACTCGTTGGCGAATCTTCCAGGCGAATCGCTTAAGACTCCTCTTGGCGATTCGCTGGCGAATCTTCCCGGCGAATCGCTTTTATGGCCTCAGCTGCTTACATTCGGCGATTCCCGGAAGACTCTCAGAAGAGCTCGCCGGCGATCGTTTCATCTTCCAAGCGATTCGCTGGAGATTCTCAGACGATTAAAAATGTTTGCAGGGAATATTCTAGCAGATTAAGAGCTGTAAATAAGGATTGTTTTATGATGTATTATCTCAGAACTTAGCAATCACAAAATCATAAAGCATATTTTTATTCTTGACATTTATGTCATGGGCACGTTTTTCTGAAAAGTTCTGGAGAAATGTGTTGCTTACAAAATAGCTGACGCCTCCATTCATCTGAAAATCATGCAGATTTGCGTAAAATATTCGTAATAGAAATGTAAACTATACGAGTAAATTTGAACACTTCTTAACCTGAAGAAGCAAAAAAAAAAACGATTTTTTAAAAAATTTTATGGAATATAAAAAGAATGTAACATTATAATATAACATTTTTCTTTGTGTACTCTATCTTACTGTCATTAAAAATTGAATTGCATTTGTTTGGCAATTGCACCCCTAACCAACGACAAATTAAATTCCGAATTGACTTAGGTTTTAGTATGAGCGTTTGTTTATATTGATGCAAATTTCATATTAAGTTGAAGTTTTAATAAAAACGAAGAAAAAAAATATTTGCATTTACTTTTGCACCCTCTTTATATTCAAAACATAAAACCGCAGTCATTAAAGTATTCTTATTATTAAAAAAATCAAAAATTGTGTGGTGAAAAGTTGTTTTATCAAATTTTGCACCCCATTTTAGCGTGTACCCGGGGCGGACCGCCCCCCCCGCCCCCCCCTTGCTACGCTACTGCTTACTCGTACTCACATTAATTATCATGTTCGTAACTGCAGGTATGCAATTTGTTGTGCTTTTTTCACCTACCTACCTTTTTTTGCCACTAAGCGTGGCGCTGCTTGTATAAACGTGAAATCTGAAGATGCTTTAAAGAAGCAAAAGGTTTTTAAACTCTCTCCGATCAGCATCAAGAAGAACATTTTCAAGGTTCTGGCGGACGTGCATTTTGCACGTAGACACTTTCTTGGTATGCTTTGTTTGTTTCTACTCTTTGATTACAACAACAACATTAACAGTTAAAAAGAAATATTTGTGATCTTGTCGATTGTCTTTAATTTAATACAACCTCAAGTTTGGTCAGAAAAAAACTAGATTTTACTGGATTTTGCTATGTGACTATTGTGCCCAAAAATAAAAAAATGTGCTTTAAAAAAAAAATTTAGATCATATAAATTTATTTCATCACACAAAGCATCTTATTTGTTTAAACAAACCTTGAAGAACAACACGTAGGAGCATAGCTTAGTGCATGGAGAGACATTCTTTTAGTTATTACTTTCATATCTCAAAGAGTTTGAAATACTAAATTTCTAAGTTTACATAAGTATGACGTGCGTGTCATAATAGATGGTTTATTTTGCAAAGTTGTTGAAATTCATCGAATTTTAATTAAATTAATTTTTGTCACGAATTAAACGAGGTCATTATGAGAAGAAATGTAGAGACCTAACAAGGTCTTGAGCATTTTTGCTTTAGAGTAAATATTTTTAATTTACACATTATAGCGTTTTCTGCTCGAAAGCTAAAAACAAAAAAATTAATAAAAAATATAAATATGAAATAGAAATAGAAATAGAAATAGAAATAGAAATAGAAATAGAAATATAAATAGAAATAGAAATAGAAATAGAAATAGAAATAGAAATAGAAATAGAAATAGAAATAGAAATAGAAATAGAAATAGAAATAGAAATAGAAATAGAAATAGAAATAGAAATAGAAATAGAAATAGAAATAGAAATAGAAATAGAAATAGAAATAGAAATAGAAATAGAAATAGAAATAGAAATAGAAATAGAAATAGAAATAGAAATAGAAATAGAAATAGAAATAGAAATAGAAATAGAAATAGAAATAGAAATAGAAATAGAAATAGAAATAGAAATAGAAATAGAAATAGAAATAGAAATAGAAATAGAAATAGAAATAGAAATAGAAATAGAAAAAGAAAAAGAAATAGAAATAGAAATAGAAATAGAAATAGAAATAGAAATAGAAATAGAAATAGAAATAGAAATAGAAATAGAAATAGAAATAGAAATAGAAATACAAATACAAATACAAATACAAATACAAATACAAATACAAATACAAATACAAATACAAATACAAATACAAATACAAATACAAATACAAATACAAATACAAATACAAATACAAATACAAATACAAATACAAATACAAATAGAAATAGAAATAGAAATAGAAATAGAAATAGAAATAGAAATAGAAATAGAAATAGAAATAGAAATAGAAATAGAAATAGAAATAGAAATAGAAATAGAAATAGAAATAGAAATAGAAATAGAAATAGAAATAGAAATAGAAATAGAAATGGAAATGGAAATGGAAATAGAAATAGAAATAGAAATATAAATAGAAATATAAATAGAAATAGAAATAGAAATAGAAATAGAAATAGAAATAGAAATATAAAATAGAAATTGAAATTGAAATTGAAATTGAAATTGAAATAGAAATAGAAATAGAAATAGAAATAGAAATAGAAATAGAAATAGAAATAGAAATAGAAATAGAAATAGAAATAGAAATAGAAATAGAAATAGAAATAGAAATAGAAATAGAAATATGAAATGAAACAACAAATAACTCATTAATAAAATCATAAGTTTTTCAAACTCTTTCAATTACAACCTACCCTTGAGAGGAATAAAAAATTTCAGGAAAAATACCACGCCCATATATATTCTTAAAACTAAAAATTTATAATTATTCATTACTATATTTTAAAATATTAATGGACAATCATTAAAGCACAAAAAGGGGTTCAGGAGAACCAAAATCGCTACATGGGGATTTCTTCGAACCAAAAGAGAATTATACAGAAATAGTTTTTGAGAGTTGATTGAATTTTTGAGTTGGTGTTTGGCGAAATCTAAATTTCGATCCGCCTTAATACACATTCATTATAACTAGCAAATAAAGCCTTCACTTCATTTTATTTCATATTCGTATTCATTTTTTCATACAGATCATACCATTCCCATCATACTATGTTCATCATATCAGAATAGACCCATATTAATATAGACATTCTGCCATATCCATCTAACTTAAAATATCATATCCATTTAAGGCGGGACATAACATTCGCCGCAGAGAAAACAGACCTTTTTTTCAAAAATTTATAACTCAGTCAAAAACAAACATTTTTCCAAAATTTTTTTTATTATTGTAGAGAATTGAACAAATTTCAAGAAAAAAATTCAAAAAAATATATTTTTCACTCCAACATGGTTTTATAGAGCTCCAAGCTGGTGGCAGAGAAAAAAACAGGGTTGCAGCGCTGGGAGTCGCAAAAATTGTCCGTTCTGAAAAAAAATTACTTTTTTAAATCTTAACAAAATTGGTTAACGTATGACAGGAGCTTTTTTTAAAAATTTTTTTCAATTTTTGGTGATGTTCCAAATTTGAAAGTGTGTTTCTTAAAAAAAATATTGACTTTAAAAATTCATAAAAAATCGAAAAAAAATTTAAAAAAAGCTCGTGTCATACGATAGCGAATCAAGTTAAAAAAAATACAAAAAAAAATTTCGTCAAAAAATGAGGCCGCTAGTGCCGCAACCAGTACGAAAAACATGGTTTCGAGATAATCTGTAACTTTTGAACCCCTAAGAATTTTTCTATGAAAATTTCTAGAATTTTAAGAATATTTACTCATAGCTGTTAAATAATGATTAGTAATCGTATTCATTAGTTATTGGATTATTTTTATAAAACATTTGAAATAATTGATTAAGTATGATTCTTTTCTGGTTGGCTCTGTAATCAAACGATTACGATAACAAATTATCAAATTATAATCACGATTACTTGAAAATACGAAAATAATCGAAAAGTAATTCACAAACATAATTCGATTATTTTGTAAAGATTACTTTTGATTATTTTTAATTATTTTAAGAATTTTTGCTTCTTAGGCTCAAAAACTTAAAATAATCAAAAGTAATCTTTTAAAATAATCGGATTATTTTTGATGATTACTTTTGATTATTTTTGATTATTTCCGTAATTATTATTTGATTATTTGTAATCGTAATCAATTACTAATCAGAAACTTATCCCCGAAGGATTATATAATGATTATAATTCTTTTTGAAAAATAATCTAATTAATTACTAATCGTAATCGAAATTTAACAGCTATGTATTTACTAAAATACAAAATTATAAAAAAAGTCAATTTAAAAACACGGCCTATTTACATATTAATCAAAAAATAAGAGAAACAGTTTCGATAGTAAGTTTAGACGTAGAATTTCGTTTAAGTTGTAACCTCTTCTACTTTGTCTCTTTGGTCTGATTGTTTTGTCCATTTTGTAAGTATTTTTTATTGATCTTCCGAAAATTTACAAATAAATGAATAACACTCAATTATGGACTTCTTATCGAGACCAAAACAAAGTAAACGTTAAAGGTTAGCATGATAAAATGAGCAAGCAAAATGTCAAATTTTTTCGATTATTTCGTTAAGTTTGACAGGTTGAGTTCATTCACTAACTAATTTTCAATAAAAACAAAAATTAAAGTTGGGTAAAAGCATAAAACGATATATGATCCAAATCGTTTTTTCATCCATTTCGTTAAGTTTGTCAGTTTGAGTTCATTGACTGAGTTGAAAAGAGGTTGTGATTGACACCTTGTGTTAAAATAGAGCACTCATATCTAAGTAGTACATACAAGAACCCAATAAAGAAGTAGTATAAACGTGAACCCAATGAAGAAGGCTCAGTTCGTAGAAAACAAAAACCACGAAACAAAAACAAAGAAAGCAGCAGGCACATAAGCAGCTGATGATTAATTTTCTTAAATAAGCATATGCATTTTTCTTCTTATATTTTGCTATTTTGTGACTTTATTGTAATAGTGACAAAATCCAAAATTAGATATTCATTGCGCGCAGGATATATCTGATATTTTAGTATATATGTATATTATCTTTGAACGATGAGTATTAAAGGCTGTAGGTGTACCCTAAAGTATTCGTCAAAAAAGGTTCATGGCCTTGAAAAAATCTGTTAAAACGACCCCATACAAACAGCGCTGTTAGACGTAATTCTACGTCAAAACAAAACGATCATACCAAACCCATCATAAACACATTTTTACTTGCAAAAAGCATAGCAGTTGATCTATATTTTTTATTACATGTAATAACGTACCTATTTATTCATAATTTACTATAACTATCTTACCATATCGATCATAATATTCTCATAATTTAATGCTTTATTGCAGTAACCGGTTTTTTTTTAAATTCTCCGTAAGCGAATATATTCAAACAAGGTATGAGTTGTTTTAAAATCGAAAAAGTTTTCTCTTGTACATTTTTATACCCTAAACCTGAAAGGTCAGGGTATATTAACTTTGTGCAAACGTTTGTAACGCATAGAACGAAGCGAGTCCGGTATAGAAAAGTATATTTATTCTTGATCAGCGTCACCACGTGAGTTGAGCTATTCATGTCCGTCCGTCCATCCATCTGTCCGTATACACAGGATAAGAAGAAGGAGTAGAGATAATTGGATGAAACTTGGTACACACGGTCACATGCACCCAAGGATCTGCACTATTGAATATTTTTGGAATCCGCTCACGCACACGCCCACCTCCCATACAACGAAACAATTTAAAACTGCATAACTCAGCTTATAACTAACCTACAACAATAAAATTTGGTGTGTATTTATTTTATGTCAACATAAAGATTTCTTCGAAAAATGAACGTCATCCACTCACGGACACGCCCACCTCCCATACAACCCAAAAATTGAAAACGCAATAAATAAGTCTGTGTTCCGAAAACCTAAAGAGCTAAAATTTGCCACATATGTTTTTTATGACAAGACAAAGATGGTTTTGAAAAATGGACGTCATCCGTCCACGGACACGCCTACCTCCCATACAACCTAAAAAGTTTAAAACTCAATAAATAAGGTTAAGTTTGTCATAGAGAAATTAAATTTGGTATGTATGTATTTTATACCAAAACTAAGGTGTGTTCAAAAATTGGGAGTAGTCCGTCCATTAATACGCACACCTCCCATAGCGAAAGCACAATGAAGGCATTAACTGTGAGCTACAGGAATAAAACTTAGTAGACATGTGTAAATTGTTAATCAACATTTAAATGCATATAAAATATAGGCTTTATCCACCCACGGACACACCCATTTTCAATAATATTATTTTGTTTTGGAAGAGTAGGTTTAGGGTATTTCATAGTAGGCCTAGACCGACTTTAGACTTTCTTTACTTGTTTTATCTCAACCTATTCGATGAAACCTATTGCTCTATTAGGTAGTCAGTCCTCTGAACAACTATCAAAATTAACAGATTCGTCTGCTATTCATCAATACCATATTCATCCATCGATCAAATAAAACAATAATATTAGACAAAAAAAAAAAAAGAAATGACGAAGAATTCCAAAAAACCACTCAAATGGTGTGGGTTAAAAAGTGATATATTTTCAATGTACCTATGTATAAATGAAATAAAATTATATAATTTAAATTTGTATTTTTTTCACATTGTATATTTATTTTTTTTTATGGCTTTTTTAATTTTTTTTTTCTTTCTTAAAAATTTACATCATCATGTTTAAACTTTTTTTTTTTACAATGAAACCATTTTGTGTTTTTAATTTGAATATCTTAGAACGTGCTTTTGTGCAAGACAAATAAAATTATAACACATATTCCCAAAATTTGTTCGTTTTTGTTTTTCTTTGATAGGATGGTACACATAAAAACATTTACTTTTAACAACTATAACTAAGTAAATTACTAAACTACAATAACTACAGTTAGGCTTTATTTTCGTAATGCGTAAAAATATTGTTTAATTTAGTATTTTTAAAAATAAAAGACTCCCCATAATGAAATTAAAAATAAACAGCCATACGTCCCAAATAAAAAATTTCGACGCGTTCTTCATTTACCCCACAAGCCAGACTTTTAGAAACCAAGCGAAAACTTTGGCCTAGTTTTACGTATACAACTTCTTCTGTTTTGTGTCATTCTCGTTCTCGTCAAGTTTAGTACTCTCCGTGCTGCTGGACTCAGCATCATCCAACTCTGGATCGGGCACCTCTGGCAAGTGACAATGACCATGTCCATGATCAAGACCGTGACTAGGTTTTGCCAACTCATGCGTACCATCGCCGTATTTCTCAAGAGTACGACGCACCAAATCCTTGGAGGGTTGTTTCATATCCCAAGCCCAACCTATCTTCTGGAACATATCTAAGACCATGGTGGTGAAGTTAACAGAGTAGTTGCCCAATTCAGCTGCTTTGTAATCCCAGGGGAAGACATGGTGATAGTTGTGCCAACCCTCACCCATGGCCAGAATTGAGACATAGATGTTCTCGCTGGGATTGATGCGTCTATTTGATAAAAATATAGAATAAAGTGAAAGGTATGTGAACGGGTTATAAAAAGTTTAGTGAAGAATATACTAACTTATCATAGGGACGGGTGCCCCACATATGAGCAGCGCTATTAACAGACCAGGTAAAATTTAAACTGCTAACATAGCGGAATATGCACTGCGTTGCCATGGCCAAGTACCAGTGTTCACCCCAGAAGTAGATGGGCACCATTGTGGGCAACACAAAGCACAGCATAATCTTCAAAGGTATGAAATATTTCTGATGAAACTGCACAACAGGATCATCCAGTATATCACTCATATCTATTTGACGACCACGACGCAAGACCTCTGGATGCTTCAACATCATCAGCCAGCCAACATGAGCAAAGAAGAAGCCACGATTAGAATTGTGTGGATCAGCATCGGTTTCCGAGTACTTGTGATGAACACGATGATCACGTACCCAATCGTACAAAGTATTCTAGAATATGAAAGAAAAAAGCAGAGTGACAAAAATTATTTCCATGAACAAAATCCAATTAACTACATACAAAACAATATAAATAACATTAAGAAAAATAAATTAAATATATATAAGGTACACTCAAAAAAATGCTGTAGTAAAAAATATATAAAAACTTTTTTTGTAATGTAGAATATAAGTAAAAATAAAAGTATCATCATATTTCAAGCTCATATATGTAATTAAACATTTCAAGTATGCATTTGTAACCTCATAACTATTTTAACCTCAAAGCTAAAAATTCACTGAATGTTACCGTTCTCCGCTGACTAAAACCATAAATAATATTTTGCCTTCTTAAGTTAAAAGACATAACATAAAAATAAGTTAACATCAAACGGATTCTGTGTGACCGAAAACCATGCAAAATCATCTTAAAAAAAAAAAACGTTAAAACGTATAATAAACATTAAATGTTCCCAACAGCATTTAACTGTTAATGATGCAATTAATGTTAATTACAAAATGAAACTAACAAATGAATTGTACAAAATAACAATTTATTAAAAGTTGCAATTTTAGTTAAATGCTGTCTGTAATTGCTGAAAATTATTGTCGACATAGAAAAATTTACACGTTGTCACTGTTTGGAAATTAACGATTTAACACGAAAGATAATTATTTTTATCACGTCTACAATAATTACTGTTATAATGCTTATAAATGTAAATGGAACAAAGTTTTTTTGCAACGGTGAATTCACTTAAGTTGCAATATTGCAGAATACTTGAAGATTCTTGGGGAAAAATTCAACATCGAATGGATTAGGCGGTATAAGAAACGAACTCGTTCTTATGTTAATTTGAAAGTTTGACCAACACAGATTCATTAAGTAAGTGAATACGATTTTTGGGGGGGAGGGGACTATCTCTAGTTCTAGAAAGTTTCGGTAAATTTAAAGCTTTGTACAGCAAAAAAACATATTGTGAATGAATAAGAATTTTTATTAACATTTAAAATGAGGAAGAAAAATATAAAGAAGCTTCCAAACAATTAATTTGTCCCATAGAGTAATTTCACAGAGGTATAGCCCGGGTCGAAATAAAAATTGTTTGATAATCTTGGTCTAAAATATTCCCTCCTCGAAACAATTCCGCAACGTGTCTACCCTTAGGTTTCCTGGTATTTTTTGAAAAAATTAAAAAAGTACTCCTTGTTTTGGACCAAAAACCCACATTTGTATGGCAAGAAAACTGCTCGTTCAGGATTTTCTTTGACCAATAAAAAATACAATTTTTTTTATGTAACTGCCAGGTCAGAATAAATAATGTCTATTACAAAGAGCTATGACTTTTATAGGATATTCGAGAGAGATCGATTTATGTGTGCTTCGGTTTAGTCCAAAATCTTTCATATTTTCCTGTATCTCTGAGAGTTTAACCATTTACAGGAACATTATCTTTGAATGCTCATTATTCTATTCAATGGTCTATTCAAAATGTGGGAACATGTAGGGAGTTCTACAGTCTCAAATTGAGGTAAATAAAAGCAAAAAAAAAAAAAAAAACAACCAAAGAAGATATGTGACAATAAATCACGGAATCGTGACATTACTTTATACCGGGGTAACTTGTGCTAATTTGGTTAATTCTATGGAGAAGAGATAACTAAAACTAAAAGAGAAACAACGAAATACTAACTCAATAACTTTTAAACTCAATATATATTTTAAGAAAATATATGTATGCAAAGATTGCCAGGATTGAACTTTTTTCCTATTATTTCTTCCAAGCTAAATTTACAAAAATATTAAAATTCTCTCTTATCAAACCATTTGTTCAAGAGAGAGGAACAAATGGTTTGAGAAAATAAACGTTTTTCCGCCACTGCATATTGCGCTGAGAAAAATGATTCGGTTTGTTCAGGTAAAAATATTTATTTTTTATTTATAATATTGCCCATTCTTCTCAACTGTTTTCTAGCATTTTTTTTTTGCCAGAACCATGATTCCTTTATTATAGAATTCCTGAGTTTTATCTCTAGAAACTGGCACAAGTGGTTTCGCAGTCCTTTTTTAAGGACAGTTTTTTTCCAAACCAGAGATTGTTACAAATTATAATCTGGCGTTGCAATGTCAGTACTTGAAGTACTACTCTTTTTACAATTTCTATATTCAACCGTATTAGTTACTGGCAGTAGAATTTCAAATCAATCATTTGGTCATGCGGTTAAAAGCTCATAATGAATGATACCCCTGTAGTGTCCCATCAAACACACAACATAACTTTCCTTTTTGTCAAACCCTGCCTTAAAACCTTTCATGGAGCTTTTTTCGACCTTTTTTCGACCAAAACATTTTTTTGACAACATATCGTATGCAATACTCTTTTCATCAGCTCTTACAATAGGTTTCAAAAGTGACTTGATTTGGTTTCGAGTTAAAAACGCATATGGGTCATTCTTTTACAAACCGAACACCATTTTGACTGACACATTTTTTATTTGCCTGAAATTTTTTTTACGGGTTATATAACGAAAAAAAAACGTGCTCGAGTATTTTTTTAATGTTTTTTATACCCCCACGCGTACTGCGTAAGGGGCATATTAATTTTGTCACGACGTGTGTAACGCCCATAAGGAGGCGTGGTAGATATAGAAAAGTATATATATTCTTGCTCAGCATCACCACCTGAGTTGATTTAGCCATGTCCGTCTGTCTGTCCGTCCGTCCATCTTTCCATCTGTCTTTCTGTCTGTCTGTCTGTCTGTCTATGGACACGATTACAACCGTAATTTTGAAGCTATCACGCTGAAATTCGATATTTAAGCTTTTTTCTTAAAAACTAAGATCAAGTTCGAGAATGGGCTAAATCGGATGAAAACCACGCCTACCTCCCATACAACCCCAATAATGAAAACTTCATAAAGAAGCAAATATTCAAGCTACAAAACTAAAATGCGGTATTTGAATAGTTTATGTCAAAACTGAGGTGTGCTCGAAAAATGGACGTGATCCACTTACTAACACGCCCACCTCCCATGCAACTCTAATATTGAAAACTATATAAATAGGCTTCTGTCGAAGCTACAATATTAAAATTAGATATTTATTATTTTTGTACAAAAATTGAGACGTGTTAGAAAAATGGGCGTTATCCACTAACGAACACGCCACCTCCCATATAACCCCAAAATTTAAAACTCCAAAAAACGGCTTCACTTTAAGCTACAGGAAAAAAATTTGATACGTTTGTATTTTATATCAAAACTAAATTGTGGAAAAGAGTGCGCGTCATCCGCATACGAACACACCCACCTCCCATACAACCTATTAAAGTGAAAACTCTATAAATGGGCTAATATTTAAGCAACAGACCTGAAATTGGGTATTTTTGTATATTATATCAAAACTGAGGCGTGTTACAAAAAATTGGTATAAGCCACTCAAGAACACGCCCACCTCCCATGCAACCCCTAATTGAAAACTTTCCATGAAAACAATTTGATATGAATGTATTTTAGACGTCATAAAAATAGTAAAATTTTTTGAAATCTCATACAAAAATAGCTACAATTTAAGAGATTGTACCATTACGAATCGGCCGTGGGGTATTTTTACTTCGGCTGAGTCGAAGATATACCTTACTAGTTTTTAAATAGAGCGGTTTGAAGTTTCAGATTTTCGTGATTTTTGCCTTGGAGACTCATTTTCAAAAATCCAGAACTCCGGTTGTTTTTAAGTTACAGAAAAGTTGTTTTTTTTTCCTTTTGAAGATAAAAGAATGCATTATTTGTAAAAAAAATGATCCAAAAAAAATTATAAAAAATTAAATATTGTTAAAATATATTAAAATCTTTAACAATCTTACCCACCGGTCACGAAAATCTCAAAAAAATATCCTCGTAAACAAAATGTAGGCAAACCAAAAATTTATAGGTAATTTTTTGTTTAATTTTTTTGTTGAATTGGTTTGTTAAAGAATGACCCACATAGAAATGTGGGTTAACATTTTTTTATACTAAGTTCATCAGGTTCTTCAAGCTTCTTTTTGAAACCAACTTTATTCAAATGGTTCAAAAGTGTTTTGTGGTCCATCTTATGTTATTTAACAATGTCGTGATGTAATAAGCAATAAGCTTAAATGTATGTAAATACCATGAAAAATACATATTTGATAGGTGCTTAAAAAAACATCTATTCGAAAATTACAAAATATCGATTTTATTTTTTGGGGTCTAAAAAGCAGGGACCGAAAATAATGATAATTTTCGAAATTTGAATGAAAAAAATCAGCATGTTCTAAGCTTCGGAAAAAACTTTTGATTATAAATAAGAATAAATAATGATTTTTATTTTTTAAGCGTTAAGCATAAAAATTAAAAATAATTATTATAAAATGATTTTTATTTTTTTTTGCTCAGAAATAAAAATTATTTTTGATTTTTATTTATTTTGTTCTAAAATAAAAATAATTTGTTGATTTTTATTTTTTTGCTCAAAATTAAAACTCATTATTTAAAAGGATTAAAACTTGGGCATGTGTTAATTTTTGATAAAAATTCAAATCTATAGAAAATATGGGCTTAATCGGCACACGGACAAACCCTTTTCCAAAACTATTATTTTTTATGAAAAAGTAGGTTAAAGGTATGTCAGAGTCGAGCTAGACCGACTTAAGACTTTCTTTACTTTTTTTACATGTTCTTAAACCATTGCTTAAAGAGACGTGACACATTCAAACATATTATTTTCAATGTCTTAAAATGCGTATAAATTGAGTAACAAATAAGATATGATTTTGAAAAATGAAATATATATGTATATTATTATTGTTACAAATTACAAATTTTTAACTATCATTTTAATAATTTTCAATAAAATAAACTTCAAATTTAATATCATGTTAGTTTCTTTTCAAATTTTGAAGAGATAAAAAACATAACTACTAAGAATGTCTAACAAGAAGAAAGCTCGTGAAATCGATTTTCAATTTACGAGCAAAATAACAAAAAATCCTCAAACGATAAAATGTCTGAAAAAAAAAAATAAAAACGAAGAACTAATTTTTATTATTTAGCGAAATAATAAAAACTAAAAATGCTTTCTATTTCTGACCAAAAAAAAAAAAAATCAAAAAACCAAAATTAATCATTTTTCGATTTTTATTTTTTGTCTCAAAAAAGTAAAAAAATAAAAATCAAAAATGATTTTTTGTTTGAGTTAAAAAGATAAAAATCAAAAAATATTTTTTTGTTTGAGTAAAAATAAAAATCAAAAATGATTTTTTTGTTTGAGTAAAAAAATAAAAAATCAAAAAAGATTTTTTGTTTGAGTGAAAAAAATTAAAATCAAGAATGTTCGAGTAAAAAAAATAAAAATCAAAAATGATTTTAATACTTGAGTAAAACAACAAAACTTGAAAATAATTTTTATTTTGGATTTAAAAAATAAAACACAGAAAATCTGAGAAATTTTATATCTGAGCAAAAAAATAAATATCATAAAATAATTATTATATCTTAATTTTTTCGATATTGCTCATAATTATTACGGTCCCTGCTAAAAAGAGTTTGAAAAGACAAAAAATTTCAAACATTTTTTTTTAACCAATATATGTCTCCTGTCACAATCTTCACTTTTTTGCTTATCTTGATGTGCATTCTGAAGAAAAAAAAAAGTTATAGGCAAAAAACTTGATTTTTTGACCAAAAAAGGGGTTCAGGAGAATCAAAACCGCTCCATGGGGATTTCTCCGATCCAAAAAAAAAATTATGCATAAATAGTTTTCAGGAGTCTCTCTAACTTTTGAGTCGGTGTCCGGATGACTCTGCCAAAGAAAATTCTTTACTTTACTTTTAGAACTTCATTTAGCTTATGAATGTTTCGAAATTTAAATCTTCTGAATCAAACGATAGAAATCATTATTCTGTACACTGAGATCATTTCTACTGCAATATTTGAGTGTTTTGATATATCATAATTAGCATGATGCCAAAAAAATAACTTTTTTTAACTTTAAAATACAAAGGTGTAACTGCACTCATTAAAGAAAGTATTTATTTAGCTTCATTTCGTAGTACTTCAAAATCTCCTTGCATACAGGGTGCCTGATAACAAGATGTTTGAAAAAATCTCTTTTTTTTGAAGGTGTTGTGTTTTTAATCTTTTTATCCATTTTCCTCGTAGAAAATCAAACATTTTATAATTTTGTATTATTAAAAAGGATATCTTCTTTACAGAATTATGCTCTACATTGCAAGTTTTAAAATACAAATTATAAAAATAGCTGTTTTAAAAAATGCAAGAAAATTGCACTTTTATATTTAAAATGCCATGAATATAAGAAGGAATCAGAAAGAGTCGTCTAAGCAACATTTGTTAAGCTAATGGATATCTAAATTTTCACCGAGTGGCTTTACGATATTTGCAATGGTTTTGCAGAAAAATGAGCTACAAAAAAAGTTCAGTACAAAAAAAGTATGTTTTTGACCCTTTTTCTGCATCAAATGCCAACCTAGCCGCTCCATGCCTACAAAAATTAATCATAAATTAATTTTTATTGAGGGATTTTTAAAAAATTCACCGAGTGGCTTTAAGTTTTTCCTTACCATTGTTGAGAAATTAACCTTAATATGAAGTAAGGTTTGGAAAAAAAAAATTAAAAACAACTGGAAAAACAATTGTTTTTTGCTCAACATTAGGCATAGAGTAGAATCAAAGTTGGATTAAATGTTGTTTTAGGCCCATGGGGACAACGCTCAATGTGTATATTTATGTATACATGATCAAATAAAATCTTATGTGGAATTTAAATTTTTAATATTGTATGTTTTTAATTTCAGTTTTTAAACCGTTTAAAAACAGTTACGTTTGTTATATAAAGATGCTTTAATTTTGGCTTAAGAATCAACAATAAAAAAATATTTAAGTAGACTACTTGATGATGTCTATTCAATTTTTAATAACCTAAACTGAAAGGATATTTTTGCAATGACAAAAAGAAATTAGGATATGTCTCATTACAAGGTGTCAACAAATCAAAGTGGCGTTCAAATAAATGTACACAAAATATCTTCGATTTGGTAGATAATGACACAAAAAACATTAATTTCATCGTGGGCACAAAATTGGTGAGAAAATACTTTGACTGCAATGCAAAATGGAATGAACTGGAATGCATGAAACGTTTAGCTGAAAATGAAGATGCAGCTCTTAAAAAAGACGTGTGAAAGCAAGAAATTATTTTGAAAGCTTTTAATGTGCGGAATCATAGCGTAGAAAACGACTTATAAAAAAAACTTGTAAATTTTCTTTGTTATACATAGATTTTTTTTTAAAAAACACCTACCTTAAACATTTTTTTTTAAATATCTCTTTTGTTTATAAATCATTTTTAACAAAAAAAACGTTGTTGTAAAGGTGATGAAATCTTCTTTTTGTTCAGAAAATAAATTTTGTTGAAACAGCTTCAGAAGATGTCGCTTTTCTTATTTTTTTAAAAGGATCAGCATTTTTGACATCCAAAAGTCAGAATTGACATTTAAAATGTCTTACCAAAATATGGGCTTAACAGTCAATTTTCAACTTTTATAATTTTTTTATACAAATTGGTTAGTTTAAATATTCAAATTGAGCTCTACCGGAAGTGACCTTTAAAAAGCTTCTAAATTACCACGAATAAAAATGACAGCCAAGTCCCTGAACAAACATTGCTACAACTATATATCTTCACCATCTTCAACAGTAAAAAAAAACTTTTTCTAAAAAACGCTGTTTTGGCATCATGCTAATCATAATAAGGATTATTATGCTTTTACTATATCATTTCTAACTAATATACGATACTTAACAAATTTTATTGTCTATGAAATTTGTATTTTATTAAAAAAAAAAACAATTTTAAGAAGCTACAAAAAAATCAAGCCAAAATAAGCAAAAGCTTCTTTTTTATGGTGGTTTTTTGACGCTGGGTGGACATAATTCCAGTTTGCCGAGACCGTTATACAAAAAAAAGTGTTCCGATTAAGATTTAAAAATTTGGCATAATTACACGGCAGTGATGATATCGTATCATTTTCGAGAGTACTTTTTTACAAAGGCAAATAGTACTTTTTTATTGTTTCGGGTACTTTTTACTAAGTAATGATATGTGAATAAATACATAAATTAAAACAATACTTTTTTAAATTTTATTATATTTATCACATAAAGGAACAATAAATAATCATGATTTCTTTCATAACCCGTTAAATATTTATATTAGGGTGTCTCGACCTCTATGGGGGAAAAAAAGTTGTTATTGCCACCAACTTAAAATTAACCTTGATCGATTCTAAGACGGATATAACACATTATTTTTTTTGGCTACAACGATAGCCAGCGCTAGTGAGCTGAACCATTTTGAAAAACATCCAAAACCCATGTTTTTCGTAAAAATATAAGCTGGTGTTACAGTTACAAATAAACAAATGGTTGGAAATAGTAGTACTGACGAAGATCTTACTATCTGGCACAAAAAATTTCAAATCTTTGCCGCCTGACCAAAGATATGGCGAATTTTAATGAAAATGTTTGACTGTTTTTTTAAAGTTCTTGTTCTGGGAACATTTCTAAAATCAACGGCAAATAATACGAAACGGGGCGAGAATTTTTGCAACAAGTTTATGGCTTCATTTTTAAAAATGATTTTTTTTACTCTTGACAAAATTTCAAGCAAAATTCCTTAACATACATACCAGAGTACTTTTTTCGGCAAGAAGGTACTCGGGTACTTTTGTAGGGTCAATAGTACTCAAAAAAGTACTATTCCACTCAAAATATCATGCCTGTTACACGGTATACTGCTTATTTTCCATACTTTTTTAAAAATGACTTGAGTTTCGACAGATTTGATGAGTTCAATCTATATAAAGATATGTATAAACCTATTATTCTCAATATATGTTATAAATCTTTGGATTCTCCCTTTGGCCAGAGATAACTCATCATTAGTTATGATCATGATAAGTTATCTCTGCTGTGGTCTTAGCAAAGAGATGTGCCATTAAAACATCTTCCGGTATATTCTATAGCGGATGTCATAAAATAAGTAATTTAAAATTACACAAACAATAGCCTAGCATCGGGCATGATTTCCAATTAAACGACCGTTTCCTGCCTAATAAAAAAATTACAAATCAATCGATGGCAATTCATTTCCACCACTTTTAAAATATTGTTCACAATTATTTCAAATAATCTTACCTGACCCGCTAATGAAAAGCATGACATCAGAATAATACGCAACGGCACATTAGCCTTAAACGAACGATGTGTCCAGAATCTGTGAGCACCTGCTGTAACACCAAAACCAGCAACGCCACCGGTGAAAAATGCTGCAAAATAAAACACAAAAGAAAGGGAAATCAATAACATACATAAAACAAAACATACAATTAAAACAAAAACAAATTGAGGTTACTAAAAACCTATTTCCTAATGCCTAACAATGCAATCTAAGGTAACCGACCTTGGTTAAGATATTTTATATTTAATTATTTTAATGTGTACCATAACAATAAACATAAAATTGAGCTGTTAACATGGATGCACTAATTAGCAAAATAAATAAAATTAAGTTAAAATTTTAATTTTGGCTACGATTAGAGAGCTTCACTTTGGCAGCATGCGTCAGAGTTGGTTGGTCATTAGCACTTCTTTTGTGATGGTGAAAAACGTGATTTGAACTAGCTTTCAAAACAAAACAAAAAATTATTACAACTTATGATTTATTACCACATACTTGTATTTAAAAATTTCACTAATGGTCTCTAAGCAAGATATACGAAGTTTAACTAAATGAAACATGTATTGTTTCAACTTTTTGTTTAAAATGTAAATAAATTGGAAAACATTAAGAGTAGGAAGCGTTTTTTCTTGAGCTTAATGAAAGATAATGAACCATGACATGAGTTAACTCAAAGCAAGTTTTTATATGAACTAATTGACGTTTGAGTAGAAGAAGTTAATGAATAGTAAAACAAAAAAATTAGATTAAACATAAAAATTAGCTAATTTTATTTTTGTTTTTATTTTATTAGCTTTGAACCAAGGATTTCAGGTTTATGCTATTAAGCAGGCAGCCTCAAGATTGCCTTGGCTCGAAATGGGGTAAGTGATAATTGGGTATTTAAGGGAAATTAAGTGAAACAAGTAAATGACGTTCTGAAGCATATGTTAGCCTTTCATTTTTTTTTTTTATTTGGTGTACCATACAACCAATTCAATTAATAAAATCCTTAAATAGTGTACGTAAAAGCTATGATTTAAATGTATGATAGAATTTATAACTTCCTTATGAACCCCTATTATCTTATTATGATTTAGTTGCATATTCATTTTTTAATAAAAGATTTATCATTTACGATTCATGTGTAAAGAAAAAATGTTTGGTTGCATAGTATTGTTTTCTTACAATTTGAATAGAATCAGTATTGTAAGTGGAACCCATAACAAAATATGTGCCAGTTATGAATCATTTATGTTCAAAACAAGATTTATTCTCGATTTAAAAATTAATATTTTATGAAAGTTGCAAATGAACTTCAAATTTTTAGTTGAAATTTTTTTCGACTTAATTTTTTTTTCAAAAATTTTTTTTTTATGCACACAAATAATACTATCTGATAGTTTATATTAGGTTTGTTCCCGTATTCTTAATTTTTAGTCCAATTTACCAGTTTTTACCAGTTTTAGTCCGAGAAGCGTTCCCGTACACGAAAAAATGGTAAAAGTGAGTGCAATCGAGGAAGTAAAACATTTCCCCTCCTTGTCAAAAGTTGCAAGTTTTAGTCCGAGAAATTTCTTCGGCTAAAAATGGTAAAAATGTCAAACAGCTTAAAATCAGATGTTTACAAGTAAGCAAAGAAATTGCGATACATCAAAACTTCCTTGAAACTATTAAAATGGAACCCATAAACATGGGAAAATGTGTAAAAACTAATATAAATTCTTAACTTGAGAATTAATTTCAATATTATTAAAAATCTTAGGCATTTCGTCTGCAATGCCGATGCTTCACATCAAGGCAATGCTGGAAAAACTATCTTATTTGACAGTTTTTTCAATTTTAGTCCGAGAAGCGCTCCCGTACTTTTTTGTGTTTTTCTCTATTTTCGAAAGATTTTTTCTCATTCTCAGACTTTTGACAGTTTTACCACTTTTATGCCAAAAAGTACGGGAACAGACCTTTTATGATTCTATTTCACTTATATTTTTTTTGTGAAAAGAAACAAAAAAATATGATCTCTATAGCTTCCCTACGGAGATAGCAGGGTAAATTGCTCTAACGTGACCGGTCGTGTGACATTTCATATTTAACCTATCAGAGTACAGGTTCGATATAACTTAGAACGGGGCCAAAATTTTTTTAAATGTGCTTTGCTACATGTATCTTATCGTTACCAATACTTCAGTGGATGTGGCTTCGTATCGTATCGTATCGTATCGATATTCGAATTCTGTTTCATTAAATGTTTGTTCAAAAATTACCTTCAAAATAATCTTGAAAAAAATTGTACATTTCATAAAAACAAATGAAATTGTACATTTAATTGTCATAAGAAAAAGAAAATTATATTGGTAGTTTTTCAGGAGATCGAAACCAGGCCAGTCGAGCACTATACGTGAACGCTAGCAAGCTCGACCAAACTTGAATTTCCAACACATTGATTCCATTTCATTAACAAGATGCGTATAAGTGTACCATTTTCTATAAATAGACAGGCTATTGATTTGGTCCTCAGGTATGAGGTGTCAATTAACCCTTGCCGACATATTTTTTGAACCGATTCTAATTGGTTTGATTGGTCCAATTGTATCTCACCGGTGTCAATTTACCCCTGTCAATGACAACGTCATTTAAATGGTACCGGCCGGTTGGTTATATATGTTGATGGCAAAATTGGGTCCGATCACTATTACTTTGGAACCTATCACGTGAAAGATTCTGAACCAGTTCATTTCTTCGTTGAGTTTAATCTAAATTTATATTCTAAAAAAAAAGAAAAAGAAAATCTTTACAGTTTTCAACTTTTCGAAAACTCTTTGATTGCATTTTATATTTTTTGTTAAAGTGGCGCATGATGTAGTCTTACGGTCGTACGGTCAACCAAAGCTGGTGCACTTCTAAGGCATGAGAACAAAATGTTTGCCAAAAAAGGGCGTGTGGCTCGACCACTAAAACACTTATTTCAGTGAATATCGTGTGCAAAAAATGTACGGGCTCGACCACGGTTACACCCACTTTCTCGAAGACTCAAGACTATGACTACAAAGGCTACAAAATTTAAAACTAACGGCCATATTCCATAGCCATTTTTAAGAAAAACTTGTTCAGATAATTATAAAATCGGAATAATAATAGTTCCCGAGAGGTAAATCCATCCAAACTTGCTACTAATGACAAGGATACTGAACAGAAAATACGTAAAATACGGATAGTGGTCCATATCAGAGAACAACTTGAGTGCATTCAAATAGCGTTTTGAATGTCTCATCAAAATACGAGCTACGAATATGTCTTCTGCATTAAAACTAATGCGCAAAGACATTTACCAATCACTGTGGTATGAATGCCGTAAAGTACGAGCGATGACGAATATGAATGCCTGCGAAACATGAATGTCCGACGAAGCCAGACATTCGCAACAATCGCCAAAAGCAACGAATATTCATACTTTTATGTTTATTCGCAGCAAGGAAAAAAATGTTAACTGCAGTCTGTAGCAGCGATCACCAGCGCATAACCCTTTCCACTAGAGCTTCAGCTCAAACACATGTTTCGAACTACGAGAACGAGATAGGCCAAAAATAAATAAAATATATGAAAAAAAACAGAAAAAGCGGGATATCTCGAAAACGGAGGGAGATAGGCCAAAAATAACCACTTTTTACATGATTCTAACGGGGATGGTTTTATCAAGACGCGTAGATAGAGGGGTCGCGCTATACCAAAATATTGCACCAAAAATATTTAAAAAAAAACAGAAAAAGCGGGATATTTCGAAAACGGGGGAAGATTGGCCAAAAATAAATTAAATGAATTTTCACATTTTTCTTTCAATTCTTCTTTTCATTCTTTTATGATTTGAGAATTCACAATTAATTGATCAAATAAATTATTTCTATGCATGCTAAAAGTCTAAATATCCGAATGTAGGTTACAAAAATTTAAAATTCAAAAGATACTGTCAACTAGTCTTTGATGCATTTTTAACAAAATATCAAAAATTGGTTCATCTACGCTTAACCGTTTAGACGCTACAGCGTTTTCGAAGCCATGATAGCGTTTTTCTCATATTTTTCTCAACGTCGGCATCTACCTATGGTTTATAAAGTTCAAATCATAGCTTAACATGATGAAATACTACAAAGTTGCTCTAGCCATTCTGACTCACTTCTTTCATTATATATTCTATCAGCTGATTACAAATTCGACCGTTATCATTTTGAAAAACAAAACAACTTAAAACTCGATTGTGACATAATCGATAGAATTTTACTTTCAATAAGATTATTGCTTGGAATAGTTTGAATATAAATTTGAATGCTAATTCCACAAATGTGTAAACATGCGACTGGCTCTAACATGTTGTGGTAAAGTTAAATCATACAAATGCTCTGAATGAGAAATAGTAAATTATTATTTTTATTTTTTTGTGGTAAGCAACAAAAGAACCTGTTTTATAGACAACTTGATTAATGATCATTTCACAGATGATAAATTGATTTTTTTAAACAGAAGATTTTTTTAAGTTTATACTCATGACCGCGCTTACTATTAAGCTAACGAAAATAAGAACTTAGTGATCTGTATAAGTAAAAAGTAGCTTTGATATTAGAAAGGAGAGTCTTCAACTGCTTTATGATTTGACCTCGTCAATAGCGTACAACCTACGCCGTTGGATAAATTCAACATGTGCTATGTTTTACCTCGCACTTTACCATCTTTCCCAACAATTCCTCTACAACTTTTTCGGCCTCGCCTAAAATGATAATAAATTTATACTTCAAATTTTAAATTTTGTGATTTGCATATCATATTTCACCAAATATTTCTCTGTTTTGAATTTTTTCTATTGTCTTTTTTTAAGTTTTTGTTTTTTGTTTTTTCTTACTTTATTTTTGTGGCCAATTGATATAAAAACCAGTTTAGACTATTTTCCATAGTTAGTTGAACTTTTAAAATTATGCATATAAACAAATTTTTATTCCAATATCGATAAAATAAATCAAAAGAATAACAAAAAAAATAGGCACACGATAGTTATTAAAAACTTTGTAATGTTTTGAAGGTCATTTTTACGACATAACGCGTCTTTAAAACAAACAAAAAAAAAACAAAAAGTATGTGTTAAGTATTTCATCTAATCAAAAGAAAAAACAATATGAGTAGTATTGTTCATTGTCTGCTGCGTCAATTAAGCAAAATCAAATAAATTTGTTAACATATTCATAAATAGTTGTTTTTAGCCATAATTGTGGGTTTTAGCTAAGCTAAATAAAGTTTCGGCGGCTTACTAGCTTAGCTAGCTGAGTTAAGTTTGGGTTTTAAGTTTGAATTGCCTTAAAAGGCTTTCACTATTTGCTTTAAAATTACTCAAGGCTTAGATTTTGTTAAAATACGAGTATCAGAAGAGTAAAAGTTATAAAATTGATCAAACTTAAACTTCACATCAAAACTTTTAGCAAAAGTGGCTCAGAAACAAAAGAATCACATGGTCCAATCGATGTTTCTAGAGTCTAGAGTGTAAGTTGGTAGCTTAATAACTGTAAATTTGAAATGAGGCTATTTTTGTAAAGATTATGTTGTGCAAAGGATACAAACAATTAAAACTGGGTATACAGGCTTATGGGTAAGGAATGACAGTTCATATTTCTGATCCCAATTTCAGTTTTCAATTTTATTTGCATAACGAAATCAATACTTGAAAATTTGTTCTCACAAACGATATATTGAGTAACTAACTTATACGTTGGATGTCTAAATATGGAATTTATGGGTTAAAACCTATAATTCCTTGAATCTTTGATTTTTATATAATAACTTCTCAAAAGCCAAAAAACAATGCAAATTACATAATACAATATTATCAAAGATAATCTCCATCTATAATAGTGAAAGTTTATTGTAAGAGAATCGTTAATATTTGTACTTAATATAATTAATATATAGTTAATATAGATTCAAAATAGTTCTCTATATAAATAGCCATTTACAAAAAGTTTGTTTCCAAGAAAAAATGAAAATATCTTTAAAACAAATCAAACAAACATATATTAATAATTTTCCACATTAACTACATATGTATTGCTGCTTATTGATCTATCTTTTGTTTCAAATTTAATCTTTTACATTTCAAATTAAACTTTTCCCATTTCATATTCAATTTTTGCTTCACTTCAATTTCAACTTTTTAAAGTTCAAATTCAAATTTAACTTTACCCATTTCAAATTACACTGTAAAACGTTGAATTTGAAATGGAAGAAGTTGTTTTTGATTTGTAAAGAGTTGAGTTTTATTTGGAAAATTTTCATTTGAATTTGAATTTGAAGTTAAAAACCTGTAGGTACATACATATTCAGAGGAAAATTATTGAGGGAACATTTATTTTATATAGAATTAAAATCGATTTGAAAAAGAATTAAGAATAGTTCATATTTACCAAATCGTACACAGAATAAAAAAAATTTCTAATATCCACTATTTTAAACTATTTAATTTCCACAGACAATCTTAATATTACCTAAATATTTTAAAAATATAGTTTTCATCGATATTTGTTCACGAAGTTCATAGAATTAATTTAGGCTTATACGACTTAGATAATAATTATAATTATTTCATTAGTTACTTAGATAATACATAGTTAATACCAGTTACACCAGATAATACCAGGTATCATTTATCAAAGAAACATGGCCCATCTAAGAGCTCCACAACGCCTGCTCATCATTTTTGTCCATTACTGCCATTAACGGCTCATTAAAGATCTCATCATAGGATTAACCGTCTCGTTAGCGTGCTCGCTCTCGAATGGAACACTGCATTTTTCTATTTTTTTAGGTCATGATGGAGTTCTAGGCATGGGGAAATATCGGTATCCTGGGCTTTTTTAAGTCCAGAAAATCGCAAGATTAGTTGAAGTGAATCCCATTAATAACACTGTACAACAAAACTGAAGTTTTTGCAAATCCCAAGAAGTTTCACAACGGTTTCCTAAGATTTTGGGTTCGCTGAATCCGAATCTGTAGTCAGAATTTTCGGGTCACCCTAGGTTTTCGAGCTACAGAGGAGGCAACCTCCTAAACCCTAACCTCCTACTGTTAATGAAATGAATATGACCGACCCCCATTACTTTTTCAAGAGGAACATTTTTTGCCTTGGAACCCATCCCCTCTAACACCTCGGTATGGGGGCTCCCATACAAATTTTATGATTTTTATATAATTTTTATGTGTACTTTTTTATTTAAACAAAAAACTAATTTTATTAATATTCGAAATTCGACAAATTTTCTGTTTGTCTATTTATAATTATGTAGATTTGTAAACATTGAATTAAAGAAATACCAAAAATAAATAATAATAAAAACATTACAAATAAAAAGAAAATTACTTTCAAGCAAATTTTTTGTATTCAAATAAATTAATATTAATGAAATTTATTTTTTTTAAATAAAATTTTTATATAAAATTTATGCAAAAATCATAAAATTTGTATGGAAGCCCCATACGGAGGGGTCGAAGGGGATGGGTTCCAAGGCAAAAAATGTTCCTCATGAAAAAGTATGGGGGTCGGTAATATTGATTTTATTTACAGTAGGGCGTTAGGGTTCTGCCTCCCCTGTAGCTCAAAAACCTAGGGTGACCCGAAAATTCTGAGTTCAGATTTGGATTCAGCGAACCCAACAACTTATGAAACCGTTGAGAAACCTCTTGGGATTTTTAGAGTGTTGTACCGTGTAATTAACAATCTTTTTCCGCATAAGAAGACATTGAGATTGCAGATTTCGATACTTACAGAGGCTCCTCGTCTGAGTTGCGAATCACAAGTACTTACGAGTCTCATGCGAGGTTATACTCTAAAGACCTCGATAAATTACTTCGCAATAGCTTAAATTGAAGCACGCAAGACAAGATCGCTTGCAAAATTTAGAAGTTTGTTAGAAGTGAAATCGAGGTGGAAACCTCTAATAACCTAGAAAATGTACACTCTTAGAATTTCAATTGGTACTTGGGTGATAATGATGGTCTCAGAATTTATTGGAGCTGCGAACCTGTTTTACTAACAATGAACATAGATTCTTCTGTATTAAAAATGAGGAAAATTGTACGAACGTTAATAAAATCGCCAACGACAACAAAGTTTTGCAAAAGTATGTAAAAGATGATATGATACTAATTAAAGATTCAAAAACCAGATGGAGTATTCTATTGGACATGTTACAGCGCTTTGTTATGCTAAAAAGTTGCATAACAAAAGCCACTATTCATCTCAAGATCACTTCATTAATAAACACGAACTCAACTCAACTATAAAAGAAGTAGTACATGTTTAAGGTACAAATATATGTTAATGAAGAAAAATAACAAAACATACATATGTATATTTTAATTGTAGTTTTATGCTTATTTAATTTGAATTACAAAAAAAAAATAATATTAAAAATATTAATTGAAAAAATTATTTTCTTGCCAATTCTTCTTTAAAATATATTGAAGAGAATCTTATTTCTTGAAATTTTTTTTATTTGTTCATAATTTGTGTACATTTGGGACATCTAATACTATATTATTTCATTTAAATACATGTTAGTGCTTCTAATTAAAAAAGCTAAATACCGGAATACCGGTAAACATAAACTTTTTTTTAAAGTTTCATCACTGAATACTAATCTGAAGACAGATTTCTAAACTTCAATATGGAAAATCACACTTGAAAGAGTTTGACTCAAATTGAAATATAATAAATACATTTACATAGAACGTTTTTTTTTATTCTGAATCAAAATTAAAATTAATGAAAATCTTCTGTACTCAGAAAAAAGTTTCTCGGAATATGATAAAAAAGGCATCATATTAAGAGAAAAATGGTATAGACTTTGCTCCAGAGAATGCCTTTCTCTGGTAAAAAAAGCTTCTATGAAAAAGAGAAGTATATAAAAATATATCGTTTTTAGAGAAAAAGACTGTTTATTTTTGAGAAAACACTAGTTTTAATTGAAGAAAATACTTCTCTTAGTGAATTTTTTTGTCACAAAGTAGGAAAAATTTTTCATTTTCAATAAATTTTTCTCTATAAATGAAATATTTTATGTGCGAGAAAAATATTTATCATTTTTAGAGAAATTGAAATATTTCCATTTCCTTGAAGTGAAGAAATATTTCTTCGAAAATGTGAAAATTCATTCTAATTGAAGAAAATTTTATTTGAAAAAGAGATAATTGCTTTTATCGAAAATAGAGAAATTTTTCACCGGAGTAAGATATGTGTTTTTTTCTGAGTGTAGCTTTCCAAAAATGCATACTTTTAGAAAAACAATTGTCATAAATATACTTCATTGCATATGTGGAGTATTGAAGGTAATATTACTCTAACTAGCTGATCTACAATTTTTGATTCCTAGAAAATTACACAAAAATGAATTCTAGACATAAGCATAAATATTTAAAACGTACTCTCTCGTTCGAATATACTTCAACAAGATGTTGTTGTTATTTAAACTTACGCTATACCGAAAATAATTTCTTACAAGATTTGTTAAGGTGTAACAAGTGTTGCAATTCCCTCCATAATAAAACTCTGAGTATGGCCCTGTTTTCACATACATTTTTCAAATACCACAAACAATTTTTTCTCCATAAAATAAAACACAAGACATAAAAACCAAAGCAAAACAAAATAAAAATTTAAAAATTATTTACAATATTAAAGTTTTAACATAACTCAAAAAAAAAAAACAAAATAGTGTTAAATGAAATTTATGCTTATTTTGCAAAAAACCTTCATGGCTTGACTAATTTTAAGCTATAAAAAAATTGCAGTTCGCTATACTTAAAGCGTACTTAACAGCCGTTAAACTGTTGAACATACTAAATTTATGATCATAAATAATACGATTTTTTTATAAACGCTGGGTCATAAAGATATGTTCAAAAGTAAAAAATAATGTAAAATGTAATCATGAAACAGCCTCTCCCAACACAGGATATGTAATTTTCTAGTAATTTTATGGTAATAAATTAATATAAAATAACAGAAATATCGCATGATCAACATGATCATCATCGTGAACACGAACATCATAATCATCATAAACAGCATCACGCTGCTTTTAAACGTCAAAATTGTTGTACAATATATATTAAATTTTTTTTATACTCTTGCAAGAATCTCCAAAACTCAAGAGGCTACAGAAAAACCCAACCACAGTGTAGCAGAGAATTTAGTAATTTCCCCCATGGTGCAGGCTGTATAGGTGTTATTATTGTTGTTTTTTTTTTTTGTTTCAGCAGCTATTGATGAAGATGACGATATTACAAAGTGGCAGTACAGAAAGAAATAAAATAACAAAAAAGCTTTAGTATAAAATTTTCTTTTAAGCTGACGAAAAAAAATTGCTGATCTTGCTCATATGGTTTGTTCAATGTCAACTGTAACTGCCGGACTCTACAATTTGCTCTACAGGCAGGTATGTATGTTTGTCTGCATATTTTTGTGCGGCACGATTTCTCTTTGTTTTTGTTGTTACTAAATGCTTATATTATGTTTAAATACATGAGCGTCTGCAGTATTTTCTGTAGAGGGGTCGTGAAAAGTGTGACATAAGAAGTTTATATATTTGTGAATTGTTTTTTTTAATGGTAAATAATAAAATAAAATTGTTGTATTGCATAAAATTTTGTGAAATTCTTCAGACGTATTGAAACCACACGCAGAAAAATCGCCACATAAAAATCTTATAATGTAGAAAAAAGTAAAGAAGATTTCTCTATGGATTTAACCCAAGAAGTTATTGGCTAAGGGCTTGTCCAAAAAAAATTTCAACCAGAAATTTCAAAAAAGTTTTTTGAAGAAACTTTATAATTTAAGCGAAGATGTATTTCTATACGTTATTAATAAATTTTTAAAAACATTCATGCGAATTTTCAATAGAGAGGGAAAAATGTGTAACGTCCGGCACGTTGTATATCTTCTCCCTTGAGACAAAAGTTAAATTTTTAAAATTTTTACTTTTTCTCTAAAATGTCAGGACATTTTTAATTTTGACAAGGAAAATTTAATTTTCAATCACTTTATATTTAAATTATATTTTTTTATTTTTAGAATAGTTCAAATTTGACAAAATGGTGTTTCAGCTGGTGTGAACACTGAAGAGTTTCCGTTAATTTTTATTATAAGTTTGATTTCTCACTTATACGCACTGATTTCAAAATCTAGATGTTGAAGATGGTGAGTTTTGGAAAATTGTTCAATTTGTATCATTTTAAATTTATATACGTTGATATTAACATTCAACAATAACTGAAATCAAAATAACTGAAAAGTTCTACTAGTTTTTCATAAAAGTATCCGATAATATTAAACATCTAATAGCGTTTACTTTTCTCAACGAAAAATTCTGCCCTCTGAAGGTTCAAAAGTTTTTACATTTTGACCTGAACTCACAGAATTTTGACCTGTTCTGGGCTGAGAATTGATCATAAAAAAGTCAACATTTTTTCAAAGTTTCTGCGTTGGCTACCCTTTTGTTTACTTTTGAGAAACTTCAAACTCATTGGTGTTAATTTTTATTACATCCCAATAAACCAAACGAATTTGCCTCGAATTCGAGGTAAATCTGAGATCTCGGACATTTATTTCGAAAACGAAGTTTGAAAATGTTTTGCTAATGAACCCAGGGGCGGGAGAAATGCATATTTAATTCTCGAAGCGAGATTTTTTATCATAATCGAATCACTGCCGAAGCGAGAATTTCAACATTAGCAAATCGTTTTCGAATAATTTTGGCAATTTTTTTTTTAAATTAAATTTTTTTAATACATTCGTGTCTTACGCAAATCGATTATTATGATAAAAGATTAAAAGATTATTATTGTTATAAAAAAGAAAAAAAAATGTATATGCTCAGAATTCGTACCCACGTCCCCCGGATGCCAGTCTGCTACGTTATCCACTAGCCTATCCCAGCTGTTGTTTTAAAGCGGCGTTGTTTGCTTGATTATGAAAACAAACGTTTGAGGAAGTGGGTTCGACTCCCAGCTCAGACAAAAAAACCTATAATTTTTTTTTTTGCTTTTGGTGTTTTTTTCTCTATTTTTTAAAAAATCTGAAGGGTTCACGAATTTAAAAACAAAAAATCAATGTTGCGATGATTAATTGCAGATATATAAGAATTTATTTTATTTTACGAGATTGCGGACTCGTTTCGAATTCGAATCGAATACGAGATATCTAATCCGAGTTCTCGGTTTCATTACTAATTCGAAACTAAACCGAGTCCGCTATGTGGTTTATTGGGATTTTGTTGAATCGTATTTGTATTTATTTTTAAGAATGAACACCAATAAAATATTTTGTTTTGATATTTCGTACCATGATAGAATAATTTTACCAGGTAGTGTTGACAAATGTTGATTCTCTCAGCTACAAGTAAACGAACCCTTGTCAAAAACAGCTGTTCGTTTTTATATTCGTTGGCCACATTCAGCTGTGTCAACTGTTGTGACAGCAACACATCGGAGAGCGCTATTATCGGTATTGAAGTTTCAGAAAAATTGTCAATTTTATGAAATATCAAGCTTTGTATCAAATACGAATGGAAATTTTACCGACAAATTAAAAATTTTCATATTTATGTGCATCAAGTTTTGACTTAGCAGTTGGCAACTGTTGGGTACGCTGAATGTGACCAGTGAAAATTAATTGTATGCTATGACGAATTGTGAGTGCTCTCTTTCTTGTTAAATTTTTTGACAAACGTCCATTTCGAACAGAAACGTCAATACTACCTTGGAGTAATTATATCATGATTTCGTACAAATTTATTTAGGAGTCTTTTGAAAGAATTCTGAAGTTACTTAAATAAAGTAACCATAACTCAGCTTTCACAAATTAATTTATCAATTGTTTATTGATTTGCATATCCATTCATTAAAGCGTATACATTCGGCGTTGATTCGTTCATCTAACAAACATTCTGCAATGGTCCTAGTCCTACAAAAAACTTTCGATGCAATGGTGACATAGCAGCGGACACCAGCAATTCCAATACATGTTGTCATTAAATGCGTTTAAAATGACGAAATCTTTCCTCGATTTGAAACCACACTTTGAGCAAAAAACGTAGTGGTGCAAATTCTTCTGCCACAATTGGTGGGTCTACATAAGTCTCCTCTGCGTCAAAATGTTCAGAAATTTTGGAAAATGCAGATATTCACATATTATTATTTTTTAAAAACATCGTCGCCGACAGAAAAATATTTATTTATAAAATTTTGACGTGCGTCTTTTAACAGCTTAATTTAAACTGAACCGTCAATGATAACGTTAACTATTTTCAATGAATGTCAACTTTCGTTCATTCAGTGTGTAGCATTTGAAGGCAGAATTTTTCGCATCGTCGAAGTTGAGAGGGCGAAAATTCAGAATTTTTTCTGCTTTTGAGGGCAACATTTTTGAGAAAAGAATTCGATTTAATGATGAAGGTTAGAATTTTTTTTAAGAAAAGAACGGAAAAAATTCTGAATTCTCAAAGAAGGCAGAAAAGATGTAGAATTTTTTCGAGAAAAGAAAACGCTATAAGAAAGTTATAAAGAGTAGCCTCGAAACTCTAGTAAAATCGTGCTTGACTGTCAACCCATCTCATTCCAGCCAAGCCATGTTCAACTGAAATTCCAAGCTACTGACCCCAAAGTTTCCAAATAAGACTTGAATTTTAAAGCAATTCAATGCAACCTTAATTTAAGTGCTTTTATTCCAATGACATGCAATGCTAAAATGTTAAAAAATCACTATAAAAGGCTGTTTTTCCCCGTTGGGTAGTTTCACTTTATTTGCTTTGTCTTTCTCACTTTTATATCGCACCATTTTCGCACAAAGGCAAACTGAACTGTATCGTTGAAGCACCTGAAATCCTTGACTCAAAAATAAAAATTTCCTCCCGACCCCTACTTGCGTACGTCCATGTTCAAATATGTATGCAGCATTATGTTCAGACTTAATTTTGCTGCAGAAGCAAAAACTAATAAATTTATATTGATGCTTGGTTTAAGTTAAATTATTATTATTGAAATTTTTGTTAAACACGTTGAATAATAAAATTTAATGTAAGGTTACGCCACCAGTTGATGTAAATGGCGCACAATATAAATAATTTTTTTTTATTTTTTTTTATTTTTAAGTGAGCATTCATTAAATTTGTTTCGTCTTTTTACGCGAAATTGAAGATGTTGACGATCGATGGATTTTATTTTTTTTTTTAATTATTTTTTTTCAAGCGTAACGCTAAGGAAGTGCTTATAGCAGACGTTGTTTGCATTATTATTGAGTTTTTTTTTCGTTTTGTTCTCCTTTTTTTTGGAATTTTTTAATTATTTTTGCAATATTTATCTTTCAATGTCAATAAGATTTTATCACAAGTGGTCGCTATTTTATTTTATTGTTTGTTCACGAATTAAATTGGATGTATTTTTAAGCTAAACCATTTAGTGTATGGTTCATTTTTTATTCTTTATTTTAAAAAAAAAATTGATTGTGTGCTTTTGCATAACCTAGAATAGAACGTTTGTTTATATAGAATTTATATAGAATTTATATAAAAATTAGCACCCCAATCATCAATAGGAGCAGAAAGCATTGCCCGAAATATATTATAAGACTCGAAATTCCTGGTATTTAAATACATTCAAGTCGTTGCTCCGGCATAAAGAGTTTTTGCTGCGTATTACCTTTGGCTTAAATATTTATGATGTGTCAAGTTTGGCACCTTTACATTTGCTTAAATCTTCTGATTGAATTAAATAATGTTCTTGTATTAAATAATGCAGAACTATGTTTGAAAATTTTACAAAAAATATGCCTACTTCTGTTCCTACAAAAAACAAAAAGTTTCTCATTTTTATTCAGCATAAATGAGTTAATAACTAAAGAACAGTTAAAGAGTGGGAACATATTTTAACCATAATTTACACTCGGGACCTCCGAATTGGTGATAAAGCATGCTACTGTTCGACTACTGAGGTCGGAAATAGGACAACTAAACGCTATAATAAAACTTATATCAACACTAAAATGATCAAAATAAGAATTTAAGGTTATGGGCTTCAGATAAAGATTTTTCGAAAAAATTAGAGCTATACGCTAGACCTTATTGTATGGAGAAAACAAATGTCAGGGTCTCAAAAATTAGAGAAACTTATAAAAATAATGCGTGCTGTGAAAAATAAGAATTTGCAAGCAGAAACATGGATTTTTTAACAAAAAGTATCTGCAGGAGAATCAAAATTGCTTCGGCGAATTTTCTCTGATTTGAAAAAAAAGTATGCAAAAATTATTTTTAATGAGTTCGTCCAACTTTTGAGACCCCCGAACGGTGGAATCTAAATTTCAATCCGGTCTATAACACGCCCATTTAAAGAAAGTGACGTTATATTGGCTTTTAATCAAGTTAGATGAAAAATAGAATGCGGTTTAAATCTTTAAATTAAATATAAAAGAGTATCAAACCTTTTCCTTCACTCTTAAGGGCGGTGTAAAGTTTGTTCGATCAAAAAAGGCATACATTCAAGAATTTTTTGAAAACATAGCGTTTTTTAGATTTATTTTGAAAATTAGTGCATTATAAAACAATATTTTTTTGATATGTTGATCTAGGTATTGACGACGAGTTTTTTATTTTATAAATTTCAAAATTTTTTGCAACATTTAAAGTTGAAAAGTCGATTTTTTCACAATAATATCAACCTATTTATTATTGTAAGATTGATACTAATTGAAAAATTAAAAAAAAAACTCGACGTCACTTGAGTGTTATCTAAATGTAGAAAATGATCGGTTCAGTTGTTTTTTTCAAATAACATGTTTGGGAAAATCGATTTACCCATCCCTTAAAATTAGCCGTATTTCGCCGTGCAACAATGATCGTCTTGCCAGAAGTTAACATGACACCCCTGTACGAGAAAAGGAAGTTGTGGGCTATAGGTATGCTATGGTGGTTACGGTATGATGAGTACACACTAAAAAATTTCCAAAATAAATTTACACCGGTGAGCGGATATTTACATATTTACACCGAACGGTGTTTATTTACACCACTTACCCAGTGTGAAATGACAAACTTATCCGATCGGTGTAAAATAGAAAAAGCCAAAGAAGAAAAACAGCATCAAAATCATGTTAGCATTGACAAACAGTGTGCATGGAATGATGAGTATAATGTGGTGAATATGGTTGTGATGAGTTTGATACGATGGTAGATGTATGATGGCTACGAAGGATGATTCATATTATTTCCACAGATATAATATCCATGAACCTTCGCCAAAAGAAAATGCAAAGTAACCGAATGTTAATGGGACTAAATTAAAGGTTCATTTTTTTCCTTTTTTTTTTCTTTTAATTAAATGAATCATACTAAAAAATCTATAAAAAACACTTCGTACATGGGAAATACGAATTATATTCAAAACAAGAAGTTTGTTTGCTAAGCAAAGAATTTCCATGTATCCTGTGTATTTGTAATTTAATTTTTTTTTTTTTTTTGAGCATTAGAGAATCACAACAACTTAAATTAAAAAACAATGCAAAAATGTTCAATATTTATAGTCAGATTTCATTTTCGAAATACATATTAAAAGTATTCCAAAGTTCTATAGAAACGAGAACAGTTGAAGAGAATTCAAACATTTGTTCGAGCATGCTTTCCTAGCACATCAACTAAATAGGCCACCCCAAACGATACTACATGTCGGATGGACCTGTCATGTCGACGCACATGTAGTAACGTTCGTGTGCTTAAAATGAAGTAAAGACAAACATTTTCGACTTTTGGCTCAGTCCATCCGACATGTAGTATCGTGTGTGTGTACATGTCCATTCAACTTGATGCATTTTGTGATTCGATACAAATTTTGAGAGAAGCAACTCTCGCACATTCAATTATGAACCCAATAAACGTTGAATACTTTAATGAATCTGTTGATATATAAGGAAGTCTCACGGAGACTTGAAAGAAAAAAGAGAAAAGTATAAAAATAAGGCAAAGAAATAAATTTTAGCACTCAAAAATAATAAGTGCGCTCAATGTTTACTCCATGAAATCTATAAAATACCGACCGTGTAGGACCAACGACAAAAAGTTCCGTTATTTTGTCGAACTACATGTCCATCCGACTTGTAGTATCGTTTGGGGGTGTCCTAATGACAACGAATCTGACGTTTTGATCCTTAACTGATCTGATATTTTATTTAATAACTAGTGTAAAAGCCCGTCCTAAGACGGGAAGGAACCATTTAGAGTACAAAAAGCGAAAAAAAAATTATTGGATTTATATACAAAGGTTTTTATTTGAAAACATGTTTATTAAATTATTCTGATAAAACTTCTTTATATACAACATTTCTAGTAAAAAAATTCTTAGAATTTTTAACCAATTAACCTTAACCTATAATGCTTAGTGTTACATCATCAGCCCGCTAAAACTGCTCATGACTAAATACCAGTTCTTTTTGAAAAACTCCTACTTTTTGCAATATTTAACTTTGCAATTTATTTATGGTCATTGAAAATGTCAGTTTAATTGAAAGTTGTCTTCTCCGTAGAGTGAAAGGCAAATCTGTGTTTGTCGGTGCCAAATCAATTGTAGGTATGAAAACTATTTCATGTTCGCCAGTGCGCCTGTCAATACCTGTGCGATGATTAATTTAGTTTTTAGGTTTTTCAAAACTAACCACCTTCCATTACAGATATCTCTTTTGGTATTGAAATTTCGAAGAAGTATTATAATACTTCCAATTTTGAGGTTTAACATATGCAGTGGCATTCCTGAAGGATAAAATTCATTCAAAAACTCGGCAGGGTAGTTTTGTTTATCGTTAACATCACTGTCGTCAAATTAATCCGTGCTCAGATCTCTCACTGTGTCACCAACTACAATATTTAGAACTTGCTCGTTGACTTCGTTCACATCGGAATTTTTTGGGCACAGGATAGCAATTTTGGAATAACGGTTGATGTTATTCGGACTCAAAGTATCGCCAAAAATCTATTTTACCCTGTCAATGGATTTGTCCATTATATTGGACACTTCGGAAAAAAAATTTTTTTATTTTCCAACGTCTTTTCTAAAATCAAATAGGTTGGTACTATGAAATGAAGTTGTGCGAACATGACAAAAATAATTTTAGGGAGATATATAACGTTTAACCAAGTTAGATTTTCGATTTTATGCCCAAGCCTTTAATTTTTTTAATATCACGTGTTAATAAATTTTGCAAAAAAGAAGAGATTATTGTGATTGGTGTGCAAAGTATATTTTTTGTTTTTTATAAAAACATTTGCAGAAAGAACGCATTTGCATTTGTCTCCAATTGTTTAAGTTGAAGTAAAATATTATAATACAACGTTATCATGGTTTTGTCCATTATATTAGACAGCCTGCCAAAAGCAAAGCAGCTCATGTAAAAATCAGAGGGATGTTTTTTAATCTTTTTATTGCTTAAATGATGGGAATATAAGCTCAAAAAAATTGTCCACGATTATTCTAGGCAAGCCATTGAAAGGGTAAATAAGCGAACCTTTAAAAACAAAATGATCGGGAATTTCTATGATATCTCATCACCATTTCCTAACTTGAGTAGCCAATTGCTAAAACTTGGATCAGAAGACCGATCATTCTAGCAATTCTAATTGACACCAACGTCACTGAATGTAATAATTGCTGTTCAGTTTATGCAGACCGAATAGGTTCTGGTTCTGTTAATTTAGGAGCACTGTAATAGCAAGACATGATGTTTGATGTATAGTAGTTGAGGAAAATGACGATAGTCTTCAAGAACAAAGATTTCCAATAAATAATTTAAGAACAGGTTCTAGTCCAGACTGAACAGGTTTTAAAAGGATAAGTAAGTACAAACATTTCAAATGGATAATTTTACAACAGGTTCTGGTCCAGGCTGAACAGGTTTTACGATATAGAGCTCGGAGCAGGACGCTTGTCTATTATATATTAAGATAAAAGTATTTCAGTAATAAACAGAATAAACAAGAGTTGTGATAGTCACTGCACTTTTGTTGAAAGTTATAAAAATTCACTTCTTTTACTTTTAGATATTTTAATTCTGAAGCTAGATTTCTTGGCAGTTTTTTACTCAACAGTCTTTTATGGATATCCATGTGAATTTTAAATTATAAAAGTTAAATTGAAGTTCAACTAACCTAACTTACTTCCACTTAATGGAAATGTACTCTTTATCGCTGAAAGAGAAAAATATGACCATTTTAAACATTTTCTGATGGATTACAGAAAAAACACCGCGCACTACTTTGTGTGATGTGTGAGGTACAATGAGTTTGGTATGGAATGATAGATATGATATTTAGTATGGTATGATATGTTGTGATTTTAATTTTTCAATGCTGTTAAAGAAATTGAAAACGTATTTGTTTATTTAAGTTATAACCTTCATAAGCTTAACATTGAAAATTTATCAAATTCAGTTTTTGTTTTGCTTTCATTAACTCAAATGTGTTTTAAGTTAACATAATTTAACATAAACTTGAAAGATGCTATGTATTAAATATTAATTTTTTTTTAAACAACTGCTAGCTACTCATAGAGGTTAATAGATATGTTTAGTTTTCGACTGTATCTCAAAATGATTTCAAATTCGTGAAATTCAAAAGTAAGTCAAATTAAACCATTTAAAATCAGTTTAAGGCTAAAACGGAGTAAAGTTATGATTTTACACATAGGCTGCTATATAGTCTTGCCCGCAGATCAGTCTACATTGGAGTCTAAAGAAGTTTTTATAAGATTTTTTTATTATTCTATTACTATAACTTTGACTCTTATGTTTTGTGTTGCGGTTTTTGTGAATCTTTCTTCGCAATAGCCCATTTTTTGGTAATTTTTGGACAGTTTTTTAAGTATCAAGAATTCCAAAATATTTTTAGTACAGTTTTAAGAGTGAATTTGTAATGAATTCAATGCATTTTAAGCCATATTCAGAGTCGGCCGAAAACTAGCCTTACGGACTCTCCTTCTGCTCTCAAAATATATTAAGCTTTTTAAAATATATAGGTAGATATAAATAATTTATAATATTTTTTGCTTTAGAACAGTTATCTTTTTCTATAACAGACACCTTAAAATTGCATTAAAAAAAAACACCAAAAAGTCGATGCTTCACAGCAAAGTATGTCAACGGAAATATGATGACGCTGAAGTATTTTTCTCTTGAACAAAACGTCTTCACCTTGCTGATGAAATCGCAACAACCACTTCCAAGTTTAGGCAAAACAAATTAAAATTATTTCAACAAGATAATTAATATTAATGTGACAATTTGTCAATTTACAAAAACCAAAAACAATAAAAAAAAACAATTAAAACTACAAAAGTACGAACTCTACATAAGTATTTTGGCAACATTTTTTTAAGTACCTTTTAAGTACGTTAACTTGATTGCAAATTGTGGCTGAGAATAATACACGAAACATTAAACAATTTTGTTGTAAATCTCATTTTTATGCGTCACAAAATTCGTACCGAAACAAACAATGCGCCCGAAACAATTTGAGAAATGTTTTCTAAAGAAAACAGAGATAATTTTTGTAAAAAGTAAAATTTATATAACCTCATCTGTCTGTACCTTCTTTGTTTATTTTTTTTTTTTTTTTTTGCTGAGCTCTTAAAGTTATTATTGTTAAGCACAGTTTTTGTTTTTTGTTAATTTATCAGTTACTTCTTACGTCAGTTAACTACCAACCAAAGGCTACAAAATAGACAAACAGACAAAAACAAAATAAAAATAAAATACATGCCTACAACAAATACAACAAATACAATGGGCGTAAAATAAAGAAAAAAAAAAGCTACGCATTGTAGTAAAAACATGAAAAATAAAAAAAATAAAAAACAAAAACCTCTTGGCTGACAAATGATAGTGACTAAGCTGGCCCAAATAATAACCAGATCCGTGAGATTGTGAAATCATAAAAATGAGAAAAAAATTTTAATGTGCTTTTTAACAATGATGACCAAAAACCATGGTTGCAGGCATACAGCAAGGTTTCTAGATACGAGTACAACCTCAGCTCAAACAAACCTTCGGGAATCTTAGAAAATAGAATTAATAAACCTTGTATAATTCATCGGACTCAAAGTCAAGAACCATTTCTGAGCTTAAGAAATTTTATGCTTAATTAAATTGGGTCAAGAGCAGCGAGTGTGACTAGAAGAGCTTTAAGTTGTTGTTGAACCAGAAATCTTTGAAACCGAAAGTTTCTAACTTCACAAAATAAACTGTATACTAAAAAAACAGGTTAGTTAGACAGAAATTAGAGCTGAGCTAATAAGATAAGCAAAGACGAAGCCAAGCACAGTTGAAAAAAGACATCACATAAGAAAATCTATGTA
The DNA here is from genome assembly GCA_958299015.1 of Tetanocera ferruginea. NCBI lineage: Eukaryota > Metazoa > Arthropoda > Insecta > Diptera > Sciomyzidae > Tetanocera > Tetanocera ferruginea. The sequence goes on along the minus strand of OY282642.1, from coordinate 148,090,311 downwards.
GCACAAGTCTGTCTGTACTAATACGGTACGAAACCAAGAACTATAAGAAAAATTAAGAATTTTTGAAAATATTATGTAAAAATTTGGGAATAAAAGCTCAAAATTAAGATACTACGTCATAATCTGACAAGCATAAGCGCAACCAAAGGGGGGTTTCGGGGTTTAAACCCCCAAAAATTATTTTAGTACCAAGCAAAATAGAATTTAATCAAAGTGAGGTACATGAAAAGCAATCACACGTTCTATGAAATGAGTGAAAACCCCAAATGTATATTTTAAATCGATTCTGGTTGATGCATAATCTACTAACTTAGTCATATATTATTCTTCAGACTGCACATTAAGCTGAGTTGATTTTATATGGAGAAAAAAAAAATGAGCCGGACATCGACTCAAAAGTAAGAGGTATTCTTAAAAACTATAAAATATTTTTTTAAACACTATAAAAAATTTAGTTTTCTTGGTATTCAAACGCATTTAAGATTATTGGAAAAGTACTGAGCTCTTCATTCTTTTGGTGTATGGTATGGTGTTGTTTAATCAAAACTGAGTACCATGAAAAATACATTTTTTTATAAGTAAGTGCTTTAAAAAAAATATATACTCGAAAATCATGAATTTTGCACTGGAGAGCTATCTGGCGCACATTTCACTAAAAACTGGTTACCGGAAATCGATTTTGCGTACCTAAAAACCCATAAGTACCCACTTATATATATATACCCACCAAATTTTGCCAAAATCGAACAGTAATTATTGCAATTAAATAATAATTGAGCTGAAGAAGATTTTGAATATCGATTTCTCACATTTTATAAAATTGTGGCACTAAATTTTGGTTAAACCGAAGAAAGAAGAGCTCAATAATTTTCCAATAAATTCAAATTCATGTGAATATCATGAAAAATACATATTGTACAGGTATTTAAAACAACCTCTTTTCGAAAATGACGAAATATGGATTTTATGGAGTCTCAAAAGAGTTGGTAAACATAAAAAATTCAAAAATTTGTTTACACTCAGAAAAAAGTGTCTCGGAATATGATAAAAAAGGCATCATATTTAGAGAAAAATGGTATAGACTTTGCTCCAGAGAATGCTATTCTCTAATTGCGATACTAAAATTTCTCTAAAAATGATAAAAAGCTTCCATGAAATAGAAAAATATATAATTTTTAGAGAAAAATACTTTTTTTTTGAGAAAATATTTGTTTTTATTGAAGAAAATACTTCTCATAGTGAATTTTTTATCAAAATATAAGAAAAGTTTTTCATTTTCAATAAAATTTCTCTATAAATGAGAAATTTTTTGTGCGAGAAAAATACTTATCATTATTAGAGACATTGAAATGTTTCCATTTCCTAAAAGTAAAGAAATATTTCTACGAAAATGTGAAAATTTATTCTAATTGAAGAAAATTTTATTTGAAAAAGAGAAAATTGCTATTATCAAAAATAGAGAAATTTTTTACCGGAGCAAGGTATGTGTTTTTTTCTCAGTGTAGGTATGCATTCTGAATAAAAACAAAAGTTTATACAAAAAAATTCGTTTTCTCACATCGATAACACAAACTCTACAGAATTAAGTTTATAGTGAAGTCATGTGATTCATTAAAAAACTTAATAAATAATAATAATTCAATCACTTCCGAAACTCGAGAAAAAAATGCATAATTTCTAATTTTCCATCGTATTTTCCAAAATCCATTTTATAAAAATTTCTCTAAATTGTTAAACATTATCCGATAATAAGGAATTATGGCTTTTTAAGTAAAAAGATGTAGGTTTGATTTTTCTTCTTAGTCCAGTGACTATTATAGTTATACGGTATTACTTATCCAATAAGCAAATGCTTACTTAAATCGAAATTATATATTTTTAACGATAGGTCTTTACTACACTTTTCAACGATATGTCTTTTCTACACTTTTCCAAAATCGGATAATATATGCGCAATTTTGAGATATTTTCATGAAACTGATTTTGAAAATCCAATGGAAATATTACGAATAAGGCAATATAAGTCGATATTAGAGATAAATTCATCGACAATTTTTGTGGCGAGCGACTCAAACGATTTCTTCAAATTCAAACTCTATTTTTTCATCCCAAGGTGTCAGAAATTTAGCGTTTTGTACTTTCGGAATTGAGCATAATTAGTACTCACTAAAGGACGAATTTTAAAGCTAGTGCCAGACAGAAAAATTTTCACTGCACTCAGTAAAAAGTTTCTCGGAATAAGATAAAAAGCCATAATATTTAGAAAAAAAACTAATAGAATTTGCTCCAGAGAATGCTTTTCTCTAAATGTGATACTAAAAACTCCCTAAAAATGATAAAAAGCTTCCATGAAAAAGATAAAAATATAAAAATATGTCGTTTTAAGGGAATAAGACTTTTTTATTTTTGAGAAAAGATTGAATTTTATTGAAGAAAATACTTGGCATAGTGAATTTTTTATGAAAATATAGGAAACATTTTTAATTTTGCATAAATTTTTCTCTTTAAATGAGAATTTTCTGTGCAAAAAAAAATACTTATCATTATTAGAGACATTGAAATATTTCCATTTCCCACAAGTGAAGAAATATTTCTTTGCAATTGTGAAAATTTATTCTGATTGAAGAAAATTTTATTTGAAAAAGAGAAAATTGCTATTATCGAAAATAGATGCCTGAAATTTGAACACTTACCGCTACAACACAGCCGCTGTAATTACTTAAAATCGTTTTTATATATAAGTTCTACATTTGATAAAAGTCCCCCCAAAAAAAATTCCTGGTTGCGCCCCTGCTGACAAGTGATCTCTTAACACAGGGTGGAGGCTGAGTTCTCTATATAGTATAATTATTTAGAAGAAAATGTCAGGACACAAACTGTGCTGAAACAAGATCGCTAAACAGACATATTTTAAAAAGCCGGATGTTGAATCATTCACCGTTATCGCTAGACCGGTGAATCTAATTCATATCGAGATTTCTATCTAACAAACTAGAATGTAAGAGATCTGATAAACTGGAATACAAGCAATTTTTCCTGTTTGCAAATTTGTTTATATTTTATGCGTAGAATTAGATACTCATTTTTGAATGAATCATTTTTATGTGTATTATTCTTGTTTCAAGTTTATTTTGACACATAAACTCTTTTAATCAATACTACGTTTTTTTATGTTCTGTATTCTAAGAAATTCTATTGATTAAAATTTTTATGGTTTAAATTTGAATAATGACGTATTTTGACTCTTTCATGTGACGCTCAAAGTTTATCCGCTGCTGTCAATCAATATTAAACAAAATTTTAATGCGCTATTTATATTATTAAATCATTTTCAGGTTAATTTATGATAAGGTTATTATTTTTCTATATAACCTTATTCTTTGAAGATTGACCCTTGAAAATTTCATCAAGTTTTTTAAATGCATTTGTCTAGTTTAGTTTTTCATAAGAGTTTTCTGAGTTTTATATGATCCCAGACGCGTATCTTGGATGGAGACGCGAAAAGGGCACGTGCCCGTTTGTTTTTCAAAAGGGTCGCGCAAAATCAATGATAGTTCGAAATTGCGGTTTTTTCACCAATAACGTCCCAACAGATCTTACCATTTAACAGATAAGATACTTATCGTGGCTTTGCACGGTTGTTGGTTTATTTTGTTTACAAAAGAGTGGAGATTGGATGTAAATAGCACTCCCCAACGAGTAGTCTTTGCGAATTGTTTGCTTATTCCACTCTGTCATGGGGAAAAACTCAATAAAAGCATGCCTGTCAGTGTAAAGTCAGAGTTCAAAACAACCGTGCATGGGTTCGGTAAAGGCACTTACTGAAACAAAAATTGACAATTTATATTTACCATTTTCAAAAGCGACTCCAGAACCCACTGGTATTAACTTCCATAACACTACCTAGGACATAAAAGTTCTACGAGATTATTATATAAAAAAAATGTAAACTTTAAAATCAACTTTAAATCAGCTGCAATTATTTAACACGTTAACTGTCGCGCCAATTTTCAGAAAACTGGGAAAAATAACAATTTGATTTTTTCACATTATATTACTAAAAACTCTTTCTAGGTATCACAAGTATCATCAAAAAGCAAAAATGATTTTTTTTTTAGGAGAAAAATGACCTACGAATTATCTCGTAGTTGGCTTCTGTAACAGAAATCGCTACGCAGAAGCCAAGAACGAGTGACAACGAAAAATGACAGGTTTAGTGAGTACGAGATAGCTCGTAGTTGGCACCCTAGAAGGGAACGCAATCTACGAGTTCTGTTCAAAATTGAACCGGACTGTGCCAATGAAATAATGAAACAGTTGTAATACTGCTAATGATTTTTTTATGGCTGTTATAGGATTGAAAAAAGCTATACCATTAAGACTGGTATAGAATTGGAAACTATATTTTACCAGCGGAATTTCTCATCCGGATGCATTGAAAATGTTGCAGAAAACCTTCCAGAAAAAAAAAAGAAGTCAGCCTACACTATCACGTACGCAAGCATTTAATTGGTACAAATTGTTTAAAAAACATGATACACAACTTGCTTCATCCTTTATCGGTGATGTTAACTGTTTTCTTTAACTCCCAAGGATGTCATGTCATGTACTGGAAATTCCTTTCGCAAGGTTAATCGGACAACGGTTACCATATTATTTGAGTGCTTTAAAGCGTTTGCACGAGAATAATTCGTGAAAGAGGCTAAAATTGTGGAAGGACAATTAAAGTTTTTTACACCACGATAATACACCATTGTACGCGATTATTTGACCAAAAACAATGTCAATATCGGTCAACAAGCATCCTATTTGCCAGATATGGCCCCGTGAGACTTTTTCCTATTCCTCAAACTCAAATTGTCGCTTCGTGGGAAAACATTTTGATACGGTTGTAGTCATCAAAGCGAATTCGCAGAGGAAGCTAAAGCCATGCAGAAATTTTCCTACCAAAAATGCTTTAAAGAATGAAAACAACGTTCTAGTGATGATTGTTTTTAAGGTGATAATATTAATATTGAAGACTAACACTGCTTTACAAATAATAATTTTAGATAAATACCACGAACGGCACACATATAAGAAAGTTTGTCTGGATCTCCAAAACACAAAAATCATAAAATTTTTTTTTTTCATTTGTAGGGTTTTTAAGATAACGGTACTTTTGTAGTTCTCGAGAGATGATTTCATTAAAATTTACTTACAGCTGAAACTTCTTATCTGATAGATAGATAGACGTAGTATATAGTTGAAAAGACAATTAAATTGCCTTTCTATTGATAAACTGATCGTATCGATCGGATAAAATATGTTCAAGTGATGCTCAAGTGGTGCTCGTCAAAGTTAAAATTTCTTGCAATTATCATGTTTTTTTAAAAAATTCCATTTTTAAGTATCTTGTTTTTTTAGAAAAAGTTAAAATCCGGAACATTTTATATTTTTGAAGTAAAGTGTATTTCTTTACAAACATTTTAAGACTAATTTGGCCGAAACCGGATGAAAAATACATTTTTCGAAAATAGTTTTGTAGAAAAAGTTTAATTTCAATTTTAGTGCTTGCACTATATTTATACCCCTACGTTTAAAAAACGTAAACGGGGCTTATTATTATTGTCACTCCGCTTGCAACGCCCATAAGGAGGCGTGGTAGGTATAGAAAAGTATACATATTCTTGATCAGCATCAACTCCCGAGTCGATTAGCCATGTCCGTCTGTTCGTCTGTCCGTCTGTGATCACGATTTCAGCCACAATTTTAAAGCTATCTAAACGAAATTCGATATTTCAGCTTTTATCCCCAAAATTAAGGTCAAGTTCTTAAATGAGCCAAATCGGATGAAAACCACGCCTACCTCCCATACAAAGTGACTATCAAAACGGTAAAATCTCTTAGAATTCTACAATATTAATTTATAGATTCGAAATTTCGCATATGAGCTTCGATATTTAATATGCACTCTAAGTATGAATATCAATCAAATCGGATGAAAACCACGCTTACCTCCAATACAAAGTGACTTTGAATATACTTAACACAGGTTCTTATCTTCCACAAGCTTTTTCTGTTAAACAGAAGTTACTATCTGTTATATGATTGCTCGGAGACATTACCGTTTTTCAGTCACTTTTCTACTTTTTTAGTCAGTTATATACTATTTATTTCTATCAGATAAGTAGTTTCAGCTGTAAGTAAATTTGAATGAAATCATCTCTCGAGAATAACAAAAGTACCGTTACATAAACACCCTACAAATGAAAAAAAAATTTTTAAGCTTTTTGTCTTCTGAAGATCTAAACTAACTCACCCGTACATGTGGCGTTCTTGGTATTTCCCAGCTGTAAAGCAGTGTAATTAACCCTTATGGTTAAATTTTAAAATTTTTTAAAATTTATTTTTTACAACAAAAATGATTTCTGATTTCTATATCTTTTTTTTATGAAAAAAAAAACATTACATTTTATGGGATATTTTTAAAATTAATAATTAAAATTCGGTTTTTTCATTGACTACTGCATATACAAGCATGTTAACAGAAAAGTATTTCAACATATATCAACAACAAAACTCATGGAAATATTATTTTCAATTAACTTTTGAACTAAATGAAATTTGAAAATTTTTTCTAGGGATAACCTTAGTTAGGAAGCGTAGAACAGTTCAGAAAAATAAATTTTAAGATCGGTCAATTCATTCGCGAGTTTTTCCAATCTAAACATCTTCAAACAACTGGTTCCTAAAAAAATAAATGTTTTTAAAAATAAAAAAGATTTTCTCTTGACTTGCGATACGAGAACGATGCATCACAGAACCTGTATTCATAAAATTAAACTTAGTTGTAAGCACTTATGTTTGCTAACAAATGTCTTTCAGATCTTTCAAAATATTCTCATTTTGCCCGGAGTGACTTCTACTTATTAAACCTAAGGCCCACAATCACCATAAAAAATGTATTTAATAAAGAACTTGTATCTGAATAGCAGACCCCCCAAACGTTCCACAGCTCAGTTTGAGCATGTTTCAAAAAAGGTTTATGGACATGGTTATTTATAAATACACCCAAAACACTAGGATTGCGCACTTAACACTATTTTTAATAAAGATAAAGAAATTTTGTGAAAATGCACAATAACACACATAGAATCTTCCATAAATAAAATTTTAATAAAATTGCCCATTAAATTTCACAAGATATTTTTTTTTTTAAAATATGGTTACGAAAATTGGAAGTTTGGTACATTATTATAGGTACCTCCCATATAACCATTATATTGAAAAAACTCAACTTCAAAAAGAATTTTTTAAAAACTAGACTCAAGTGTTATGCGTATATGTGGCATTGTAACCAAAAATGGATGCGATTCATCCGAGGGGAAATTAGAAAAACTTGTCTTTTTTAGATTGTTACTTTTTGAGTATGTTGCACCATAAGTCATAAGTCATAAGTAATAAATCTTTAAAAGTGTTGATCCTATGCGAAATTACGTTACCGATTTAAATGCTTCATAAAATTGACTGAAATCAAAATATGCGTTTTTTCAAAATCTATTCCTCAAGATACGAATATATTTATTAGAAATTTAATTCCTTTTCAGTTTTAGTATCAACTTTAAGAAAAAATTCATTTTATAATTATTATCATAAGAAAACAATTATTTGTGTAACGCATTATTTTCAACTTCGGTATTTTGAAAAAAACTTTAAATTATATCAAACATGTTTGTAAATTAATCTAATTAATTATGCTGCAGTTAAGGAAACATGCAGTTTTAGCATCAAACAACACAACTTTTCTACAAATGAAAAATTTAGATGAAATAGCATTTCGGCAAATCCAGAAAAAGTAAAACTTAACCTTGAAAAATAAAAATGCTTTAAGTTCAATAAAAATACATGGAATGTTAAGGATATTGTATGTGTTTTCCTGCGGTAAAAGCATTTTGAAAAAAACCTAGGAACAAAACGTATCCTCAAATTGTAACTGATTTTATTGAATGTATTTTTAACCTGTAGCAAGTGAAAAATTTTTTAGGTTTTCTATTTTTTGTAATTTTGTATTTCGCTATTTAAATATCAAAGCATCGTTATATAATATTCACAATTGAAACATTTTCAATTGAAATTGAATATTTAAATTTTTAAAGAAACTTGTTTTCAATCGAAAAATAAAATTTAAAAAGTGATTCAAGAGTGAAACGTGAGTGACAATTTTTATTGATAAGTTGGATTATCTTGGAAAATAATTTGCTGGCACAACTTATGTCTCGGATTTACTTTTAACATAAGATTAGTGAATTTTGAATTTTTTTTAAAACAAGCAGTCGCAATTATTTTTCATTAAAAAAACATTTGAAGAAGTGAAACGTGAGTGACATTTAATTTTTTTTTTTTTTTTTTTTTTGTATTAGAAATTAAAGAAGATGACGATAACATTAATAAAAAATTAAAGCCGACCCTAAAAGAACGTATGAAAAACAGATAGAGAAAAATTACAGTTAAATCCGGATTCATATAAAAAAACAAATTTAGCAAAGATTAAAAATATGTTATTTAATCATTATTTTAAGTCGTTGACCTCGACGGAATTGCTAATAGGCCAGTCATATAGTCATATTTGGTGCAGTCTTTGGCTTTTAATGAGCGTAAGGATCAACTTATTAAGCTTAGTGGTATACATACAGATTCCAATGCAGAACCGGAATAAATTTTGTTTAAGTGATATATTTCTGAAATAGTTTTTTGTTGTTTTTATATTATGAATTATTTTTTTAACTATATTATGCATTACATAATTATTTACATACAAGTTTTTTTTGCATAAAAATGTCCTTAATATTAAAAAAAAATTTTTTTTATCCACCATGCAAAACAAGGACAATTAAAATTTATTTGAAACGTGAGTGACATCGACGTGAAACGTGAGTGACAAAATCAGTATATGAAAAAATCTTAAAATTCTGAGAGAAAACTAAATTTTTTCCTGCAGTTAAAATTTATACTCAATTTCGTTACGGAAAATTACTTTATTCTTTATAGTAACTCAAACAATTCGCAGATTTTGAACAATTTGTTAGAAGAACTCGAAAAATGAAAATCGTACGAAAACGTGAGTGACACACCATTTAAAGAGAGTTTTTTCGAAATGTGTAACTATATATAAAACTTTTTGCATGAACTTATAATAGTAAGCCTAAGACTTATTGTACCCATATAATTTTATATAAAAAGCTTTTATATTTGATGGAGAAAAACTTATGTTTACTGCTATGACTGAAACGAGAGTGACACTGGATTTGCCGATTTACAAAAATTTCTGTTTTAAAGAAAATACAGCAAAATCTTAAAACTTAAAGCATATCTTCGAAATACTCAAACAAACCACTTATCTTCGGTTCAGAAAAACAATGACGTAAAAGCAAATTTTGCCAAATACAGTTTATTGGTGAATTGATATTCCCAATATTACTAAAAGATAGGACTGGGTCCAATTTTTAGTTAGAGACATCCTAACCTCCATCATGCAATTATTCTCGATCAAATAATTTGTTTTAGATAAAAGTTATACATTATTACAATTTGTTTTTTGCCTCTCCTGATCACAATTCAAATTTTTGCATTTACGTCATTGTTCTTCTGAACCGACGATATAAAAATTTCGATTAGATTACCAAGCATTTAAAATTTCACTATACTTGGCTTAAACAATATAAATCTTATAAAAGCTTTCCATAAACACGTTTCCAAAATAATGTTATCCTTTAATGATTGTAACAAAAGATAAATTTACTTACACCATAGCACCGTATAGAGGTCGATCTGCTCGAGCGGATAAAGAATGATGGCAACCACGCATACGATATGCAACAAGGATATCTGTATGACTTTGTCCCATTTGAGTGGCGCCTTAAATTGCACACCCCAGACATTGTCACCCTTGAAGTTGCGCGTGTATTCGTCCAAATTGATATTGAAGTTGTACTGCTTTTTTGAGCCAGTCGTTGCGGACTCCGTCAAAACTGTGGCGTTGCCATTGGCGTGGCCATTCAATTTGTTACCAACGCCATTCGACAAAAAACCATTCGTTGTACTTTTTGAACTCACTTCGTTATCTTTGTGCAATACATTGCCATTGGCTACAACACTTCCGTTGCGTTTCAAAATGGTGCTTGCACTTCCGTTGGCCAGATGAACGCCATTGCTGGGCAATTCTGTGCTAATGCAATCGCTTGTCGATAGATGGCCCATTATTTTGTAGTTTTTTTTTTTTCTTTTTTTTATATTTTTTATCACTACGTGTTTATTATTTGGTTGTAATTTTTCACTTTTTTAATTTTTGCTGTCGTTGCAGAAAAAACTCAACACAAAGCAATTTAAATTTAAACGAAACAGACAGTTCAAAGTCACTGTTTAAATGCGAGAAATATGCACAAATCTTACTTTCATGGGTTTAGGTATAACTTTAAATTTCATCAGCTTTTTTTGGAGAAATTAAAAAAAAACGATAAATCAAAACTTTACTTGAAGACGAGCTATTTTATTATCTACAACTGTACAAAGTTGTTAATTTGAAAAATAACCTACCGAATTAATTGTCTTTCGGATTCACTAATTTTCTTTTTATATTTTTTTTTTTTTATTTATTTCTTTCGCTTTAGTCACTGGGCGCTTGACCAGCAGGTAAAATAAAAGTTTTAAGCTTACAGCTATAGCTGGCTTTTATTATAACTTGTGTTCTTCCACCAAAATTTTCTAACAATCTTCACTCGCCGCCGTTTCGTAGAGAAATGAACGCAGATCCAAACGAAAAGGTGTACAAGTCTAGCAAAACTCCGCCGAAATGCTGTGTCGAGTTCAGTTGAGTTGAGCCAAGCTCAACGATGATCGATCTGCTGCTGTCGCTGCGAAGCGAACCAAAGACAACCAAAACTTAAGGCCAAGATTGTGCCAAACACAACACAACCCGACAAATGTCTGGCAAGTTAGCGAAGCATCGGTGAAGACACCAAAGCTGCGTGTTCAAGCATAGCACAAATACTCAGGCAGCACAATAGTTACACAGTTTTAACAAAGAAAGATCAATTTGTAAGTTTTGTTTTTACTTTTGTCTTATGATTACTTTGGTATAGGTGTTAACTGAGAGTTAAGTTTTATGGATTGTTGCATGTAATAATGAATGAATCAAACTATTACATCTTGCTGCGAGAATGTGTGTTGGTCCGGGTCTGGCAGCAGTTGCTTGTATGAAGGAGCAAAGATTTGCTAAATTACGTACATATGTATAACTGCACTCAGACAGATACTAAAAAGCTAGATATACAAACGCATGGTTGAGAGGAAGTTGCCTTCAATTCTTTTCAATCTATATCTTCATTAGTTTTTGCTTATTTTGAAACTATCTGGGTTGTAAATTTTCTGGCGCTATTAAAAAAATATAGTTTTGACTGTTAATTAACAATACTGTGCTCACATGTTAATTTATAGGATGTGTAAAAGTCATATCTTTAATTTAATTAAACCCAACTTAATAATTTAATATCATTCCAGATATACGGACCGATAATTAGTGAATTGATAACATTTTTACTTCCGTCTAAAGTGAATTGAAGATCAAGCCAAATAACAGCTGAAGAGCGTACCACATTAGTTCTTTCATTAGCTTCAAAGAAATGGAAAGTCTTAAACAGTGCTTTAACTAGACTTAATGTCGCCAACCATTAAATTCCAGTAGCGATTTATGCTATGAATGTTGCTTACTTTTTTCCAATGAACACCATTCTATTTACAGAGCCCAGATCTTATACATATTAATGATCTCTAACTTTTTATTATACCATTTCAACATTATTTTTAAAAAACATTAACAAAAACAAAGTGGCCATTTCAACCATTGAAGGGACTTTGACCGAGCTTCTTATGATCAATTGCGCCGTGTGTGTTATTAAGTGATTTGCGCACGATTGATCGAGAACTGGAGCTACATGTTTTATGCGGACTTCAAACGGCCAAAGTTCATCTTCTCAAGAAGCTTTACATCATTGAGAGAAATTTGAGCGGAAAACAATCCCAAATTAATTAATTTTGTAAGTTATTCTGAGATAAGCCATAATTTTCTTGATATCAAGCCCAAATGTGCTTGATCTGAAATAAGACATAATATTCTTGATATCAAATTCAAATGTGATTGCTTATCAAAAAATAAACACGCTCATTTGTCCACAATGATTGTTTATCAAAAAACTAGTATGCTCACTTGTGCCCAATTTATGACATTTTGATATTGATATTAAAAAAAAAAGTACAAGCTCATTTGTGTCCAATGCCTGACATTTATGGACTGTTAATAAAACAAATGAATATGCTCTCATGTGCCTAATCTAAGAAATTTTTGGATTGTTTATAAAAATTGAATACGCTCAATTGTGCCGCGACATTATTTTAACGATTTAAAAAAATAGACCAACTTTATAGTAAAATAGCCGCTCATAAAAGATGCCACCATTCAATGGTATGCAATATTTTGATATAGTGTGACCCCTCTATAAACGCGTCTCGATAATTTCATCCCCCTTAGAAACCAGTAAAAAGTGGCTATTTTTGGCCTTTTTTCGAGACATCCCTCCGTTTTCGAGATATCCCGATTTTTCTGTTTTTTTAAATATTTTTGGTGCAATATATTGGTATAGTGCGTCCCCTCTATCGACGCGTCTCGATAATACCATCCCCCTTAGAAACAGGCAAGAAGTGGTTATTTTTGGCCTTTCTCGCTCCGTTTCGAGATATCCCGCTTTTTCTGTTTTTTCAAATATTTTTGGTGCAATATATTGGAATAGTGCGACCCCTCCATCTACGCGTCTCGATAACACCATCCCCCTTAAAAACTCGTAAGAACTTGTTATTTTTTTCTGTTTTTTATTTCATAAATTTTATTTATTTTTGGCCTATCTCGTTCTCAGAAACTCAAAAAAAAACTATTAAAAGTTTGGATCTGCACTCAGAAAAAAGTGTCTCGGAATATGATAAAAAAGGCATCATATTTAGAGAAAAATGGTATAGACTTTGCTCCAGAGAATGCTATTCTCTAATTGCGATACTAAAAATTCTCTAAAAATGATAAAAAGCTTCCCTGAAATAGAAAAATATATCGTTTTTAGAGAAAAATACTTTTTTTTTTGAGAAAATATTTGTTTTTATTGAAGAAAATACTTCTCATAACGAATTTTTTATCAAAATATAAGAAAAGTTTTTAATTTTCAATAAAATTTCTCTATAAATGAGAAATTTTTTGTGCGACAAAAATACTTATCATTATTAGAGACATTGGAATATTTCCATTTCCTAGAAGTGAAAGATTTCTTCGAAAATGTGAAAATTTATTCTAATTGAAGAAAATTTTATTTGAAAAAGAGAAAATTGCTATTATCAAAAATAGAGAAATTTTCCACCGGAGCAAGGTATGTGTTTTTTTCTCAGTGTGCTTAAATTAAGTGAATACTATTCACGTGAATACAAAAATCACGTGTAGTTTGTGAATAAAATACACGTGTAGTTGAGGTTCGCGTTCCAAAACATGAACTACAAGGAGTTCGAACTTTCGTGAACACGTGTAGTTCGAAACACGTGTTTGAGCTGAAGCTCTAGCTGAAATGTCCTCCTTTTTGAGACATTTGAAACATCTCTTGTAATTTTTGCAATCGTTTTTCGTTATCTTTATGTCAGGTCACATATTTGGCATTCAAGAAAGAATTATAGAAAAAAAATAATAAGGCAACATTTTTAAATTGTGATAACCACACATTAAATTAATCGTTGTAACATGTTTAGGAATAATTGATAATATACATCCCTTTTTCTCAAGATGGGAATTGTTAAAAATTCTTAAAAAAATTCTTCAAAAGATTCTATTAAAAGTGAATCTTTAAAACGATGGAGCTCCAGAGTACAAGTGGTTAGCGTTATTATCAATGGACTGGAAGAAAACATAGAACTATTAGAAAAATTAGCAGATGAAAATACTGCCACAAGTGGTACCAGAAATGAAGCTGCAAACTTATTGCTCTAAACTATGCCGAATTTAAATATTATAATTTAAGTCTTTTTCTGGCATGAGCCAAGAAAATTCTCTTTAAGAGAATTGATCGTGTGCAGTTCAGATAACAACGTCCTAACATGAATTTTAGAGAAGCGTTCCATGATCCCATATAATTGGCGACTGAACTTGTAGAAATTAATAACGAGATTTGTGAAAAGGTTATCGAAAAGGCTAAGAATCTTTGTAAAAATAAGTGAAATCGTTACAACAATCCGTATAAAATGTCGCCGACAAATGCGCGGAAAACTGACTCGAGATGTTGACCTTTCTGTAGAAATCGAAAAAGCTTGCGTTATGAAAAAGTTCTTGATAGTCTGCAGCAGGAAATAAGTTCACAATTTATACGACTAAGGGATCTAAATCAGGGATGAAAAAGTTGGTACAATTGTACCTTTTTCCGACGTTTTTGACCTTAAAGTTACATTAGGTACAATTTTTTTTTTTTTTTTTTTTTTTTTTTTGCTACAATCGCTTTATTTAAGGTACATTCCGCCTTTGGTTAAATAAACTTTCCACTAAGTAATCAATAACACTAGGCGCCATTTTTAAAAAAATTTTGTATGAGTACATTTTTTATTACGTTTTTTTTTTAAGTTTTTCTCGCTTATTTCAAATAAAGTCGCATATATTTTAATATATCTTGTATACTAATAATTCGATTATTACAATCAAGCCTATCAAAAAGCCCAATAAAGTTTTTATTTATAGTTTTTTTATAAAAACCAGTACAATGTCGAAACTTTGAACTACACTCAAATGCATCTCCTGACCTTAAATTATAAAAAACAGTTATCGTGAAAGTCTTGTGTTAAGAAACAAATAAATATTCAGAAAATTTAAAATTAAATTTTATAGTGAATTTTGTGAAAAAGCACAAGCGAAGGTGTCAGCGAATTTATTATTATTATTGTTATTATTATTTTTTTGTTACATATTTTATTTTTATTTATTATTTAATTTATATTCTCTATATTCTCAAAAATTAAACAAAAATAAATAGAAACAAGTAAAGAAAGTCTAAAGTCGGTCTAGGCCGACTATGAAATACCCTAAACCCACTTTTCAAAAACAAAAAAATTTTTATTGTAAATGGGCGTGTCCGTGGGCGGATGAAGTCCATTTTTCCAAACCATCTTTGTCTTGTCATAAAAAACATACGTGCCAAATTTTAGCTCTGTAGGTTAAACACATGCTTATTTATTGCGTTTTCAATTTTTGGGTTGTATGGGAGGTAGGCGTGTCCGTGATCGGATGACGACCATTTTCCGAAGTCATATTTGTGTTGGTATGAAACACATACATATCAAATTTTATTGTTGTAGGCTAATTATGAGCTGAGCTATGCAGTTTTCAATTTTCGCGTTGTATGGGAAGTAGGCGTGTCCATGGGCGGACGATGTCCATTTTTCAAAACCATCTTGTTTTTGTTATAAAAAACATACGTGCCAAATTTTAGTTCTGTAGGTTAAACAGAGGCTTTTTTATTGCGTTTTCAATTTTTGGGTTGTATGGGAGGTGGGCGTGTCCGTGAGCGGATGACGTCCATTTTTCAAAGACATTTTTGTGTTGATATAAAACACACACATACCAAATTTTATTGTTGTAAGCCTATTATGAGCTGAGTTATGCAGTTTTAAATTTTTGCGTTGTATGGGAGGTAGGCGTGTCCGTGGGCGGATTCCAAAAATATTCAATAGTGCAGATCCTAGGGTACATGTGACCATGTGTACCAAGTTTCATCCAATTATCTCAACTCCTTCTTCTTATCCTGTGTATACGGACAACACACAGACGGACGGACGGACGGACGGACGGACGGACGGACGGACGGACGGACATAGATAGCTCGACTCACGTGGTGACGCTGATCAAGAATATATATACTTTTCTATACCGGACTCGCTTCGTTCTATGCGTTACAAACGTTTGCACAAAGTTAATATACCCTGACCTTTCAGGTTTAGGGTATAAAAAGCAATTGGTTGCAGACTGTTTTAATAATTCTAAGTTGATCCCAATCATAAGTTGAGAAAAACTGGAGAAAAACTGATCAAATATTGGAAAACCGATGTTATAAAATGGAGAATCAAATTAGATATAAAAAACTATATCAATCTTGAGAGTAAATGGAGATATTGCTGAGAAAATATTAGGTAACTAATGTTCTATAATGGAGAATGGAGTTAGAGATCTTATTTACCTTTTTCTGGAGAATGCTTTTTTTTCAGACTGAGATCAAATGGATCAATGGAGATTGGAGGAAAATGCTCGAGATCTGTTTGACTTCCATTGGATATCAAGCAAAATTGCTTATTGGGTATGTTTAAACTACAAATTTTTTGTATAAAAGCTAAAAATCAATTTAACACCAATATTATTATTTCATAGTTATTATTTTTAGGTACATTCGTGCCCAAAAAGGTACATTTTTTTTGAGAAATTAGGTATCGGTAGGTATTGATATTTTCATTTTTCATACCTGATCTTAATTCCAAATTTGGAATATTTACTGGACATTGAAAATTTATTAAGAAAGGATGATCCGGATAACGATTTTGAGAAGAGTTGTATAAATTTGGGTGGGTTTTCTAATACAGATTTAAATGGAACCGATCCAACAAAACTTCATGTCGAAATATGTGACTGCAATATGCTTCTTCGCAGTAGAAAAGAAATAGAATTGAAAATTCCATAAGAGCTTCTAACCTTTATAATCTCATATGGAGAAGATATTTTTTGCAAACCTGAGAGTAGCACTTCAAATACTTATTACTATTTCAGTATCAATGTATCGATCAGTGTAAAATTTAATCAAATATGTAAAATACTGTACAATGTACTGTCTTCACTCAAATACATCTCCTAACCGTGTTTTTGCACGAATTTCTTTCGGCGAGAGCTTATATTCTCTATTAAAAATTAAGTTTTAAGATCAAATGGTAAAATTAACCACCTTTTGAAGTTTTAGATTTTTTATGATTTCTTAAATTGAAAAGCAATTTCACATATGATATCGCAAAAACTACCCATACAAATGTAAAAATTTGAAAAACACACATGTAGAAAATGAAAAATTTAATTAGGCTTAGTATGATAGGCGTGATTATTAGCATCGAACAAGTAGTGTGCTAGATATATTTATATATATGCGACTATATATGAAAAAAAGAGAGAACAAATTTAAAAAAATCTTTAAAAAAACACGTAACCATAAACACTTTTTTTGCAATTTCCGTGTGAAGATCTATCCCAAATCTATAAAAAAAAAAACTCGCTTGTAGCAATGTACACGTAGCAGAAGTGAAACTTCTTTAACAGTAAGAAATAAGAGAGATTTTAGGCTACGGTTTTTGTCAAAAGTGTCACATATTAACTTTTACTAGTAAACCTGTTGCCCGAATTCGAGCAATTCAATAAAAATTAAGTGTTAAAAACATTATAAACGTTTAATATATGATATTCTATTCAAGAAGCTATTATACTCAATAACGATATATTCAGTCTCAATAATGATATAAAAGATCATAATCTGAATGGTTTGACTTGAAACGTATGATCTGACACTAAATTTTTTAATGTAACTGTCAAAATACGAAGACGGAATTACACTTATATTACTACTGAGACAAACATAATTACTATTCGAAAACATCGCAGCTTAACTCTTCCAGCTATAAAACATAACTAAATAAAAAAAAAACGCAGTAAAAAAAGATTTAAGACATAATACTAAGATATATTTCAAAACTTAATAAAAACTACTTACAGAACACCTACAACATCAATTTATAACAAATTTAGATGAAAAAACGCCAAAAAACCCAAAAAAAATTTTTTTTTGAAAACCGTTGAAATTTGACTGAGTTGTTTGCTCGGAAAGTGGAATTTTTGATTTTGGAACTGCATTTTTCGGACAATTGACATTTGAGGAATGCATAAAAGATAATTTTGGTTAAAAATTTTTAGTTTTGAAAAAAATTCAAATTCGACCAATTCATAAGCTCTTCTCAAATTAAATTTTAAATTGATTAAATTGCGGATTTTTGTACAAAAATTTTATTTCTGTTTTAAAAGGTTGGGAACCCCCTGAAGCGAAATCACAATTTTTAAAAGTGGTTTGCACATCTACAGCCTAAACCTAATTTAATGACATCTGAATCGATAAAATCGGTCCATTGGTCTGGGAGGAGTTGAAGTCACAAAAAAACCTTAGCCTATTAATTATATAGATCTCTTAATTTTAATTTTTTCCCACAAAAATAAAAGTTATTTTGTGCTTTATAAGTTTTTTGGGCAGTTCAAATATAACCGTTACTTTTCACTGTTATTTTATCGGTCAAAAATAACAGTTATTTTCTGCCGTTTATTTTTTTCGGTCAAAAATATCAGGTAATTTATATCTGTTCAAGTCATTTTGCCGACTAAAAAAATTTTGATACTATTCTTTTCATCTCATCGGTCAAACATTTTACACATGGTGTCAACAGTTCAATCTGTCAAGCGGCCTTTAAAAAAACACAAATTGCTTGATATTTTTATTTTATGTTTTATATTTTATAAAAGTCGCAAATAACTGCTATTTTTGACCGATAAAATAAAAGTCAAAAGTAACCTTTATTTTACCTCGAAAAAATACAAGTCAAAAAATAACACTTAAATTTCAACTTTTAAAGAATCAGTCTTAAATTTAAATGGCACTTAATATTCGTGAGACTGAGGACATTTGTAACATAATGGTATATTTGAAAAGTCTTTCAACAATTTTTTTCAAGTGAAAATTATAAAATAGCAGTTAGTTTCGGTCCTTGTTTTAGTTCAATTGGGGTTTTAGCTGCTTTCGAATGTCTTCTCAACATTGTCACTTTTTGAATGCTAGATTGCATTTGCATAGTACTCGTTGATGGAGTCTCCGAAAGCAGAGGCAAATCTTGTTGATTTTTACCTCCTGCTTCCTTATCTTAACAATTGCTATGTTGAGTGAGGGCCTCGTAAAGCAGCGAACGTTGATTGTTGAGAGTATCAACTTGGTTGGCTATAAAATTTTGTTAAGATGATGGCTGAGTTCCAAAATACATTTTAACAAAGCATCAGTGTGTTTTTCTGGCGATAGGTTCTTTGTAGGTTCACCAAAATACACTGATGCTTCGTAAAAATGCATTTTGGAACTCAGCCGCTCTTTATATTCACAAACGCGTTCTGCTCCAGTCTTAGCTTTGAGACGTTTTGTGGCTGGCAAAAACTTTTCTCGGCAGTCTTAAATATTGCACTTTTAACACTTTATGCTTTTATTACAATATTGAATTAACTGTTTTTTACATGTTGTCAATCATCTTTCAAGTTTTTGATCACAACGAATGAACCAAATTAAGCTTTAAGCTCATTATGCGGCGAACAGGCAGTAGAATTTTTTTCCCACTGGATGTATCTCTATGCCTAATGATGTATCTGTCGTTTGAAGCTTAAAGAAGTAAATTTTCCGTGCATACTTTTCGGATGAACATTAATGTTACGGACAGAATGTTACGCGTTCAGTTTTAATTACATTTTGTTTGAATGATTATCATGTACCTACGTGGCGTAAAGGTATAGATTCCGTCTCTTGAGCAACGATGGTCAGGGTTCAATTCTCGCTAGCGGCAATCATTTTTTGAAAGTTTTCATATGAATTGAAAACGTTAGTCACGAATAAAGAGACCTTGAAATTTCACTCGCCGCCAAAGAAGTTGCACTTCAAAAAATATAATGAGCTGTCGTGTAGAGAAATTTTTTCTAATTTTGTCGCATAGTGTATTTATGTAATTTAATAGGTGTATTATAATTATTTGCACTAAATATCAAAAATTATGTTTAATATATAATAATTTTTTCATTATATCATTGAAGGCGCCAAAAAATTGTTTTGCCCGGGCGCCAGTTATGCTCGCTACGCCACTGTCGACCTAACCCTACATGACTACCTTAAACCAACTTTTTCAAAATACAATAATATTATCGAAAATGTGTGTGTCCTTACGCAGACGAAGCCCATATTTTGTATGCATTTTAATCTTGATGAAAAATTTACACATACCAAGTTTTATTCCTGTAGCTCACATGCAAATACCTTGATAGTGCTTTCGCTATTGTGGGTTGTATGGGAGGTAGGTGTGTTCGTGGACGCATTACGCCCAATTTTTTAACACATCATAGTTTTGGTATAAAATACATACCAAATTTTATTTCTGTAGGTTGAAAATAAGCTTATTTATTGAGTTTTCAATTGCTTGTGTTATATGGGAGGTGAGCGTGTCCGTGGATGCATGTAACACATTTTTAGATAGCATCTTGCTTTACATGTAAAATACATATATAACCAATTTTATTGTTGTAGGTTAGTTATGAGCTTATTTATGCGACTTGGGAAGTTGATGTTAGTTAAGTTTGTGAAAGGAATGGCTTGATAACTTGAATTGCTTGAGGTAAAGGTATAACACATGGATATGGTTCTAATTTGCATTTTGATAAAGCTTTCCGCCACACATAGACAATTATACATTTATTTCATTTGATTCCTCTTTCTTTCCTACTTATCTATCATCCCATTTTTAGAACAGAGGCAGACTTGACTGATTGTGAGTAGGTTTAACACCTGCAATCTATAGGCAGTATCTTTCATAAATTGTGTATCTCTTTTCAAGTGTATTATATGAGAGATTCAAGTGAATTATATGAGAGATTATATGAGAGCCGGGCCCGGTTACCCAATACCACTCATGTTCTTATGAATGGTAATTATTTTTCTTATTCTTATGGTGATTTGTTTTGATGACTGTCACTCTTATCATATAATTCACTTGAATCTCTCATATAATACACTTGAAAAGAAATATCATATAAGTCCAAAAATAAATTTTGGAGTCAGATAGAGTCAGAATAGAATCAATGTCAATGTCACTACAATATCACGTTTAGAACACAACATTTACGGCATCGGCAAATCTACCCAACTATTGTGTTTTTTTAACGATTTTTCATATTCTTGCCAATCCGAGTGAAAAACTTATTCGTCACGTTCGAATTATTTAAAAATTCTGACAAGCATTTCTGTTCGAGTGGAAGGAGAGCGCTTTAGGAGAATATGGCAATAAAGTATAAGAAAGTTATTTAAAATTCAAATACGTAGTGCGTCATTTGGATCTGTTTCGAATTCGAAATGCACTCGTTCGAGCTAAGCTCACGTTCCCAGTTTTCAGGATTGTACCAGGTATAATGTACCAGGTATTGGCCTCTCACTGCAATAATGCCTCCATAATTGCTGAACGCAAACAACAAACATTACTAATTTTTGCGAAATTGGAAAGTAATTTTACTGTAACCTGAAAGTTATTCAAGTTTATTAATAAAAGATTTTAATTAATAAATTTTTTTATTTTATTTTTTGTCTAAGTTTTTAGATGTGATGAATTGTTTTCTTTTTGCCTGGAGCTTTAGGTATATTAAAAAAAATTAATATTTTTATGACTGTTTTTTTATTATGTTTTAATTGGTTGTTTTTTTGTAAAAATTTGACATTAGGTCTTACTGAGAGAAAATTAGCATAAATTTGAATGGTTGCTTGAAAATATGAATTGGTTATCAAATAATTTTGCGGTTAAATAAACAGTGTTGCCCCTGTTTATTTTTTATTTATCTATAAACAATACCCAAACGACTTTCTTAGACATGGAAAAAATAATTTAATATTCAATTATTTTTGTGCAAACAAGGAGAAAAAAACAGTCTTCCAAATTCAAAGTCACAAACTTAACTTAAGTTTGAGCCAACATCCAGCCGCTGACAACGAACCCAATCACTGTACAAACAACATGCTGTAAAGATTTTTGCTGTTGGCCAAAAGAGCTGCAAAAGCTCCAAACTATGAAGTTCAACGCAATGCTTTCTACTTATGTAATATTGGTTGGTCAAAACTGGTCGTTGTTGTTGTCAGTGGTTTTTGTTTTTGTTTTTTTTATTTGGTTGTATTTCGCAAATATTCAAAAAATAACCGAGATGAAAAACGTTCGAAGCTAGTCATTAAAAATTATGCCACCATTTAACTTAAAAAAAAAAACAAAAAAAGCAAAAACATTTTTCGTATGTGTGACACTGTGACTTACTAATTTTGGGAATGGCGTAATATTTTTGTTAATTAACATTAACACAATAATGAACACACGCATACATTTGTATTAAAAACATATTGTTATATTATTTTACTATTATTTTTACCTACTCCACTAAAATCAAATTTAATTTATACTAATACATTGTATTGAAGATGCGAAGAGATAAAATTTGAGCTTGAAAAATACGGGCAAGTTCAACTTGTTTTGTTTGAAAAAATATGCAGAAATTTCCCAATCAATATTAGGCAGGGCATTGCTTTTTTTGCAAAATTAAATGAAGTTGAAATGAATTTTATTGATCTATAAATTGGAAGAATAACAAGCAAAAAGCTCTTCAAAGGTTAACAGTTCAATTGTTCACATTCATAACGTTGTATTGTCCAAACTATATCGAAGAATAACAAGTAATTTTATGGTCCTTGTAGGACACTTGTAGTCGATGCAAAATTAGAAGCAATTTCGTTATATTTTTTCTTGATTCTCCTGAAGACAGCATTTTGATATATCATATATTTGTATACAAAAAAAAACGGTCGTAGAAATGGTTTTTATAATTAAATGGCTTTTTATTATTTACCTAGGGTTACCAGACCAAAATTTGACTAAGGAGGACCAAGTATTTCGATCACCCAAGCGATTAATGCGTAATTCACGAACAATTTTCAAAATCTTCCTTCGCTCATTCCGACGATTGTTGGAATGTGGATCTTTTGAGGTCATATTCAATTAGTAAGACCCATTAGCCCGATTTATCCCCCTTAAATTTCTTTTTTTTCCCCCCATATAATTAAACTCCTTCAAATTTGTTTGATTTGTATTCAAAAAATTATTTATTCAGTTTAAAAACAAAGAAGTTATAATAGTTCAAATATTTGATATTATCCTTTTTTTTTATAAAAAATTTACTTTAAGTTCAGTCAACGAACAATTACATAACATAAACAAAATTGTAAAAGAAACTTCATAAATAATTTTTTGAACACAAATTACACAAATTTGAAGGAGTTCAATCTTATGAGAAAAAAAAAAAATTTAAGGGGGGTAAATTGGGCTAATGGGGGCTTATTAGTTGAATATGACCTCAAAAATAAAAATGTTCTAAGAAGACATTGTAGTGCTCGTAAAGCCCTTTTCAACGACATATAATTTTTTAAGATCTGACATGTAATGCTTAAGTTATGCAAAAAAGACCATTTTGGCTGTTTTTCCGGTGGTCCAAAAAAAAAAATTTTTTTGTTTTCGGAATCCTCTCGAGGTCAACTTTAAAATAGGGGGTGGTTTTTTCAAACTTTTTTTTTCGACCCACTCTAATGTACACATCAATGGAACTAACTCTAAGCCCCAAGCTATTTAGTCGTGCCCTTTGACTGGTAAAAGTGAGCAAGCAGTAGTCAGAGGTGTGTGTCACCGCCCATACAATAAAAAATCTTAATATATAAAAGACAAGCGTCCTACTCCGTGCTATATATCGTAAAACATGTTCAGCCTGGACCAGAACCTGTTGTAAAATTATCCATTTGAAATTTTTGTACTTACTAAACCTTTTGCTCTATATCGTAAAACATGAACAGCCTGGACCAGAACCTGTTGTAAAATTATCCATGTGAAATTTTTGTACTTACTAAACCTTTTGCTCTATATCGTAAAACCTGTTCAGCCTAGACCAGAATCTGTTGTAAAATTATCTATTTGAAATCTTTGTACGTACTTTACTTTTTAAAACCTGTTCAGCCTGGACCAGAACCAGTTATTAAATTATGTATTGGAAATCTTTGTACTTGAAGACTATCGTCATTTTTCTCAACTACTATACATCAAACATCATGTCTTGCTATTACAGTGCTTCTTAATTAACAGAACCGCAACCTATTCGGTCTGCATAAACTGAACAGCAATTATTACATTCAGAGACGTTGGCGTCAATTGGAATTGCTAGAATTAAATCACAATGTTCGGTCTTCTGATCCAAGTTTTAGCGATTGGCTACTCAAGTTAGGAAATGGAGATGAAGATATCATAGAAATTCCATATTATTTTGTTTGTAAAGGTGCGCTTATTAACCCTTTCAATGGCTTGTCTAGAATAATCGTGAACAAATTTTTTGAGCTTATATTCCCATCATTTAAGCAATAAAAAGATTAAAAAACATCCCTCTGATTTTTACATGAGCTGCTTTGCTTTTGGCAGGCTGTCTAATAAAATGGACAAAACCACGATAACGTTGTGTTATAATATTTTAGTTCAACTAAAACAACCGGAGACAAATGCAAATGCGTTATTTATGCAAATGTTTTTATAAAAAAAAAAAAATACTTTGCACACCAATCACAATAATCACTTCTTTTTTGCAAAATTTATTAACACGCGATATAAAAAAAATGAAGGCTACTGTTGGGCATAAAATCGAAAACCTAACTAAGTTAAACGTTATATATCTCCCTAAAATTATTTTTGTCATGTTGGCACAACTTCATTTCACAACTTCATTTCATAGTACCAACCTATTTGATTTTAAAAAAGACGTTAGAAAATAAAAAAAAAAATATTTTCCGAAGTGTCCAATATAATGGACAAATCCATTGACAGGGTAAAATAGATTTTTGGCGATACTTTGAGTCCGAATAACATCAACCGTTATTCCAAAATTGCTATCCTGTGCCTAAAAAATTCCGATGTGAACGAAGTCAACGAGCAAGTTCTAAATATTGTAGTTGGTGATACAGTGAGAGATCTGAGCACGGATTAACGGCCTTATTACGATTCACAACACAACAGAAATTTCGGTCTTCAATGTGTAAATTGCTATTAGGCTTGACAACAATACAATCGAATACATTCCACTGTTGTCTGTCAACAGTACTGTGTCTAAAATTCATTTATTATGATACACAACAGTTGGTACATCGTTTTCACATCACTTTATAATAAATATGCAGAAAAGAGTGTCCAACGCGTTCTTATTACTTTTTATTTGCAACTTTGCATGTTTATTTTTATTTTTTTGACAGCGAACAGTCAATGCACCAAGTTTTTCATACGTTCCACAATCAAAAATAACAGCAATGTATTGTTGTGAACCATAATTGCTCATAACTGCTGTGTCTTCTTGGCTGTTGTGTCTACTCGATAGAGGACACAACGGTTTATTGCTGTGAACCGTAATAGGGCTGTAAATTGAAGACAGTGATGATAACGATAAACAAAATTAGCCTGCCGAGTTTTTGAATGAATTTTATCCTTCAGGAATGCCACTGCATAAGTTAAACCTCGAAATTGGAAGTATTATAATACTTCTTCGAAATTTCAATACCAAAAGAGATATCTGTAATAGAAGGTGGTTAGTTTTGAAAAACCTAAAAACTAAATTAATCATCGCACAGGTATTGACAGGTGCACTGGCGAACATGAAATAGTTTTCATACCTACAATTGATTTGGTCCCGACAAACACAGATTTGCCTTTCACTCTCCGGAGGCGACAATTTCCAGTTAAACTGACATTTTCAATGACCATAAAAAAAATTTCAAGGTTAAATATTGCAAAAAGTAGGAGTTTTTCTAAAAGAACTGGTATTTAATCATGGGCAGTTTTAGCGGGCTAATGATGTAAAACTAAGCATTATAGATGGCAAGGGACAAGGTTAATTGATTAAAATTCTAAGAATTTTTTTAATAGAAATGTTGTTTATAAAGAAGTTTTATAAAAATTATTTAATAAACATGTTTTCAAATCTTTTCAAACCTTTGTATATAAATCCAATAAATTTTTTGTCGCATTTTGTACTCTAAATGGTTCCTTCGCGTCGTAGGACGGGCTTTTACACTAGTATTCATATAAAAAAGCTTTGGTACAAAATGTCGGCTGATAATAAAGCTCAGTTTGGAGTTACTACTTGATTAAGTTTTTCTAATGGAAAACTGGAACAAATATTGGAAAACTGGGCGTTGCTTCGCCCATATAAATAAAATTTTTGAAACAGATTATCTATGGAAGTAAAAAACTATCACTCGTATTTATGATAATTGCCAAAAATCTCTAAACAGCGCCACAGTTTTAAAAATTGTGAGTGCTGATGCCTAACTTCATCATAAAATTAAGAAATCTTTATAGCTTTATTGGTTAAATCCATATTATTTGAAATTATATATATAAAAAAATTTAAAAAAAAATTAAAGAGCATTTTAGTACCATTTTGTTAATACAGCTTTATATTTTCATATGCATTATTTTGATCATTACCCGCGATTACCTGTGGAAGTTGCATTTGAAAGAAAATTGATTATTTTTTATATTTTCTAACAATTTATGGTATTTCAAAGAAATACATCTCCTTATTTTGTCACAGGGCCAAACTTTTGGGTATATAAATTTAAAATCTAAATCTTTTTTGTGAATTATTGTTGAAAATTTAATTTATTTTGACTTTAGTTTGAAGTTTTTATGAGCATTTTAGTAAGATGATACGTTAAGTGAAATTTTTGATAAAATATTTTTGTAGTAAGGCAATACTTTGAAGGTCAATAAAAAAGAAGGTGGTAGGGCCTATGAACTTAAAAAAGGAATTTCTATCATTTAACATATCGAAAATCATAAAATCATTGTAAAAATCCAAAAAAAAAACAGTCGAGATGTCATCGAAATGCGCGCGTTTTAGCTTAGACCGAAGGGAATATATTTTATTTTTAATGAGAAAGGAGGACATGTCCTCCAGGAAGTAGAAATCAAAAATTAAAGTTAAAGAATGTGTGCTCTGCAAATAGAACTTTTTCGACTTTTTCCAACTTTTACGATTTTTTTTTACACTAAATTATATAGACACAGGCACTAGTCCTTTATGGACTTATAAATAATATTTATTAAAAATTTAAAGGCAGTTTGCTTTTTAAAAATCGGGTCAATAATTGACAAAGTTATTCAACTTTTCATGAAAATAGATTTTTCAGAATGCCACTGAAACAAATAATTACATATTATAATATAGGTGATAGAGAGGTAGCATTAAGGTCTTACCAATTTGTACCATTTTTAGTGCACCTATATTTCTCTTATTGCCTTGTGACCAAATTTTGTTAAGATCGGCCAACTTTTGTATGCATCTCACATACAAAATAATTTTAAAAATTCCCCTATAAACTAACAGATTTCAACAATTTTTGCACTTTTTCTTAAATCCATTGTCATAATTTTGTATGGGATGAATGCACTGTCATGTCATGCCGAAAATGTATTTTTGGGAAAAATCTCTTTTCTTGAAAAGTTGAATAACTTTCTTAATTACAGAGCGATTTTAAAAAAATAAATTGCGTTTGAATTGTAAATAAATTTTTTTTTATGAACCCATATAGGACTATAGTGGGTTCTCTATATTATTTAGTGTATAGAAAAATTATCAAAGTTGGCAAAAAAGTCGAAAAATTTCAAAAAACTTGTATTTGCAGAGTAAACA
This sequence comes from Tetanocera ferruginea, assembly GCA_958299015.1. Lineage (NCBI taxonomy): Eukaryota > Metazoa > Arthropoda > Insecta > Diptera > Sciomyzidae > Tetanocera > Tetanocera ferruginea. The sequence continues at coordinate 148,062,638 of OY282642.1, read as the reverse complement.
CACATAGTTTTCTCAAGTTCTCCGTCTTTAAGGATCCGATTAAATTTTTAAAATCGGTTGGTAATCAGGCACGTTTTAGGTCAAAAAGTGGGCAAAGGTAGTGAAAATCAATTTTTACCGTAAGTCCAGATTTGGGGGTGTCCGGCAAATTTCAAGTATAGAACATTCTTTAACTCGACAAGACCTACCAGAAAAATAACATTATCTCCCAGGGAGTTTGGACTGTCCCACAGTGTTATCATCGGATTTTTTCTTTATAGACAATTTGCTTTTGAGAAAATTTGTTCACTGATCGTTTTGGTCACTCTGCCAACTGTTTTGGAACAAGCTATAATATACCCAATATTACCCAGTAAGCTTAGGAGTCTAAAAACTCAGACGAACGCGTCAACTATATAACATTGTTTAGCAAGAATGATAAAAGATTGGACTGTGTTATATTTAAAAACAATTTTATAAACCATCAATCATACATATTTTATTGTAAAAACAAAGAAGTTTCATTGTTATAGAATTTTTTTTTTATTTGGACTTTTATTGTGTTGAAAGCCATTTGAAGTTTTTTTTTTCAAAACTTAGTGGCACAAAACAAAAAGTTAAAATTGTACGTGATTAAGAAACCAACAAAAAGTCAACAACAACTTTGTATGATCAACTGAATTGGCTACATTGTGCAAAGATCTTAAAGAATCATTAAAAAAGACGATAAATGAATAAAATAAAGTAAACATGAGGCAAAACAATGACAAAAACTGTCTGTAGCCAGCCATACATAGAATATGCAAAGTAAAAAAAAAAACAATAATAATTTGAATTTGCACGTATAAATGTAGCGACAAAAAAATATTGCAATTTAATTATTTTCATATGCTGATGTACGTATGATATGTGTATGTAAATGACATGTACAGAGGTGTTTAGATTAAGCTACATGCTCAAATAGGAATGTGTAGATAATTATTCGCATTGCTGGGTAAACTTGCAAAAATACTCGAAATCAAAATGCAATCAAATTCAAATAAAAGTGAATTACAAGCGATTTTTTTTGTTTACGTTTTTATTTTTGTTTTAGAAGAATTTTGCAAATCATTTTTATTGATGATGTTGGTGGGAGTTATGAAAATACAATAACAATCTCTAAAATATATTTCAAAGAATTGGCTGAAAAGCAACTTGTTCAAGTCAATGAACAAAACGCTTCATTAGTGATCATTAGTGACTTGAACAAGTTTGCTGCTAATGTGACAACGTGAATTGTAATCATGGTGCACTTGGTTGCTCAGATTGATGATAGAATGCACTTCTGTCAGTGTTAAAGGAACACGACATCATTATAATACAAAATATATTTTAAATAATAAAATGACTTTCAAACATAAGAACAAAAAAGTTCATTAACCTTTTTAAGAAAACAACTGTTCACCAGAAAAAACAAGAAAAAATGAAAAACAAACATGCCTTTAGTCGCCACGCTTTAATATTTAATAATTTTTTTGAAAATGTCAAAACAAAAAATTCAATTTCATATATTAAGAAGAACAGAATAAATCTATTTCATCACTTAAGAAGAGTTATTATAAGAGTTAGCATATCAAAAGAGATAAGAAAATAAAAAAATTTAAGAAGGAGCATATCACTTATAATGAGTACAAACTTCTGCTTTGCTGCAAACTTACGATATATACAAATTTTTTTTCTTTTTTATAAAGATACGAGTTCTTTCTCGTCAAAAATGACGGGCCCGGTTTCAATACAGAAAAAACATGAAGTATTGCTTTTCTTTAAGCTGAATTAGAAATCAGCGATGGTCACAGAAATCAGCGATGGTCACATATTCTATTTTAAATTGTGCAAAGAACAATTTTAAATTCCAAATATTTATAAAATACCTTGAAGTAAAAACGGAATTTCTTGTAAAACAGATAATTTCAAAATTAAAAAATTATAAAAAGTTTTTAAAGTTTCAAATGCCTGAAAATATGCTATGAAATTTTTCAAAAAAATCAATTGTTCCGCACTCACATTTTTCGGAATTATGTTATAAGGGGTATTCACGATTCAGTGCAGTTGCCAGTGTAGTTGAGGACTTGAGGACTTGTGCACTTAGCAAAAACAAAATATGCGTACGTCAAAAATCTACACAACTATATTTCTACTATTAGGGGTATTCACGATTCAGTGCACTTGCCAGTGTAGTTGAGGACTTGAGGATTTGTGCAGTTGTGCAGTTAGGTTTTCGTAAGCACACCAAAATTTTAATTGAGATTATTATTATAATTTTTATTGAGATTATTATTATAATTTGAATGAGATTATTATTTGAGGACTTGAGGACTTGAGCAGTTGTGTAGTTGTGTACATTGAAAAATTTGACAGGTTTGAAATAGTGATGCAACATTTAAGAGTTTAAGTTTCAATTACTTGATAAATAATAATCTCATTCAAACTATAATAATAATCTCAATAAAAATTATAATAATAATCTCAATTAAAATTTTGATGTGCTCACGAAAACCTAACTGCACAACTACTCAAGTCCTCAACTACACTGGCAAGTGCACTGAATCGTACAGTAATTTTTTAAAATTTATTTTTGAAGCTGCATTTTATTTAAGACCAAATTTTTTTTCCAACGCCCAGGACTTTTAGCTAAGCCGAAAAAAAAATTTTTATTTTTTAGATGATCCAGTCTCCAGATGTCTTGCTCAACGCAAATTTAAGGTCCGCAAGGTTCCCCGCATTGCACTTTTCTACCTTATCGATAAATATTTTTGGACCAAATTGTCAGGAATAAATCTTGAATAGTTGTACTTCGGTAGTGTAAAAAAATGTTGGTCTTAAATAAAATACAGCTTCAAAAATAAATTTTAAAAATATCATTTTTTTTCTTCGAAAAACTCCCGGAGGCCCTTAAGACCCAGTTTCAACTTTTTTTTACGAATTTTTTTCATCGATTTGTCTTCCGCTTAGTCTAGTCCCTGGACTAGCCTTTATGAACTAGTTTATGGACTAGTCTTTACGAACAAGTCCCTGGACTAGTGTTCTGAACTAGTCTCTGGACTATAATCTAGAATAGCGCCTGGACTAGTCTTTATGAACTAGCCCTTAAACAAGTCCTTATAAACTAGTTCCTGGACTATCTTCACAAACTAGTCCCTGGACTAGTCTTTACAAACTAGTCTCTGGACTAGTCCTTATGAGCTAGCCCCTGGACTAGTCTTTATGAAGTAGTTTTTGGACTAGCCCTTTGACAAGTCTTAAGAATTAGTCTATGGACTAGTGTTATAAATTAGTACATGGACTAGTCTTTACGAACTAGTTCCTGGACCAGTTTACCGAACTAGTGTCTGGACTAGTCCTTATAAACTAAACCCTGGACTAGTCTTTATGAACTAGTCTCTGGACTAGTTTATATGAACTAGTCTCTGGACTAGTCCTTATAAACTAGTTTCTGGACTAGTCTTTATGAACAAGTCCTTGGACTAGTCTATATGAACTAGTCTCTGTACTAGTCCTTATGAACTCCTATCTTAGCTATATTTTACGAATCACTCCCTTGATTAGTCCTTATGAACTATTCCTTGGACTAGTCTATATGAACTAGTCTCTGTGATAGTTCTTATGAACTAGTCCCAGTATTAGTCATTATGAACCAGTCCTTGGACTTGTTATACCCTAAACCTGAAAGGTCAGAGTATATTAACTTTGTGCAAACGTTTGTAACGCATAGAACGAAGCGAGTCCGGTATAGAAAAGTATATATATTTTTGATCAGCGTCACCACGTGAGTCGAGCTATCCATGTCCGTCCGTCCGTCCGTCCGTCCGTCCGTCCGTCCGTCCGTCCGTCCGTCTGTCTGTCCGTCTGTGTGTTGTCCGTATACACAGGATAAGAAGAAGGAGTTGAGATAATTGAATGAAACTTGGTACACATAGTCACATGGACCCAAGGATCTGCACTATTGAATATTTTTGGAATCCGCCCATGGACACGCCTACCTCCCATATAACGCAAAAATTGAAAACTGCATAACTCAGCTCATAATTAACCTACAACAATAAAATTTGGTATGTATGTGTTTTGTATCAACACAAAGATGTTTTTGAAAAATGGGTGTCATCCACTCACGGACACGCCCACCTCCCATACATCCCAAAAATTGAAAACGCAATAAATAAGCCTGTGTTTAACTTAAAGAGCTTGAATTTGACACATACGTTTTTTATAAAAAACAAAGATGGTTTTGAAAAATTGACATCATCCGCCCACGGACACGCCTACCTCCCATACAAAGCGAAAATTGAAAACTGCATAACTCAGCTCATATTTAGTCTACAACAATAAAATTTGATATGTATGTGTTTTATACAAACACAAAGATGTCTTCGAAAAATGGACGTCATCCGTTCACGGACACGCCCACCTCCCATACAACCCAAAAATTGAAAACGCAATAAATAAGCCTCTGTTTAACCTACAGAGCTAAAATTCGGCACATATGTTTTTTATGACAAGACAAAGATATTTTTGAAAAATGGACGTCATCCGCATACGGACACCCCTACCTCCCATACAACCCAAAAAGTTTAAAACTCAATAAATAAGGTTATGTTTGTCATAGAGAAATTAAATTTGGTATGTATGTATTTTATACCAAAACTAATGTGTGTTCAAAAATTGGGAGTAATCCGTCCATGAACACGCCCACCTCCCATAGCGAAAGCACAATAAAGGCATTAACTGTGAGCTACAGGAATAAAACTTGGTATGTGTAAATTTTTCATAACCATTTAAATGCAATTAAAATATAGGCTTCATCCGCCCACGGAGACGCCCATTTGCAATAAAAATTTTTTTATTTTTGAAAAGTGGGTTTAGGGTATTTCATAGTCGGCCTAGACCGACTTTAGACTTTCTTTACTTGTTTTTATGACTAGTTCTTGAACTATTCCTTCAAACGTCCTTTTGAACAATTCCCTGGACTAGTTTTTATGAACTAGTCTCTGGACAAGTCTATATGAACGAGTTTCTGGACTAGTATTTACGAACTAGTCCCTGCGGTAGTCTTTATGAACTAGTCCCTGGACTAGTTCTTATGAATTAGTGTCGGATCCTGTGCTTATAAGCTGCTGGCAACATATTTAGCTACCGACATAATTTTGATGCATCATAATCAACGAATTCGTTGGACTTTATAGCCATGCTATAAAAAATAATTACAATAAATTAAGCTATAAAAAATATAAAAAATTAAAAAAAAATAAAAAACGAATATACATATTTAACTTGCCATTCGCCAATTGTCATTTTATTTAAATTTCAATAGCATCTTCGATTTTAAAAAATTTTTGATCTAGTTTATTTGTTCATTCATTGAATTTTCAGGTGTTCAAAACATATCATGAAAATGAACTTGTTAACTTAAAAGGTTCCTTTTTAAAAAATTAATATAATATAATTCATTCATAATAGTTTCATTTGCATCGATCTCTCATTTAGTGTGTTATTTCCAAGTGATTTCTGGGTTGTCTCATAACCGGAGACAATTTTTTTTTAAAGCTGAAGGCAATCGTTCATAATTTTTTTTATCTTTTTTTAATCTATTTCTTATTATATTTTCTTATATTATATTATAATAGTTTTACTTAGAATTAAGTCTGTGAGAAAAAACAAGGAATAAGTTGTGCTTTTATTTCTGTATGATATTTTCACATCGTTATCCATTATGAGTTATCAACTTGAATGGAATAAAGTTAAACAAAAAATATGAAGATAAAGTTCATGTCAAACGTCATTTCTTATGTCTTTGAAATAACATTAATAGAATTGGTTATCGTAGTAATAATAAGCAAAATATTTTAATTTGGAAATAATAATATTTGTGAATTGAGCATCATTTTAAGTAGCGTAAATTTATTTTATAAAAACGTTGCAACCAAATTAAGCAAATAATCATTTTCTCACATTTTATTTTTTATTTTAAATTATTGTCTCTTATTCAAATTTTTGCTCGAGCAGTTTTTTGACCGAAAATTTGTACAAAGCTATTTACATACAAAACAAAAAAATCCCACAAACGCAATTCACAAAAAAATGCAAAGCCGTTTTTTATTTACCTTTTACACTTAATGAAAAATAAATAAAGGCGTGAGTATTATCACTGGTCAAAAAAAAAATTGTGCCTGAAATATATATATATATAGTTGTGCATTCGACATAAGAATATTCAATCAAAAGTAAGTCAACAAAAATGTGAAGAGTTTCCAAAAATCTACGACAAAATAAATATTTATATATTTTGTCTCACAACCATACAAACGCATAGTAAATCATAGAAGTTGGTTTTGTTTTTTTTTTTACAAAAAATATGACACCCATTGACATAAGGCATTGTTTGAACTTGGATTTTTTAATTGAAGCAACGTTTCAAAAAAAAGTTTCCCCAAGTCTGCAAAGGGTTTGCAGACAAAACCGTCAGTAATGTTACAAAATTATTTTCTTAGCAGAGGAAGTGAGGTATCTCGAAGGAATTTATATAAAATAAAAAAATGAGAAGGCTTAAAAATAATTATAGATTTACTAAAAATAACTTATTTTAATATTGCTTTATTTGAACTTTTAGTTTAACCTTAAGGTGCGGTTATGCCCAATACTACTTAAACTACAATGGTTTGAGGCGTTGCTAGCGTCAATTGAGTTTGTAAAAGAAAAAATTATCACCGTCATGCAATATTTACGAACTAAATTATTAAGTTAATATTTGCTAGCTCAATTCGTACGACAATAAAATCAATTGTTCAACTTCAATTGTCAGTTTTTAATTTCTTTTTTTACAACTGTCAGTTTTTATGCCTACCTACATTAAAATATTGACTTAACTAAAATCCGGCACAATTGGCTTTGAAGTGGTTATTTTAGGTTGGTTTTTTTCAGTCATTGTTTCTTTGAAGTTGTTCTGTTCTAAGCATTTGAGATTATTTGACTTGCACTAAAATTACATCAATTTCCAATGAGTTTAACTTGTTTGTCATTCAATTTTAAAAATCGTTTATGATGTTCTTAGAACATTCAGGTTTTTGTTTTGTTTGAGTTCAAGTATTTAATTGCTTACTACTTGTATGCAGTAAACGCTATATTTAATACAAAGTCTTTTCAGTGGAAGGTAAAGTAGTAAATAATTAAAAAAAGTAGGGCACAACAAAAGAGTATTCAAAATACTTCATCCTGAAAACGCATTAAATTTGACATATTTCCTAGTTTACACCAAAAATAAACTGATTATAGTAGAGAAATAAATTTTGGGACGGAGATTTAAAAAATGGCAACATTTTTTTTTTTCCAAAGAATAGTTTTAAGGATATTCTCAATAACATGCTATTTGGCAATTATTTAGTTATTTGCCCATATCTCTCTGGTCGAAAATAAGTCTCTTTGCTTAAGCTCGTTCATTGGTGTAGAGTGGAATTTTTGAGCAGAACCATGAATGCATGAAAATATATATAATAAGGGTATTCATGCAACTGGGCAAAACCCTTATAAGCGGTATAAACCGTATAAGTTTATTCTCCTTATAAATGAACTGTCAAAGTTTGTATGAAGAAGCTTTTGCACAAACCAGATATCTTTGCTCAACGATTTAGATGGGCAAACGAACAGGCAAACTTATAACATCAATCAGCTGATTTATTTTATTAAACCAAAAGAAAAAATTAGAAGCAGGAGAAGATATAGTCAAAATTGTAAAACTAATTAAATAAAATGGAAGAGGTAAGAATGGAAATTTTGTGAATTGAAGGAATTAAAAAATATTTATATACTTCATTTGCAGAAAGCAAACCCTGAACTTGCAAACAGCTGATATATGATGCAAATGTTCAATTGACTTTTAAGGGATGCTCATGCAACCTGCCTAATAAAAATAACTAATTGCCCAAATTATATTCTTGCCTCTTTGCATGAATACCCTTAATATAAATATACTTACATATTATGTATTATGTACCAGCAGAGATAATGAGATGGGAAACTTCGACAAATTTCGGCAAGAAAGAGATAGCCTTCTGTCAAAATGGCAACAATACCAACATAAACTCTATAAATGTGTTAGTGCACTTTTTGACATACTCCCCAGTTACCTTAATTAAATACATAATTCAACAGTTTCCTTAAATTTAAGCAGTCTGGTGAAAACTCAGTGGCCACGTCCAGCGCTCTCAATAAGTTATATATTCTGAATAGTTTGCTATTTGAAACGTCAAAATTGTTGTCAAATTAATGAAATGCAAAACAGTTTATTGAATAAATTGGTAGCCTAACCAAGAAATTGTAATTTTTGTCTCTTTTAAGTTTATTTATTAAGTATTAATTTTAAAAATATGCTCTAAAACTACAAGAACATGCGCATTCATTGTTATTTGTCAAAATTTATGTAGCACTGCATTGCAATTTAACTACTTGCCAATATTTTTGATGTTTGACTTATCAACTCAGTCATAGAAAAAAAGCGCTAATTAGGTTTTCTACTGGAACAGTTGCATCGCTTGAAAGCGCTCACTGCTTTAATATGAAACCCACCTGGGCATGAAAGCCAACAGCAGAGTTGCATAAAAACGTAGTTTTGTACTATTTACAGTAGGTCTTATTCACTACGAATTAATAAGTACGAAATTATAGTAGAATTGTACTAGTACTATTTTATTTGGAATTAATTTTATACAGGTCGGTTTTTGTTACAGAACGTCTCCACTAGGAATAGAATCAAGGCACAGAATAACGTTTTATTATTTATGCCCTCTTTAAGAATTTTGCAGTTTTTTGTTCTCGTCTCAAACAAATTCTGACCTTTAAAATTGAATTGTGTTTTTTTTCACGAAAATTTTGATCTCAAAATAAGATAAATTGCAGTTCACTCTCAAAATTTACGATTTTAAAATTCTGCCCTCTAATGCTGTCAACTGAGGGAACTGAAAGGTGACAGAAAATATTGAACATAAAGCCCCAACAAAATTCGACTCACATGCAATCGAGAAAATAATCCAGATTATTTAAATAAAAAAAAAATAGATTTGAAATCATTTCGTATTGTTTTGTTGGAAAATACATTTATTTCTTTCATTCATTTCTCTTCTCTCAAAGCTGTTTCTACTAAAAAGAGAAAAAATATTCCAAATATTCAAACTAGAAGCGCATGATCACTAAGAGCACAAGTATGAGGCTATGTCTTTTGGCGCCACTCTGGTAAAACGGTAAATAATTTGTTGTTCAAATAAATTACAATAAAGGCAAGTTTCTTTATCATTAAAATTTATCATTAAAAAATCATAAAAAATCACAAATTTATATGAGCTTTTTTCGAACTTTGATGAATTTTAACTCCTAAACCAACAAAAAGCATCCTTTTATTTTACCACCATTGGACTAAGAAAGTCCAAATACATATAATCCAACTCGAAAAAAAAATAAAAGAGCGTGGGCCCTAAAGTACAATTATGACAAAATTTGGTTTTTTGTTCGTTTTTCAACTAAGAAGACGGCAACGTTTTTGGTTTAAATTAAAAATGTAATATATTCTGCACTATCTGCATAGAGGGTGCAGAAAAATTTAATATATTCTTGATTTAATTTATCGGGAAAAGAAAATACCATTAGTCTACTGCGAATAGCATTTTAGTTCAAAGCAACTTTGAGTTAATAGTACGTTTTTATATTTTTTTGCAATGCAACCCTATTAATAGAATCTGACAATAATACTTGACAACTATGAGGTGAATCATATATACAATACGTGAGTCTTACAAAAGTACCCAAAAAATTAAAGAAGAAGCATGAATATGGCGGGAAGCATGAAAAAAAACATCATTAAAAAGAAGTTTCCCATCTCTTTATCTCTGTGTACCAGAGAACAACTTGAGTGCATTCAAATGGAGTTTTGAATGTCTCGTCAAAATACGAGCTACGAATGTGCCTTCTGCATTAAAATTAATGCGCAAATACATGTACCAATCGCTGTGGCACGAATGCCGTAGAGTACGAGCGATGACGAATACGAATGCCTGCAAAACATGAATGTGCGACGTAGCCAGACATTCGCAACATTCACAACGAATATGCATGCTTTTATGTTTATTCGCAGCAAGGAAAAAAATGTTAACTACAGTCTGTAGCACTGTTGCCAGATTGAGGTAAATTTCCCTAAATGAGGTAATTCTTGACTCATTTTTTGGGCAGAGGTAAAAAAGGTAATTTTTGACTGAAAGTGGTAAATTTTTGCAACATAATTATTTTTTAGATTTCCAAATATTTTAAGTTTTTTGCACTTTTGTGACCTCTCTGAACGTACTCACAAGCAGTCCTTTATTATTGGGAGTCCCCTTGGATTTGCTGCAAATTTTAACTTAAGAACTAAGAAAATTGTTGAAACACACTAAGACATAAGAAGAAATTAGATGTTTTGAAATTGCATTGAATATTGCTTAAAAGAATTTCGGTTATAGAAAGTCATGGCAAGTTCCTACAAAAAACGTTAATGGAAAAGTGGATAAAAAAAGTCCCTTACACACCGTGAATTGGAAAAGTTGTTGGCAATAGGAAGAAACGAATTCTTCAAGGCTAGCAAAGAAATGTTTTATTGTGGAAGTAGTGAGGTGAGTTATAACGACTGTTAATCATTAAAAATTTTGTAATTTTTTTAGAAAAAGGTAAATTTTCTCAGAAAGTCGTAATTTTTTTCCCAAATAGTGGTAAATTTCAGTTTGGCTCTCTGGCAACAATGGTCCGTAGCAGCGATCACCAGCGCCTAACTCTTTCCACTAGAGCTTCAGCTCAAACACGTGTTTCGAGCGACGAGAACGAAATAGGCCAAAACTAAATAAAATATATGAAAAAAAACGGGATATTTAGCGAGAAAGGCCAAAAAAAACCACTTTTTACTAGAGTTCAAAAAACTATGAAAAGTAACAGCAAGCACTCGAGCAGCGAATCATTCGAATGTCAGCATTATCTGGATGCTGCCTTTGTATCGATTCGCAGTCGTCACACACTGTGCTAAGCAGCAATCGTTGTTTACGAACTCGAGTGGTATGCATCAAAGATAACAAGATGGGAAACTTGAAAAACATAACCTCAAAAGAGGTTTGTATGTATTAGTGTGCCGAAAAAAGCAACCCTGAAATTCACTCTTGTTCTTCATCGGCCGCAAACTGCCCAAGAAATCACTTCGCACCCCCTTTAAATAATGCCCATACCCAATTTATTATGATATAAATATTTAAGTTAAGTTGTAATAAGCTGTTTGCAACCTAAACTATTTCTTAAGTCCTTTTATTTTTGTTTATACAAGCGTGCAAAGTTTGCCAATTTCTTCAGTTGTTGTATTTGTCAACATTTTTAAAAATTTTGCTTTTACACAAACCCCCGCTATTTTACACAAACCCCCGCTACTTGAGGTGAAATTTAAAAAAGGAGCTTTCTTCTTCTTCTCCTGCATTTTTAAGCTAGAACATCGTTTGTACGCAAGTTAAATACAGTATGGATTATGTGTTTTAATATGTTAATCTTTAAGTTGAGTTACAGGAATATATTCTGCATTCAAATAATTGCATGCATTTTCTTATTTGATTCTTTATCGCCAAATGAAATTTGTAATTTTTGGCACTTGTTGTATTTGTCAATGTGTTTTTATATTCACCACAACCGATTTGTGTAAGTCCTGTTATATTTCATGCTATCAGAGTTGTCAACTACTCATGTTTTCCTTAAAAATTTGCTTGGGTGGAATAAATATTTTTTTGGTGTTTTCTGGGCTTTATTGGCATTTGTTTTGTCTCTAATGTTTAAAAAACTACATTAGTCATGTATTTTCATAAAATTTTTAGAATCCAGTCATTAAAATTCAGTTAACATAAGAACTTAATGTAGAAATTAAGAAGATATAAAAGATAGAACAGTTGACATGTCTAACCACGAAAAATACGCAAAGCAATAAGGCTGAGAACTCTAATTATTTTGATTAATTCAATTAGAACTTTGTCTTTAAACATGCTTGTGGACAATATTCTATTCTTCCCAAGTTAGTATTATTGTACGTTCAGATAGACTTAATTTAACATTTTAAACAAAAAAGCTTTTACATTCAACTCATTCGTTCACATTGCCTGAACCATGATACAAAAACTAAAGGTAAACTCGCTAGATGAGAGCGTACTGGCACAAATGTCAAAACGAAATTGACAACTCAAATAAAATCTCAAAGCTATGAGAAAGACGTGAGCAAGCAAGAATTTTCAAATTGTAAACGAAGTAAAATATGTCTTGTTTCTTAAATTAAAAATAATTAATAATTTTAAGAAATTTACTACAAGCCATATATTCGCCACACAACTGATTTTGACAATATCCGCAGTAACGAAAAGAAAGCACAACCAGCGCTGCAGCTACCTTATTTGTTGTACTATAGCCTGTACCATAGATGCCAGTTTCGTGTGAGAAATCAGTGCGAGTGCGAATAATCAATACATTAATTAAATATGTTTTTAATTAATGTATTGATTTTTTGCTTGAATTTTTGATCAAATTAATACCTATACAAATGATTTCAATTTTTTAATACATATAAAAAAAATATATATATTTTTTGCAAAATATTTTTCGCATGAATTTTTGATCAAATTAATATCTATACAAATTATTTCGCGTTTAGTTATAGTTGCCAACCAAATTACCACAAAAATTCTATTTTTCCCACATATGAATTTTAAAAATACGCCACAAATTTCCCAGTAATGTTGGTCTTATTATTATTTTTTTATATATGTACATATCCAAAAACAAAACCAACCAAAACCTTCACTGTCATTAACTATTATTTCTTGCACATGTGGTCGCAGTAATGTTGTTTTTTCATGATAAAAGCTATAGCCCGAAAAAAGATAAATTGGCAACACTACAATTGACAACAGAATGGAAAGAATTTATTTCATTCATTAATTCAACAGCTGACATTATTAACCTTTACACTTCATCTAATCATTTTGTACTTTTCGAAAGAAAACAATATGGTTTCTCATGAATAGAATTTAATTTAACATGAAGTTAAACTACAGCAGTAAATATTTTTACAATATTTGACAATATTTAGTGCACTTTACAGATTTTTGTTGTCCTTATGAAGTCAATCAGTATAAAATGTGTTGGAAGGGTTAAGATTAAAATTAGTAACTAGCATATTCACCTCACTTTCGAGGTGAACAAATTTTTCTCATACGTGTGTTTACTTTTTGGTAATTTCGGATTCCCCACAGAAGTTTCCTATCTTGTTATCTTTGGTATGCATGCATTTTTTTTGCGCGATTGTGGCTGACGACGATTGTTATTCGAGTGGCAAAAAATGACGAATGGTCTCATGTAGTTCTCTGTTAAGTACCTCTTATCATCAATTTTTTTAATAACTTTTACATTTTTTGTTCGACTAAGGCGTATTTATACTTAAATTTTGTTAAATAAATCTTAAAACTATGAAAAATATTTTTCTTTTAACTAAGCGGATAAATTGAAATCAAAGGCCTTCTTAAAAACGGCCGAAAAAGTCACTTTTTTACTTTGAAGTTACTTAAATAACATTATTTTAAATTTAACGAAAATTTAAAATCTTAAGAAATTGTATTGACGGTTTGAAGGAAGAACGAATTAAACTTATTTTTATCATACTCAGATGCAGAAACTATTGTTTTTCATGTTTGCCAGTTAATAAAAAAGTGAATGAAACTACAAATTTTTTTCCGGCTTTTTACAGTTTAATGATCCGAGAGGTCTTTATTATATACAAAACAATTATTTGACCTAATAAGACAAACATTTTTCATTAATATATAAAATTATTTTTTATCTCACCTTGCAGCTCAGCAGGCATCATTGCAGCATCCATGATACAAATAAACAGGTAGCACTGACTGCACCTTATTTTCTAATGAGAGCACACTTGCTGCTGTCAAAAACATGCAATATGCGTTTGCTATTGGTTGCTAACGATGCATCGAAGAGCGATGTTATCACTACGGAAATGTGAGATAAATCGTCGAATTGATGAAATGTAAAGTTTTGTATCAAATACCAGTGGTAACTTAACCGACAAATAAAAAATAAAATTTTATATATATAAATGCATTTTTATGTAAAACTTCATTTTTATATGCATCAAGTTTTGACTTAATAGTTGCCAACTGTTGAGTACGCTGAATGTGCCCAATAAAATTTAAAACATTCAATGGTGGATTGTGAGCCGCTCTTCTTAATTATATTTTTTAACTGATAATAGTTTTCAACATAAGCAAGTTAGTCGCAAGAAAATCAAAACTTTTTGATTTTTTCGGGGGGGAGCTTCTTGTTATAGCGGTGTCTGCGCACTTGGAGGGACTTTTTCGAGAAATATAGAGATATTCCTGTTCTTAAGAAAGTAAAAAGTGATTAATATAAAAATATGTATAAAAAGAGCCTAGCGTGGAAGACTTTGTTGGAAACATACAAAGTCATTGACCCGAATGCAACAGTACCTTACTTAACCCATTTTAGTCCGCTGGTCGATTTTTCGGCCACTTACGTTAAAATTAATTTATGGAAAAAATATTAAAAAATAAAACCTGTTCATGAAAAATGAAAAATTTGGAAATTTTTATTTATTGACTGAATTTCCATTTAAACAAATTATGTCTTTGCAGAAAGACTTTGAAAATATTTTCAATATTTTTTTAAGAAATTAGTTTAAAAGTCAGTGGTCGGGAAATCTACCAGCGGACTAAAATGGGTTAAAAACGATTTGACGTCACTCTCATCGGCAATATTTCTATAGGAATCTGAATCGACTTCTGTTCAATTCAGTTGTTTCAAATCAATGGAATCTTTTAGAAAACTGTTTCTGTAAGAAAAGTGAATCGATAAAAATGTATGCTTTACTCACTGACTCTGAAGTCAGTTTTTAGAAAACTGTTGTAGAGGAGGGGCTGAAAATGCCGGCGCTTGACTTTTGAACTTGAACAATTTATTTAACTCAGTGAGTTAAATAAATTCCATCACATAAAAATGAGAAAAAGAATCGAAATAAAAAGCAATGGAATGTATTTATATATATGGACATATATTTGGAAAATATAATTTTATATAAACTAAAACACCTTACCACGTTCAAGATCAGAGCAAAAAGTGAACGAGTTTTTATTAGGCAGCAGGAAGCTCCCAAAAAATGGCACGATCACCAGAACATATGTTCGGACTCGAGTACTAAAATAGTTTTCGAAATTACTTTTAGTAATTACTATTTTAAGCATGACAGTGTGTTTCATATAAACATCGCCGCCCGCCTTGCAGTACAACTGCAAAAAAATGAATTTAAAACTTGGAAACAATTAAAAATATTTCAAGTGGTCGTGCCTTTTTTTTACAAGATGGATCATATAAAATCTATACAAAATAATGAATTGAATTCAGGAGAAATTATGGAATTATAATACTTAAAATAATATGATACATAATGTTTAATGAATTTGTGGAAGGATATATGTGTTGTTAATTATTATAATGGTAAATTATTATATAAGAGCTAGTTGTATTTCATAATATTTAGGCATTAATTATAAAAGAAATTTTTTTTTTCCTCAATTCAAAATATAAAAATTCAAAAAAGATTAAATAAATATAAATATAAATGTCATATTAACAATTTGTAACAATGTACAAGAAAAAATTCAAAATAATATAAAGTGAAAATAGTTAAAAAAGTTATAATATACCTAATATATAAAAATATGGCATATGCATTATAATAAATTCATTAGATAGTGCAATTTGTTAAATGACATTAAAAAGTTTGTTTGTTGCGGAAGCTGAATAGAATTAAGCTGTCAATGCCCCGGATAATATCCATCCGAATACCGTGTTTTGAGCAATAGGCAGGCCATTATTACTTGGCATCAACCCTTGTAAAATAATCTTAGAATAAAGATCGGCACCAAGCACTACGGATATGGGATCGGACTTAAAGAATTTTGTGTCAGCCAGTATTAAGTTTGAAAACTTTTGTGCTATGGAATCATCGACTGATTTAGACGGAGTTCGAATAGAGACTCGGTGGTCAACTCGAAGTACAGATTGAATCCTTACGTTAGGATCAAATCGAGCACGAATGATAATTGGACATACCGATTCGTCACCGAGTGTCATAGTTGTAATATTAAATTGATCCACTAACTTTCTAGTGATGCGACTAGTAGCTGAGCACGGATCAAGCAGGGATCTTGCATAATGCAAGCTGCCGTTCACTTCCAACTTTAAAATCGCAGTTGGCAGGAATGTTACGAAGTTCTGAGATAAGATGGATGACAGCGACAAGTTGTTCGAGGACAGCATTGAACTTGTTGGAGCAGGAGTGTTGTTCTTTGGACGACTGGATGGCTCCTTGCGCAGACGTTGATGCATATGAAGTAGAGTATGATGACGTTCTTGCAGAATCCATGTGAATGTTCATGTGGTAAACAATTGGAACAATTTTTATAAAGTAGAACAGTTCGCATTCTTTTTCTGTGTTCATCATGTTTGCACAGGATGCACTTGAATACTTTAGACATATACACACATTTTTGAGTTCTATTACTCGATTTGCGATATTTGTTTTTGTCTAATTTAACCAGGATGGTTTTGGAATCAAACATTTTTTTTTTCTATTTGAGGATAATTGACAGAGAATTACGTCCCAGTTTATATTTTCTAGCCCAATTCTTTGCATAGAGACTTTAGCTAGAACAATATGGGGGATTTGCCAGCCGGCTGGTTGAAAATGTTTAGAAATATTTAAGAAATTTATATTTTAGTATAAGTGGGTTTTTTTTCTTAAACGCACCTTACTTCTTAAGAACTGCGAATGTGGGATGGAACGACTAGAACGTTGCAAAGTTTTTTGAGAGTCTTCTTTGAACGGAGAAGTAACGACATATCTGCCTTTTCTGTTGTGAATTGAAATATAGCTATAATTTTCTTCGCAAAAACGATCCATTTCAATTCAATTCAATTCCATCTGCAAACGACACATTTCTGTTCTCGTTTAGAACCACTTTTATACAGTCACTCTGCAGTCGTTTGAATCATTTGAACGATCGATAGCTCTATAATATCAAATTTCAATTCAAAACTATTTGTAATTATTTATATCGTAACAATCGTACTAGTTTCGATTATTCTATTGATAATTCTCCATAAAGTCACATTGTGCTTTATATTTCTGGCTTCCTTCATAAGATTATATATCTAAATTTTGACTATTCTGTCGATCATTCCAATAGCTAATTCAATTCCGACATAAGTTTAGCTTAAGTAAATTCCAAACAAAATTATTTGCTTTTATTAAATTGGCGCAGATACTTTGGCCATTTTTTCTATTTGAGGATAATTGACAGAGAATTACGTCCCAGTTTATATTTTCTAGCCCAATTCTTTGCATAGAGACTTTAGCTAGAACAATATGGGGGATTTGCCAGCCGGCTGGTTGAAAATGTTTAGAAATATTTAAGAAATTTATATTTTAGTATAAGTGGGTTTTTTTTCTTAAACGCACCTTACTTCTTAAGAACTGCGAATGTGGGATGGAACGACTAGAACGTTGCAAAGTTTTTTGAGAGTCTTCTTTGAACGGAGAAGTAACGACATATCTGCCTTTTCTGTTGTGAATTGAAATATAGCTATAATTTTCTTCGCAAAAACGATCGGTTTGCGTTATGAAATGTTTTTGTGGAAGATCCTCCACCTCCCAAAA
The DNA here is from genome assembly GCA_958299015.1 of Tetanocera ferruginea. Classification (NCBI taxonomy): domain Eukaryota; kingdom Metazoa; phylum Arthropoda; class Insecta; order Diptera; family Sciomyzidae; genus Tetanocera; species Tetanocera ferruginea. The sequence goes on along the minus strand of OY282642.1, from coordinate 148,044,844 downwards.
ACGTGAGGTCTGTTGATCCAAAGAAACTTTATTAAAATATGACAAGCATGTCGAAAATGAAGCTATGGACTTTGAAATTGGGCCTGTCAGTATCCACCCAAATATTGTCTCTTGAGCAACAAGAGAACCGCAGATGTTTCGTTTTACGCCATCCCGCAGAATGGATGGAAAAAGGTCGCCACCAATTAAAATGTCGATTTGCGAACATTTGTGGAAATTTTCGTCCGCATATTGCAAATTTGGAAGACTCGACAATATTGAGGGATTTATAGAACAGGATGGAAGATTTCCTGTTAGCTGTGGAACTACAAGAGCAGTTGCTTCAATGTTTATACGAGAATCGAATGTTGAACTTACTATGAACGAACATTCATGTTGAATTTTGGCCGAAACTGCGTTATTTAATCCAGAAATTTGAGTAGATGTAGCACGAGATGGAAGCTTAAGTATTCTGAAAAGTTTTTCTGAAATAAATGTTCCTTCTGAACCTGAGTCAACTAAGGCTCTTGCGAGATAAGTTACACCAAGATGGCATATTTTTACAACAGCGGTACCTAGAAGCACATTTTTGCAATTTGAAGCAAAGCAAGAATTAATATTTTGTGACGAACATGGTGCTTCAGTGGACTGTATTTGAAATGTATGAGTAGTTTGCTTGCTAGGTTTGAAGTTTGAAGAAACAATAGGTTCAGAAGTTGGAATTTCTTTATGTAAAAGTGTATTGTGACGCTTGTAACATGTGAAGCAGTTATGACGGCTTTTACAATCCTTTATTAAATGCGATTTCGAGAAACAATTTAAACAAAGATGGAATTTTTTAATTAACGCAATTCTGTCATTAATGTTCATTTGGAGAAAACGAGAGCATAATCGAATGGTATGCTGTTCGTTAGAGCATAATTTGCATATCGGAATGTAAACATTAACATGATAAGAATTAACATTTTTCGAGCTACAATTCTTTGGATAAGAAAGCGGTTTGGAACTGGGTACTTTAAAACCAGAAGACCCTTTTAAATCGGAAACAGTTTCCAGTGTTTGATAACGACTGGTTAGAAATGAGTCTAGCTCAGACCATTTTGGAATGTCGGTCTTATTTTTAAGGGATTGTTCCCACAGAGCTAGAGTTCCGTCTGGCAATCTAGTGGAACAGAGGAAAACGAATATAGAATTCCAGCTTTCTATGTCAACATTGTATAGTTGAAGAGCAGAAATGCAACCATTAACTTCACGTTGAAGTTTTTTGAGAGAGTTTGCAGATTCAATGGATATGGATGGCAAATTAAAAAGAATTCTGAGTTGACTATTTACAAGGATTCGCTTGTTTTCATAGCGATCTTGTAAGTTCTTCCACGCCAAAGAAAAACCATCGTTGGTCAGTGGACTTTTCTTAACTATATCACGAGCTTCTCCTCGTGTCTTCGAGTTAAGATGGAAAAGTTTCTCTACCGGACTTAATCTTGAATTGTTCACGTATATGGCAGTGAACATGTCCTTAAAGGACGGCCACGAAAGATAGTCACCGTTGAAAATCTCGGTGTCACATGGAGGAAGATGGAAATAATGATTCGAAGCTGGAACAAAATCGGTTATTGGTGTAGATATTGTGGAGACCTGCGCAGAGGTGGAAGCCTTGTTAAGTTTTTCTAAGCAATCTCCAATTTGTGAAGCACACCGGACGTATACTTGATATGATATGCGATATCGAGCTTTTATAGATTCCAACTCGATATCTGGATCCGAGTCTTCATCTTGTGCAGCAATTAGTTCACTCAGGCACGTCTCGTAAACCGCTTTTATCCGATTCCATATTGACTTCATTTCTTCCTTGTGGACATCCAGTGAGTGAGTTGAGCTTGCTAAGTCCAAGGTTTCGCTTAAGTCAGATTCAAACTCAACCAAGCTATCAGTTAAACGAAGAAACGAATTCAACGATGACATTATGAATGAAAGGAATAAGCCACCGATAAAGAAACAAATAAATATATTGGAAAAAAAAAAAAAATGGCCAAAGTATCTGCGCCAATTTAATAAAAGCAAATAATTTTGTTTGGAATTTACTTAAGCTAAACTTATGTCGGAATTGAATTAGCTATTGGAATGATCGACAGAATAGTCAAAATTTAGATATATAATCTTATGAAGGAAGCCAGAAATATAAAGCACAATGTGACTTTATGGAGAATTATCAATAGAATAATCGAAACTAGTACGATTGTTACGATATAAATAATTACAAATAGTTTTGAATTGAAATTTGATATTATAGAGCTATCGATCGTTCAAATGATTCAAACGACTGCAGAGTGACTGTATAAAAGTGGTTCTAAACGAGAACAGAAATGTGTCGTTTGCAGATGGAATTGAATTGAATTGAAATGGAGTTGAAATAAAAATAATTGCACTTATCGATTGCACAAACAATTCTGACGACTGTATAAAAAATGGTTCTAAACGAGAACAGAAATACAGTCGAATTGAATTGAATCTTAAATAGGAATGAAATAAATAATTATAAAAATTATTGATTGAATAATTAATTCAAAACTACTGCAAAGCGACTGTATAAAAATGGTTCTAAACGAGAACAGAAATGAGTCGTTTGCAAATCGAATTGAATTGAATTTGAAATATTCGACTGAATTAACAATTCAAACGACTGTATAAAAAAATGGTTCTAAACGAGAACAGAAATATGTCGAATTGAATTGAATCTAAAATAGAAATGAAATAAATAATTATAAAAATTATTGATTGAATAATTAATTCAAAACTATTGCAAAGCGACTGTATAAAAGTGGTTCTAAACGAGAACAGAAATGAGTCGTTTGCAAATCGAATTGAATTGAATTTGAAATGGAGTTGAAATAAAAATAATTGCACTTATCGATTGCACAAACAATTCTGACGACTGTATAAAAAATGGTTCTAAACGAGAACAGAAATACAGTCGAATTGAATTGAATCTTAAATAGGAATGAAATAAATAATTATAAAAATTATTGATTGAATAATTAATTCAAAACTACTGCAAAGCGACTGTATAAAAATGGTTCTAAACGAGAACAGAAATGAGTCGTTTGCAAATCGAATTGAATTGAATTTGAAATATTCGACTGAATTAACAATTCAAACGACTGTATAAAAAAATGGTTCTTAACGAGAACAGAAATATGTCGAATTGAATTGAATCTAAAATAGAAATGAAATAAATAATTATAAAAATTATTGATTGAATAATTAATTCAAAACTATTGCAAAGCGACTGTATAAAAGTGGTTCTAAACGAGAACAGAAATGAGTCGTTTGCAAATCGAATTGAATTGAATTTGAAATAGAACTGAAATACTCGATTGACTAACCAAATCAAACGACTGCAAACGATTGTATAAAAGGTGGTTCTAAACGAGAACAGAAATGAGTCGTATGCAGATCGAATTGAATTGAATTTGAAATAGAACGGAAATAGATAACTAGAATTATCGATTATATAAACAATTCAAACGACTGTATAAAAAATGGTTCTAAACGAGAACAGAAATATGTCGAATTGAATTGAATCTAAAATAGAAATGAAATAAATAATTATAAAAATTATTGATTGAATAATTAATTCAAAACTATTGCAAAGCGACTGTATAAAAGTGTTTCTAAACGAGAACAGAAATGAGTCGTTTGCAAATCGAATTGAATTGAATTTGAAATAGAACTGAAATACTCGATTGACTAACCAAATCAAACGACTGCAAACGATTGTATAAAAAGTGGTTCTAAACGAGAACAGAAATTTATCGTATGCAGATCGAATTAAATTGAATTTTAAATAGAACGGAAATATATAATTAGAATTATCGATTATATAAACAATTCAAACGACTGTATAAAAAATGGTTCTAAACGAGAACAGAAATATGTCGAATTGAATTGAATTTAAAATAGAAATTAAATAAATAATTATAAAAATTATGGATTGAATAATTAATTCAAAACAACTGCAAAGCGACTGCATAAAAGTGGTTCTAAACGAGAACTGAAATGAGTCGTTTGCAAATCGAATTGAATTGAATTTAAAATAGAACTGAAATAATCGATTGAACAAACAAATCAAACGACTGCAAAACGATTGTTTAAAAAGTTGTTCTAAACGAGAACAGAAATGTATCGTATACAGATCGAATTGAATTGAATTTGAATTGAAATTGAATAAAAATGTCGATTGTATAAACGACTACAAAACAAGTTTAAATCAAAATTGGCACTTTATTCGTTGTTTCGAAACTTTTTGTTAACAATTATAGAATTCAGGAAAATCACTGAAATCTATTGTTAAAAACACATAACCATATACACCACAAATGCTTCAAAATTGTTTTAAAAAGAAGAAATGTTTTAATTAAAAGAAGTAAATGGATAGTTTGAAAAAATAAATATTGATCGCTTGTTGCTTTGGTTGTAATTGTTGAATTTGTTATTGAATTGTTGAACTGTTTGTTTTTTTTTTTTTTTTTTTTTTTAGAAAATAACGTTTTACAAATTTGTATTTTATTATTAATTTTGTTTTGTATGGTATTAGAAAATAATTAATATTGAGTTTATATTTGAATCTTAAATTGATTTATAACGCCACTGTTTTATTTGCGTAGAATTCGCCTTGTTTGCTAAAATATATTCAACAACAAAACAACATGTATCTTTTATATATTTCTCGCAACAAGTTTGTTAAACAGATGAAAAAAAATCAATATTTTTCTAAAAATCAAGTTGCTTATACGGCATATGTTTAAACAGAGGGCTAAAATTAAATGTATGCACGGAGAAATTGTAGAAACATGTATTTCTGATTGAATTGATAGCAACAAATATAAACGATGTGGCGAACATACATTTATCGAAACGATCCAGATGTTAATGTATATAAACATGCAAGAACTGATCGCTTCCAACAAGTTGATGTTCTCTTAGTTTGCGCTGTATGTTTATAAAGATATGAATGTATAGAAACGTTGCAACAAAGTTTATATAGAAAATCGAAAAATCTAAATGTTTCTGAAGAGAGCAAGATAAGCAAATAGAATTCCTATAAACATGTATACCAAAAGATCGTTTGCAACAAGTCTTAAACACATGTATAGAGAATCGAAAAGCTGTAGATGTTTCACAAGAGAGAATACAAACAAATAGATTTCCTATAAACATGTATACCATAAGATCGTTTGCAACAAGTTTATGTAGAGACTAGAAACGTTGAACATGTGTATAAAGAGAGAAATGTATAATGTATATATCTTCGTGGTAAACTGTATAAACATGTGTACCACGATCGATCGTTCGCAGCAAGATTGACGATAAGAAAGAAAGAAGTTACCAAAGAGAATGTTCAAACATGAATCCAAAGAATTGGTCGGTTTTAATAAGGTTGCCTAAGAGCAAGACACCGCTGTACAAACGTACATATATACATACGCAGTGATCGAAATTAAGATGTTGCCAACGTGTTTAATATTCGCAACAGATCAAATAACTTTACGATCAATTAAAACAAATCACGGAATATGCGAATTTACGAGTAGTATGTATGTATGTAAAAACATACGGTATGTACATACAAAAAACGAAGCAAAATGCAATTTTTTCGCGAAATTTTTTCGAAGCCAAATTATGATTTTGGCTCAACTTATGTGTGAATTTGAATTAACTAATTTTTTTTGTTTTTATTTTTATGAATGTTATGTTATTAGAGCTGCTGTTATTTATAAGATTAAATAATTTTTCACTAATGGAACGATAGCAGGAAAAGTTTCAAAGTTTCGCGTTAATATATTGTTACGTTATTGTTAAATTTGTTGTATTTTAATTGCACTAACTAACAAAATATATTATGATACATACGCACCTTGAATTGTGATGAGGTCTTGCTTATTTTGGAATGTAGATTTTTGTTGAATTCTGTAGAATTTTGTGGAAATGCCCGTGGTTCGGTGTTTATACGCCGTGTGTTTATACGCCGTCGTTTATACAATGAAATAATCCGGTTCGATTGGACCAAAATGTTGTAGAGGAGGGGCTGAAAATGCCGGCGCTTGACTTTTGAACTTGAACAATTTATTTAACTCAGTGAGTTAAATAAATTCCATCACATAAAAATGAGAAAAAGAATCGAAATAAAAAGCAATGGAATGTATTTATATATATGGACATATATTTGGAAAATATAATTTTATATAAACTAAAACACCTTACCACGTTCAAGATCAGAGCAAAAAGTGAACGAGTTTTTATTAGGCAGCAGGAAGCTCCCAAAAAATGGCACGATCACCAGAACATATGTTCGGACTCGAGTACTAAAATAGTTTTCGAAATTACTTTTAGTAATTACTATTTTAAGCATGACAGTGTGTTTCATATAAACAAACCTGTTCATGAAAAATGAAAAATTTGGAAATTTTTATTTATTGACTGAATTTCCATTTAAACAAATTATGTCTTTGCAGAAAGACTTTGAAAATATTTTCAATATTTTTTTAAGAAATTAGTTTAAAAGTCAGTGGTCGGGAAATCTACCAGCGGACTAAAATGGGTTAAAAACGATTTGACGTCACTCTCATCGGCAATATTTCTATAGGAATCTGAATCGACTTCTGTTCAATTCAGTTGTTTCAAATCAATGGAATCTTTTAGAAAACTGTTTCTGTAAGAAAAGTGAATCGATAAAAATGTATGCTTTACTCACTGACTCTGAAGCAAATGAGAAACTTTACCGATTTATAGAAATGTTAGTAGTGTTATCCAAAAATTTAATATTAAGTACTCAAAATTACTCAACACTAAATATGAAACAAGCATTCAAAAGTAACCTTTAAAACCGGGTACTTTCAATTAAATTTAATTTTAAGCTGATTTTAATATCTTTTATTGGTGTAAAACATGTTTATTTTCAAGAAAATGCATTTGAAAACTAATACTTATTTGCATTAAAGTTAATAATGTAAACAACAAATATTGGTGTGAGTAAAAAAAAAAACCCGGCTATAAATATTTTTTTATATTTCTTTGTATTTTGTCATTTTTTTAAAAACAATTTTAATAAAAAATTGTTTTTTAATTAAACAAAATATAAAATAATAGAATTCCATATATCTCGCCTCAGGAATATTTAATGTATCTGCGTAGTTCCTTTTTGTGACTTTTTGAAAATATGACAAGCAATATAGCAATCATATTTTCTGAAACTATAATAAATAAAATAATTTATTCCTCCTTTTCTTAACCACTTTTATTACAATTTTTAAACAAAATATTAGAGCACGTATAGGAATAGCAAATATTAAATATAGCACAAATATTGTCAAAAATACTTCAAACTGTTTCAAAAAATATGAAAACATGGCAAAACATTTCAAAATATTGAAAATAAAAATTAAAAGTGACAATATTTTCACAGAAGAACATAGATTAAACAATTTTTTGACTGTTTGCATGTCAAAGTATTGATAAAATTGTGACAAATAAACAAAAAATTATTGAATTTATCAAATTCACGAACCATTCTTGACACTGTTCCCATTTCAAATTGAGAGTGTTCCTATTTTAACAAATAAGCTGAGACAATATTTTTATGAATAACAAAATTTTAAAAAAACATTTTATCTCTAAAAAGCTTTTTGACTATTGAGCACTTTAAATCTATTTCAAGATATTTTTATGAATATGACCGTTTGAATATTAATGTTCAACTTTAAAATAATAATATGGATATCATTTAATACCACTTTAAGGAACTTTTTAGTATTTAAAGTTAAATAACTTAATATTAGAATCTAAAAAAACTACATTTATCGTTTTGTGCTGGACTCAACTCACACGGTCAATCAAATGACTGAATTTCACGTTTTTGTTCTACTTAACACCATTAAAAATTTTGATGAAAGCGAACCCACATCTACCATTGAAATATATGTAAAAACCGAATTAGTAGTGTCCGATCAAATATTCGGTTTCGGTTTCGGCCATATTGATGCCGAATAGCCGAAACTGATTAAAAGGGCCGAAACTGGCCGAAAACGAAACCGAATATTCGGTCGGACACTACTTATATGTAGAATAACCCTTATAACTTGACTCATGACTCATGTGATCTTCGGTATTATTTGCTTCTGGAGTAAACTGATAATATGGCAACATTAAGCATCTGACAGTTCCATTGAAGTTTCTTTGACTGTTTTTCGCTGCTGTAAAAGTTAAAACGAATTTTTTTTTTAGCATGTGGATTGGTTTTATTTTGTCTTATGAATTAAAAAACTAAAATTAATTTAAATAAATGCTGTTGACTATTTTGGCGAATTGTAAAAAAATCTGTAGTAGTGTGGTAAGGATGTCAAACCCTCATAAAACTATGTCCAGCATCAACAAAAAACACAAAGAATACGCGTGCACAGACATCGTTTGGATGGACTTAGAAATGACTGGTTTGGATATAAGAAGTGACAAAATACTTGAAGTTTCATGTCTCATTACGGATGGAGATCTAAATTTAAAATCAGAAGGTCCTTGTGTGGCAATCAAACAACCAAAGGAAGTGCTCGATAATATGAACGCATGGTGCATAAAGCATCATAATGAGTCTGGCCTGGTGAAAAAATGTTTAGAATCCGATATAACGCAGGAATGCGCTGAGACAATGATTTTGGAATATATAAGTGAAAATCTACCTAAAGGCAAATGTCCGCTAGCAGGAAACACTATATATATGGATAGATTATTTATACGCGAACACATGCCATCAGTAGATGAGTATTTGCATTATAGGATAATTGATGTTTCTACCATTAAGGAGCTTGCACGCCGTTGGAACGTTTGTGTTTATGAAGGTGCACCGAAGAAAAAATTTGCTCACCGAAGTTTAGATGACATCATGGAGAGTATAGAGGAATTAAAGTATTATCGTGAGCACTTTTTTAAAGGAGAATAGTTTTGTAATCATCAATAGCATAAATATATAGTTAATTAAAAATTCAAAACCACACCGAGAGTTTTCAAAGAGTTCAGTTTTAAATTTCTACCTCATTCATTTATACAGGAGATCACCATCAATAGACCTCGGATTTTGCATACTTTCTTATTTTTAATCAGATTGATACCAAACTTGGTATCTAGACGTTTTATCGTTCAAATAGAACAAATTGTAATGCATATCGAAAATATGCAAAATATATGCAAAAAATATGCAAAAAAATATGCCACAAATATGCAAAATATATGCAACATATGCAAAAAATATGCAAAATATGCAAAATATATGCAAACGAATTTCATCAAAATATTGAATTCCAATCCTTAAATATTAAATCGCAGTTTAATGTGCAGAAGTATATATAATATATATGTACCACATTACATTGCTTTCCCTTTCCAACGCTTTACCATCGCTTTGGTAAATGAAGAAAAAAAAAGAAATTTATTTTTGGTCGACAAAACAACTAAAATGGGCCTACAACGACGATATGCATTTACTTCAGTTTGGTAAAGAAAAAAATTCTAAATTTACATTTTAGGTTCTTGAAACACCGAATCAAGAAGATGCTGAATCTATAAAGCAAGCACTAAAGCTGATAAAAAATCCCCACCTATATCGGGATTTTATATATATTAAATAAAATTTTGAGAGAGTTGCCGAAAAATTAACTTCCTTGGAAGCGAAGGGTCTACCACTAGCTAAAAATATAGTTCACAATATAACTGGTGATTTTAGACTGGTTTTAAAAAAGATATTTTAAGCCATTTTGAAAATAAATCCACATTTTAATATCATTTCAAAAATAAATAATATTTTAAATATCAAAGATGAAGATGTGTTCTGGACTTGAAACCGTCACAAATGTAAAAATCATTAAATAAAAATTTGCTCCAATTATTTCCTGTGACGTTGAGAGAAGCTTTTCCGCTTACAAAATGGTTTTTGGAAGGAAACGCCAAAGCCTCTTAATTAATAATTTAGAGAAAATTATGGTTATGTTTTGTAATACCAATTATATCGGCGAGCTCTTCTGAGAGTCTTCCGGGTATCGCCGAATGTAAGCAGCTAAGGCCATAAAAGCGATTCGCCGGGAAGATTCGCCGACGAATCGCCGAGATGAGGCTTAGGCGATTCGCTAGGAAGAGTCGTGAACGATTCGCCGAGAGGAATCTTAAGCGATTCGCCGGGAAGATTCGCCAACGCATCGCTGAGAAGAGTATTAAGCGATTTGACAGGAATTCGAATCGGCAGAAAGAGTCTAAAGCAGCGATGGGCACACACATACTATCAAATTCTTTGATTGTGTGTAAAGCAGAGAAAAACTAAGATCAATTTTACGTATTTTCTCGCTATATTTTAAAAAATTGCGCAAAGAGATGTTATTTCAACAAATGCTGAAAAGCAACTGACTTGATTTGCTGCCAAAACAAAAACAAATCAACAATCGAATGCACACGATCGTAAGCCACACGAAGTAGCTTACACTGTTCATGTGTCGACGTCGCGCAAGCAGTATTTTGCGTCCAATCCCATGGGATAGGAAATTTAATTTGTGCCCTTCTCTGGTCTAAAGAGATTCGCTGACAAGACATGTCAAGTGGCCAAGACATCACTTTTAGAGGTCATCAGCGATTTGTTGCAAAGTTGTTGAACGTTTCAATTTGTTGCAAGTTTGAACTAGCAGTTCCATGAAGTTGCTTAGAAGTTAAAATTTCTGAATAATTTAAATGATTTTTCAGAGCCTGCTTCATATTTCAATGATAGATTTTGAAAGCTTTTTAAATAGCCATCTTCGAACGATCGCCGGAATGAGCGAAGGAACATTTTGAAGATTTTTTGAATCGCGCATTCATCCCTTGGGCGATCGAAAAGCGATCCATCTTCATACGATAGCCGGAATTAACGTCAGGATCGCGCATTCATCGTTTAGGCGATCGAAAAGCGATGCATCTTCCAACGATTGCCGGAAAGAGCAAAGAGAGATTTTGAAATTCTTCGAGAATTGCGCATTCATCGCTTCGGCTATCGAAAAGCGATCCATCTTCCAAAGATCCCTTAGGCGAATCGCTAGCGCGTGGCCAAATGATCTTATCTTCTAATCGTCTTCCAAATGTTTGCAGAGATTGAATAATTTGTAAACCTATACAATATCGTATGTATTACGTTTCATTTGCTCTGCTTTAATATCTGACAATTAATTAAATTTCAATATGTATACTATCCTCTGAGTAGCTTTTATATTATTTTTCGATTTGTTTAACATATGAAGTTTTTGCATATTTTGCATATGTTTTGCATATTTTGCATATATTTTGCATAGTTTGCATATTTTTGGCATATATTATGCATATGCATTTTATGCAAATATGCAAAAAAATTTAAAATATGCATATCGTTTTCAACTCTATTTTCAATGAAACGAACTTTGGTGTCATCAGAATTTACCTATCTTAATCCTTCAAAAATATGCAAATATGCAAAATCCGAGGTCTAACCATCAAGAACAACGAAAAATATTTTATAAATGCTTAATTATGTACTTTTTTAATTTACTGTTTTATAGTTTGGTTTTATTCATAGTTGTATGATTTTTTCAATGCATAAATGTGCAATTTTGACTGTATCAGGAGGATGTTATACATATATTAATATAGTTGCAATACAATATGATTTATACAATTTAATTAACATAATTCTGTGTTTTGATTGCGTCCAAGAATAGCTGAACTTTCACTGCGTCGTGACACTCATATATATAAATTTCAGTACGCTTCAGCAAGCTTTAAGTTATTCTCTGACTCTTTCTTGAGCTTCCGCGAACTTTAACGCCACTCAAATGTGAGGACGATGTGCTGGTTCTTATTTCTTTGTTGTCCTTCTCTGCTTTTGAAGCACCAATTTTGTTGGTATTTCTTATAAATTCTTTAATATTTTGACAATCTCTTATAAACTCGCAAACAAGTTTATAATCCAGCGAATTTGTTTCGAAGACCATGATAGCATTTTGACAGAGTAGCAAAACATCGCGTTGAAGCTCGTAAACGTTGCGGATTGCACCGTTTTCGATATTCTTTTTAATCAGCTGAAAGTCTGTGCAGCGATGGCAAATATGTTTAAATTTATCAGCGTGTTCGTTATGTACATGTTGAAAAGCTGCAGAATTTTTGGTGGTCATCAAGGCATTATATAGACTGAGTAAATATTTTTTGGATGTTTTGTTATCACGATCATCGCGATCGCTTAGTGCTGGTGAATTTGGTATGCTATCAATGAGCGGTGTAGAGGAGTAACGTCGTCGCAAACGTTGTGTTACTGAATGGTCACTGGCTGTAGTGGTATCATCATCCAATGTAGGCATTGGACTCTCAGAGCGATCTCGATCTCGTAGTTTTCTTATAGTTTGAAGTTTTGCAGGTGTTTGATTTAGTGCAGTGTCTACATCCAAAAGCTTACCTGCTTCGGTGAAGTCTAGTTCTTTTGCATGCTCGCTACCTCTTTTTAATTGAGCGCTCAGCTTTTCCAATATTAGCATTTTTTCATCGATTTTAGTACTAATATCAGTGGTTTCCGAAGAATCTTCATCTGTGTCAGCCAGCGATATTGTTGTGGGATCTTCATGTGCGTCCAGCACGAAATCTTTGCTCTGCGGCGCAGTGGAATTTGAAGTTTGAAGCAAAGTATCGAGTGCCATAGTTGTATTTATATCTAAACATGTGAAAAATGTTAAGTAAGAAATATAAATTATTCCACACATATTACCTTTATGTTCATTTGCCGGAGTTGCAATGTCGTCGTCCACAACTTCAGCATCAAATATGCCTAGTTTATTTTTATCTATTTGATCAGTCTGTTGCTTGTCACCATTTGATTCATCATCAGTTGGTATGATAATAACTTCGGAGCTTTCACTGTGGGGTGACTTTTGTGGAGCTATGTTTTTTAGCTGTTTTAAATCTTTGGAATTTTCAGATTGCGAGCTATCATCATCATTTTCTGGGTGGGTTAATGTTTTGACATCTTTCCCTTTACTCACGAACTCGTTCAGTTCCTTGTCAAATTTTTCTTTATGGCTCATAACTTTTCCCATTTCTTTTGTGTCATGCGAGTTGTTGCTGCCAAGCGTAGCCAAGGGAATGTTATCGTTGGAGTCATCGCTGGATATGGTTTCCACTTTTGTCTCATTGTTTTGTGAGTTTATCTCACTCAGCTCTTTCTCTAAATTTTTAATACTATTGATATGTTTCTCTTTTGGAATGTTTTCCGCAACTAAGTTTTTTGACTGCTGCAAGGTCTCATCTTCAAAATTTATTTCTTCTGCGTCGTCAACGGCTTCATCACCAACGCTTTTAAGAAAGTCCACCTCTTCGTCAATGACTGCTGCAACATCAATGTCTTCCAAGTCGTCAATAGTTCCAATATTCTTAAAGACTTCCAACAGCTGTTGCTCCTCATTGGCATCAGCATCAGAGTCATCAGCGTCAAGCAAGTCAGCTGAGCATGAAGTTGAGGCCACAACGTCTTCCTCTATGTCCATAGGAACTTCCTCGTTATTCGAATCAGTCGTTGAACTTGCTATTTTTTTCTCCTTTATTGATTCTAAAGGGGCGGCGGAAGAAGTTGTTGCATGTCCTATTGCAGCTTTTAATGTACTTTGCGTTTGAATTTTACTTTTTTCCAAAAGCATGGACAGTGTAGGCGCCGACTGTGATGGGCTGAGTAAGTTTTGAGTGCCGCTTGATATACTGGTTAACGATTCCATAGGTGGACCACTTATTGGTCTAGTTAACAGTTGCACTGCCTCATTTGCTGGAATACTGTTTTTTAGAGTAATCGCAGGTTGATTTTGTATTATGGCGCCACCAGTTAATAAATTTGTTATTGTGGGTGATGTGACATGAGATGTATTGCCTAGTGCGGTAGATGCGCTGCCAGGTGTAGGTGACTTTAACAATGATGTCAATAAAGGCGATGTTGCTTGTTGTTGATGAATACCAGTTGTTGTTGACTTATTACTGCCAATGATTTCCTGTAAATTTTCCTCTGACTTTTGACTGCCGAAGACAGTCGTTAATGAAGTTCCAATATTTGTTCGCCAATTGCGTTGCATATCTTGCTTGTTCTGTTCCCGCTCGCGCAATTGATTTTCCAATTTCATCTCTTCAATTCTCTGCATTTCTTGTTCCTTTTCAACTTCCATCCACATCTCTGTGATTTCATCTTCCGTCAACTGGCCACTTTGCACCGTTTTCAATTCTGCATAAATCTTTGCATACTCTTCTTGTTCCCTGCGTATTTCAGTTTTGAGTTCCTGCACGCGCTCCTCTTTTAAGCGTCTTAATATTGAGTCCAGCGAAGTATTTGCAGAACTAGCCCCTGAACACTCAGCAACCTCCACAGCACTTGGTTTATTCTTCTTGACGGCATCTGCATTTTCTAAAAGCTCCTCATACTGCAGAGCACAGCTCTTGAGAGAAAACCAATCTGCCGGTCTTGCAGCACCACATACCGTCTTAAGACTTCGACTTACATTCATCCAGTTCTGATCGCCATTGCAAGAGACCGCTGAGGCTAAGCACAATTGTTCCCGTGTTGACCATTTGTCCATGGACACTGGATTAATTAGCAAACGCTCTTGCACGGAAGCCATTTATTTAATTCAATAAAATTGCATTAAAATCTTTCTCTAAGTTAGCTATGTTTAATAAAATATGTAAGGTAGCCAGATGGCTTTATTTCATAACTTAAACATAGCTTATGCGATATTTATTCACTTAGGGTGTGTGCTAATTGGCTACTTTTACAACGAGGTGAGAAGTGTTGAAAATATTTACACTGTGGGGAAAATAATTTACGTTTTTGTTGTGCCAATTGGGAATTTACAAATTTTGACATATAATATTAAAAATTTTGCTTATAAGCAATATTTCATTTATTTAATGAAAATTAATAACTTACCAATTAGATTTAAAAACGATTGACAATTAATGACAATCTCACTTCTCAAAAATCTTGTTAAAATTCAAATGAAAAATATTTTTTTTCTTATTTGTTGTTGTCAAAAATTATACTAGCCCCTAGGGCTACTACAAATTTTGAAAGGTAAAATTCACCTCAGAACTGCCAAATTTACCGTCGATTGTAGGAAAAGTAGCCAATTAGCACACACCCTTAATAGTGCGATAAAGCTGAAGTCACAAAAGCCCAGCGTTGTCAGATGAATATACCTCAAACATTACTTTATTCTCGCATTTAATTCTCTCAAATTACCACACGTCAAAAATATCTCAAATTAGCTCAAAATCGTGCAAATTACCACAAAATTACCGCAAGTCAATGAAATACCTCAAAGTTGCTTAAAATATCACATTAAGCGGTGTTTATAGCAAAGTATGAAATTATTCAACGAAAGTAAACCTAAATTACAACATTTTAATTAACAACAATTAATAAAACAATCATTTTCATAATAATTCAATTCTTTAATGAGTTCAACAATTATTTCTCAAAAAAATTTTTCCAGCCTCATAGCTGTCCTTGCACTGCTCGTCATAATTTTTTCTATTAACACATTCATAATATTAAAATGCGCCTAAAATTTATAAAAACTTTAAACTTCCAGAGTTTTTGAATAACTATGCGACAATGATGTTTTTCTTCCAGACATAATTATTTTATTTTTCACTTTGCTATCAGAAGTTATTTACGTTCTTTTGTTGTTAAATATCGAAAACAGTTTAAACACAAACAAAATACCAACCAGACTGCACTTGAACAATGCATCAACAAGCGCATTCACTCAACCTTTTCTGTGCACATTTCATTCACGCGTACTTCTACCACAGCAGGTAGAAATCTCTTTTTGGTAATGTGAGTTATTTTGTGGTAATTTCGGTATTTTTATCTCTCGCGTGGGAAATATCGCACATGTGGTAAAAATTTTCTCGCATGAGAATTTTTCTCACATAAAGCTCAAAAGATTTTTACTTTCTCCCGCAGCATCTCGCAAGAGCTCAAAAAATACCGAAAGCACTATTTATCGTGCTTACTAAAACTGGTAACGCTGCAAAAGCCGCTGTTTTTCCAATATCCATATCAGGATATGGATTCAGAATCACGGCTAGATGACATTGTGGACATGATAAATGATATGCATATATGATAAGCATATAGTCACATATTGAACACTCCTTTACTTTTATATTTACTTTCTTATATTTAATACTATACTTAATGTCTATATTCTTCGATCTCTTGTTAAGCTCTTTTATTATAATTTGTATAATATTCTTAATCTTTATTCTCTTTTCTTTTAACTTTTAACTTTAAGCTTTAATCTTAGTTTCTAACAAAGTAAGTTCATTTGTAAGCTTTAGTTTTAAAGACTGCTTTGAAAAAAATTTGAATTAATAGGTCTATTCACGTAGTTGAATGCAAATGAAATATTTCAAAAACTTTTACTTGAAAGTGCCTGAAAGCGTTCGTTTACTGAGAGGATTGTGTAAAATAAGGTAAATTTGATTTTCTCCGCTCAAGTTGAAAACTGTCAAACGATAGGTGTGAGCATAATGGCTAAATCGCAATACTGCGTTAGGTCGATCGTGCTTTGACAGCTCGAGTAGAGATCAACGTGTTCTTATGATGCAAATCTAAATTCGACCTCAAGCGTTGGTCGCACTTTATAACGTAAAACGAAAAGAAGAGATAAATTACGACCAAAGTACGATCTAACGAGATAAGTAGAAAAATGTTCTACTCAGTCGTGCGTTTGACATCTCTTTATAGAGCAGAATTGCATTTTCATTGAAAGTGCTGAATTTGTGGGTGTTTTATAGTTTCACTGGCAACGATGAATTTTCGTGGGATTTCTTTTATAATCGCTGGAATTTACGTTTTATTTAATGTTTTTTACTAACTCATGCTATTATTGTAATCAAATGAAAATTTTGATAAAGTTAATCTATTTGTATTATTCGATATCTTAAACATTTATTTAGAAATTGCGAGATGAAGAATTGGGGGGAAAACAACTTTTGTGGGGATTTTTGTATAGCTGCTTTTATTGGCATCACCAAAATTACAGCCACACGATCTGTCAGCGCAACATTGAGTTTTGTAAAGTTATAGGTCGTGCGTTCTGACAGTTCATCTCGTAAAGTTTATGCAACGTCGATGTAAAGTACGATCGGCGCACGACCGACCAAACGCAGTACAGTCAAACCTGTTTTTGTGCGGTCCTTTTTTGTGCGATTTTATTTTTGTGCGATCTGTTTTATGCGAGTTTTATTTTTATGCGACCTTATTGTGTGCGATATTTTTTATGCGGTTTCAATTATGCTTGCATGCCATATTCTTTATGAAATTTTTTTAAGTGACATATAAATGTTGTGAAGTTATTCGCCCTAGTAAGGTCGCGGCAATATTAGATCAATTGCATATTGCGCCATATTCTTAACCTGGAGAAGGATTTGATATTTTCGACGAAAATGATCTTATCGAAATTATTGAGGATGATTCCTTTAATTATAAAAACGTTATCGATATCTTAACTGATCATGAAGATGAACAAGGAGAATCGACTTCTATGACAGCAGACAACATTTATGCAGGAATCCAACTAAGCATCAAATTATAAATACATTTTCTTAGAATTGGTAGCAACTCCAAAAGAAGTTTAAAATTTCAAAAAGAGCTTCGGTCATGTTTATCTGGCTATCGCGATATAATGGTGGTAACAGATAATACTTCCCTCTCAATATCTTCAAGTAATGAAAACGATTACGAACCAGATCAACATAAGAAAATGCGCATTTTGGACTACGACGAGTATTGAAGTACGTTTGAATATATATTTTGTAAATTTTTCTTTACTTTGAATACAGAAATACAATTTTTGAAACATTTCCATGTTATTTATTTATTTATTTTGATTGGAGATAAACTTTTCCCTTTTTCATAGAACTTGGACATATATCCTAGGGTAAACTTTTTTTATGCGGTCCCTATCTAACGCATAAAAAAATTTTTTTCGTAATGGATTGGTCAAAGTTCAATATTATAGCTATTTGTGAAGTTTCAGAAAATTTTTTTTTTGTGCGTTTTCTTTTCTGCGGTCCCTATCTACCGCACAAAAACCGGTTTGACTGTATTGCGATTTCAGCATAATACAATATTAAGGTAGACTCATATTTATTCGACTGCTCAAATGCCTAATTTTACACTAACAAAGCTGTGAGTCCTATAAATGTCAAACAATAAATCCAGAAACAATTAAAAAAAACTTAATGCGAACTGCTGACTTTGACATCTAGCTCATTTCCTCTCCAATATTCGCCTACCTTGTTATTCTATCATGGGTGTGAGTAGCAGCAAAGCAGTTGCGAACCATGGTAGAATTATTATAAGGTAGCATTGACACCATCTTAGTTTCTCATTAGAGGAAACGTGCTGCGACACATCGGGAAATGATTTTATCGCCAGGGAAGTGTCAGAAAAGTTGTCAAGTTGATAAAATGTTATCCTTTGAGTCAAATACCAGTGGCAAACTTTAGCCCGTATGATACTTAATTTTTTTATCCAATTTTTTCAGCTTTTGTCCAATTTTTCTTACTGAAAACAAGTGGCACGTGGGCAGGACAAGTGTATTATGCGAAATGATATAAACATATTCAGAGTCAAGAAACAATTTTGACAGTTCAGTAACATTGTTATTTGGCGATCATTGTTTTATTTTCTTGTATGCAGGTAAACTGTTTAGATGAACATCTAGTTATCTCTTATAAATAAAAAAAATACTAATCTAATAATAAAACAAGAAACTTGTGTGAACAGATGAATTAACTTTATACCTTATCTTTGAAGTGCAAGCAGCAGAATATATATGGAATCCTAGATGTATTAGTTACAAAAATAAGCTAAAGAAACATGCTTTTTGGTCATTTGTTGTAGAACAGCTCAATTCTTGTCTTGATCTAAATGGTCCCCTTTGAATATGGTAATTACACTCAAAAAAATACTGTAGTAAAATATACTGCATAACATGTATTTATTTCATAAATATGTAGTTTTATTTATTTTTAAATACAAATGTAGTTGTTCAATATCTTTTACTGCATTTGCACTTGAATAATTAATACTACACGATGTAGTTATATATAGTAAGTATTTGTTCAGGTGTATTTCTTGTGAATACAAACTTTAATTTTTTAAAGAAAAAAGTAGCAATCTTTGCCTATGATTTGATTTGATTTTTTTGAAAATTAAAAATCAACAAAACAAAACAAAATTGAAAAGATTTTAACCTGCTGATAAGTAATCAGTTTTAAATTTATTTCTTTCTTTCTAATGTAATTCTTCTTATAGTGGATATTGTTACATTGAGCACTGCTGCGCCAACTATTCTACAGGCTGTGTTCAAAGTGGTGACCGTGGCATGCAGGTTAAGTGTGTGGCTTAGTATGCTCGGAGCCCGGGTTCGACCCCTAGCCGCGGCGAAAAGTTTTTTTCAATACAAAATTTTTCTGATCGGTCACCACCTCTCTGCAGACAATGGCAAACCTCAGAGAGTAAATAATGCCATGTAAAGCTTCTTGAGAACATGAGCCGTTCGGAGTCGGCATAAAACATGTAGGTCCAGTTCTCGGTCAATTGTGTACAAACATTTAATAACACACACAACACAATTGATCATAAGAAGCTCGGTCAAAGTCCTTTCAAGGGCTGAAATGGCCAATTTGTGTTTTTTTTTTTTTTTTGTGTTCAAAGTGGAAGCTGAAGACTTCAGACTGAAATTTTCTGCATTGATCTGACTGTATTGCAAGCGCTATCATTACGCTTTTGCGAGCTGTTGCGTCATTATGGTCGCAGGAAGCTGTTCATGTTTTGGTTTTTCAATAATCTTATATGAACTATAAAATATAATATAGATGTTTGCATAATAAATTGCAATAAAATATAAATCACTTATTTTTAATCCTAGTTCAATGAAGAAAAATTACTGCACATGTAGTAAAAATTACTACATATGTAGTAAAAATTAATTTTGAATACTGCAAAAAATAAATTTTATTTTTAATTTTCTTTATATACATATGTAGTAAAAATTACTACATATGTAGTAAAAATTAATTTTGAATACTGCAAAAAATAAATTTTATTTTTAATTTTCTTTATATACATATGTAGTAAAATTTACTACATTTGTAGTTATTTAATTAATTGCAATAAATAATTTTTATTTTCTGCAGTAAAAATAATTAATTTAATTCAGTAAAAATAAATTCATTTTTATTTGGACGGTGAGCTACTACTTTACATTTGTTTTAAATAAATTTTTATTTAGTTTTACTACAGTATTTTTTTGGGTGTATGTTTATCCAATATTTATAAAATTTATTTACTTACGGTGAAGTCATAAGAAAGTGGAATATTTAAAATCATACTTTACGGCCGAAAAACAAAAAATATTCAGAGCTCAGAAAAGTGCCGCCGGCGTCGAAGAGATAGAAGCAATTTCTGTCGCGTGGAATTTTCAAACATTGTTTCAATAAAAGAAGTTTAAATGTTAGTTTTTTTTCTGAGATTCTTATGTGCAATCTTTGACTCACAACCTGCTTCAATGCCAACTCCTCCATCCTTTAGAAAATCATCTCCAATAACAATTGAATCTGTCTCCTCCATATCAACACAGCTGCACACATTAGCTGCTTGCTTAAGACAAAAATCAAGTGAATTAAGTGAAGCACTAACGAGAAATTTGAATGGTGCTTCAGGAGAAAGTAGCGACAATATTTTATTTGGAAATTGTATTGTTTCTGAGATTCATAAGCTGGTTGAAGATTTGAAGCTTCAAGGGAAAAGGTAGATTTTCAACACCGTATGAGAATTGCAGGCTGAGCAATTAAGAAGGAATTCGGACATAATTCAAGAATAATTGAAACTCTAAATTTGTTTTTTTTGTAGATGCCATATCTAAGATTCCATATGTATGCTGCTTCTTGAACTTTATCGACTAATTAAACTAACTTGATCTTAAACTTAACTAACCAAATAAAGAAACGATTTTTATGTAATGTTAATTATTGTATTTAAGACCACAAATAAAAAAAATTGAATGTGATATAAAGAAATTAATTACTTCATTGAAAAAAAAATAGCATTCCAATGTTCTCCTCAAATTTTCTGCGCTCTTATTTTGCTTTCTATTAACAGGGGCAGTATTAAAAAAGTTTGTTTGAATTATGTGGTCAATGCCTGCGCAAGAAAGATTGTCAAATGTAGTTGATTTTATCATGTTTGTGCTTCGAAGGAAATTGTGAAGACTTACGCGAGCTAAAACCACTTCAATCGCTTCATTAGAAGAATGATATATTGGGCTGAATAACACTTGGAACCTATTTGCTAATACTCCAAAAGCGTTTTCAACAACTCGACTATTTTTTGACAGCATATAGTTCAAATGCTGTTGATGTCAACTTTATCGTTGAATAGGGTTTCATCATGTACGAAGCGAATGCATCGTCAGCTAAGAGAACATATGAAAAAGTGGTTTCTGTTCCTGTCAGCTTATTTGGAGAAGGAATACAAAGCTCGTTTTTTTCAGTAGCTTATTTCAGATCGGAACGTAGCAACACGCCTGCGTCTCCGACACGCCCATTTATTGCAACATCTACATGCAGAAAGCGGTAATGAGCGGTCCAACTAATTTCTTCAATCTAATTCTGCAGTATTTTCTTGAAATATGACATTTTATTTAGTACAAAGTGACAACATTTATTTTGCTAGTTTACCATCGATTGCACCGATACAATTTGGAAATCCCACATGTTGTAGAAATCGTTGGAAATCTGAAGCCACTGACTTTCTGATGCCGGGAACTTTAGAAAATCAGCATGCATCGCTGAATACAACGCTGGTATTGTTTCTTTCAGGATTCTTGAAATGGTTGATTGCTAAATCCGAATGTTAATGTTATTGTTTAAATAATATTGTTTAAATAATTCACATATTGTATTTCACATATACTAAACCTGTAGCTAAATAACGCAGTGTTAATTACAGTCGCTCTGCTGGCCCAATACTATTTCTTAATGTAGTGTCCTGCTTCGAAATTAAGGGAAGAACTCTATGGAGAATTTCTTCGAATTGCACTGGGGTCATTCGTAGAATGTTGCGAATTAGACTTGTATCTTTGCAGTGAATTTCCTTTATTAATTTATGTGTAAATCCTATCAATAACAAAGTTAAATTGTTTAATAGCTATTGTATAATATATAGTGCATTCACTGCTCTGCTATGATGAGCAAAGACGCCACTTGTTTTCAGTAAGAAAAATTGGACAAAAAAATTAAATACCATACGGGCTTTACCGACAATTGGACACCCTTGTACTAGAGGATAGAAAAAGTTCAACTACTTGAACTTTTCTTATAAAAGTGTATCACATGCTCTAATTTTTACAATCGTTTTTATTGCTACATGGATTTTTTTTATTGACATTTCAATTTTCAAATTTAATTTTAATTTTCTTTGTTAAAAAATTTGGCTGACTCAATAAATAAAATTAAATTAAATTGAAATTGAATTGAAAGATATAACCAACAAAATGTAAGTTTATTGAATTGAATTGAACGAAATTATAAACAATGAAAAGTTTAAACAAATAAAAAGAAGATAAATATAACAACGCTTTCCGCGGCCGCATTTCCGAAAAAAGAATGTTGCTTTTATTGTGAGAAAAAATGCTTTAAATGTTAGTGCATTATTCATTTTTCATTTATAAAAAAATGTGATAAAAACTCTGCAAACGCGTCGCGTATGCGTGCAGAAATATATTGTTATTTGAATTGAATTGTTATTGAATTTAAAAAAAAAAATTGCTGCGAAAAAATTTCAACAAACGTATTGAGTGGATAGGTTATCATATTCATAAAATATGGATGTAACTGTAAGGATACCAGCACGAGGAAGTTGATGCAGTCTAAATTATTTTATTTTGAAAAATTGAGTGACGATGTTTTTAATATGTTGTTTTTCCTTTCCAGATAACATTCTCAGTCATCATAACTATCTACCACAAGCAATAAGAACAGCACAGAATTCATATTTGCCAAAGGTTTTTATACTTATTTTATATTCACTTAGAAATATTTTCTTTAAAAGTTATTATTTTTTAAATTTAGAATAGCTAATAGAGGCAGTTAGATCGAGACCTACACTGTGGGAATTGTCTTCCTCGAATTACAAAAATATTCATATTCGGCAAACACTGTGGATGGAAGTGCTAATTAAATTAGGCATGTCAATTTGAAGACCAATTCAGGCTACTAAACAGAATTAGTAATAAAAAAAAAGTTGCAAGATTGCAGCACTCAAAGAAAAGTGTAAAAACAATTTAAAAAAAAATTGCAGCATTGAAATATCGATATTAACAATGTCTTCAGGGCACCACGGCATCAGGATCGGGAGGAGCTGCCAAGGATTTTCCATACTCTTTCCATACTCCATCTGTTCATTTTTAAATGACTCCATGAACCATATGGTAACCTACGTTACCATAATATAATATGTAATATAATATGTAATTAAATACTTGGTGCTCGTTGATACGACCGGAAGCTTTATCGGATAATTATAATAATCTAAAATACTTTTATTAGATCCTTCACTTAATACTGTACCCTGTTTTCCTCGTCCCAGTTTTCCAGTTGTAAAACCTAGCCAATTAGCAGTTTTTCTTTGCCTGCCACTCCAACCTCTCACATGACATAGCAGTAATTGGCGTCACAAATGGCCATGAGGACAATAAAAAAGTTTTTTATAGATGAAATACTCGCTGCCGGAGCATGGTTGCGCCTATAAATTAATTATGTTAAAATGTTTCAAAAATTTTTTAAGCTTCCTACATGTATGTTGCGCCTATAAATTAATTATGTTAAAATGTTTCAAAAATTTTTTAAGCTTCCTACATGTATTTCCAATGCCATGAGGAAAGTGCCACTTATTTTGGAATTCCTCAGCAATTTTAAAACTCCTTTGAAATTTTTTTAAAAACTACACTTTTTAAAATAGCTGCAATTGCTGAGCAGGTTTCTGGGATAAGTCGGTGAACTTTAGTTGGTGAGCATTTAAAATTCAATGCAATGCTGCGCTGTGACTCACCATTTGCCAAATATCTAAATATTTACATTGGTTATTATGCATGCAGATTATAACTGAAACTAGAAAAATTTACATTAGAGTCATCGCAAGGCGACAGCTTTCTCTAAGTCGTTCCCTTCTCAACCACATCTTCCGTATCATGGAACCAACAAGATTCAAAAGTACTTACGAAGTGGGTAACGAAGGCACCATCTTTATTGCGCTCTTTGTAAAACGGCCGGACCCATAAATGGCGCTGTCGTTTTGAAGGTGATGGTTCATCTTCTTCCGATGATGACTTCCAATAATGAAGTTTCGTCATCTTTAAAATTGTTAATTTTACTTAAATCTTGCTCGCAGAATTTAAACAAATTCAAATTTTTGATTTGTTTACAAATTTCCATTGTCAAACTTTTATAGCACATAAAACATCGTCACCATTACGTCAAAAAGACGTAACAACACTTTTTATATTTTCAAAAGAGAAAATTAAAGCGTCATAGAAAAGCACATATTTAAGATTTAAGAACCAATCCTTGTTTTGAATTTCGTTTAAAAAATAGCTATTTTAAGAAATAAGAGTTTGAAGTTTAGGTAGACGGTTTAGTTTTGTCAAAATAATTATAATAAATCAAAAATTAAATTTTATATTTTTTTGCATTTTAGGTGACGATATATACATGGAATAAGATAAGATAAGATGACATGGAAACGCGGTTTAAACTTTTTTTTTTGCGAAACACTTTATAAAGTAGGGTTTTATTTAATAGATATTTAAAACTGGGAAATTTAAGGAATAGGTTTAATTTTATATTATGAGGCACTTCATGAAGTTTGTTTTGTATTGCATTCCCACCATAATGTTTATTTTAATAGTAATTTACAATCGTTTATAGTTGGAGACGAAAATAGTAAATAGTCCAATTATAAAAATAACAGATTGCTTCCAAAATAGTCTTCCAGTACACAATCAGGCCAAAACACTTTTAAAAAATCTCAGCTGTAATAATTTTCTGCTTGAAATCTATTTGAAAAAATAAATATATATAAAAAAAAAGACACAGTTTCGATAGTATCGTAAGTGTAGACGTAGAACTCCGTTTAAGTTGTAACTTCTACTTTGTCTCTTTGGTCCGATTGTTTTATTCATTTTGCACGTAATTTTATTGATCTTCCAAAAATTAACAAATAAATGAATAACACTCAATTATGGACTACTTATCGAGGCCAAAACAAAGAAAAAGTTAAAAAGTAAGTATGATTAAATGAGCAAGCAAAAAGAAACAAGCCAAATTTCAAATTTGTTCGATCATTTTGTTAAGTTTGATAGGTTGACTTCATTGACTTAGTTCAAAAGAAGGCGAAGCAAATGCACTTTCCATTGGTCTCTGCACTTTCGTCTCTGCCAAACATATAGTTTGCGAGCTACAGTTGAACTACTAATTTCAAATTAAAATTAAGACCCCGATTTTTAAAAAATCGTATGGTTACTATATTTCACGCTGAGCACATGTCCTTTCCTCTCGTCTCTGTCTGAAATTTAGTTTGCTAGCTACACTTTCATCTCTGTTCGATGTATAATTTGCAAACTACACTCGCTAGTGCTAGTGGGATGTGGAATCCAAATTAATTTGCATTAAAAACAAAAATTAAAATTTTACGCCATCTATTGGGTAAAAGCATAAAAAGAAATATGATCCAACTTGTTTTTTTCATAAGAGTTAAATCTAACCAAAATAGTATACTAGAACAGTAGTGCATACATAAACCCAATGCGAACTAATGCTTACAATGCTGCCAAAGCGAACCAATCAGTTCGTTCAAAACCAAAGCATACAAGCATAAACAACGAAAGAAAAACAAAGAAAGCAGCAGGCACATAAGCAGCTGATGATTGATTTTCTTATATAAAAAAATGCATTTTTCTTCGTATATTTTACTATTTTGTGACTTTAATATAATAGTGACAAAATCCAAAGTTAGATATTCATTCAGCGCAGGATATATCTGATATTTTAGTATATATATTATCTTTGAACGAAGAGTATTAAAGGCTGTAGGTATACCCTAAAGTATTCGCCAAAAACGTTGCCTAATGACCTTGAAAAAATCTGTTAAAACGACCCCGTACAAACCGCGCTGTAAGACGTAATTCTACGTCAAAACACAACTTTTATTATTACAATAATTGAATCTATTTTTGGTAAGTTAACTTACCTCACACAAATTAGCATTTATTTTAACGTGTGCAATTTTAGAAGATGATATCGACCCCTTTGCGCGAAATGATCGTATGTGCCAAAAAGCAAATTTTACAGGAGAGCGTTTTTACTACTTTTTTGTGCTTAAGCTTGCACTATCAAAACCAAATTTAGCACGTGCTTTTGGTGAACCTATAGGGATTTCGGCTACAATATTCTACAGGGTGATGCGTTAAAGGATGTTGAACAAATTTGCATCAAAAAGTCACTTTCGAAAAATGGCACATACGATAATTTCGCGCAAAGGTGTCGATATGCTTGCAGAATACATGTTGGACGACATTGCAGTTGGCAGCAGCCATCCTCAAAATTCATCTGCAGGCCTATATGAGTCCTTGTTGAGTGAGTCCATCGGTAAGTGCAAAGCTTATTTGAATTTCCTTTAAAATATTCATTGCTTTTAGATGTTTTTGAAGAATCAGCAGAAGGAACATTGACGAATGACTGCGCAACAAGTAGAGCATTGTTGCAGAGCTTCTTTTAAAAATAAAATCATGGAATTTAATAAACTTGGCAGACGCATTTTTAGGTAAATATAGTTTCACAATTAAACAACTTAATTGAACAAATTGATTGTTGACAACTTATTTCAAAAAGCCTCAGTGTTGCATATAATAGTAAAAATACCACTGCAGTGTTGTTTTATTTCGTATTACTTTTAATGCTAAATGCAGGGAATTTATTACTATGAGGACGTTGGCAGTACGTCAGCTTTCGGAATTACTAATATCAAAATCGATTGCGTGGATGTCTACGCATGTTGTTAAAAAAAGAATATTACAACAAAATTCAAAAGAAATTCAGTCCTTTGAATCAGTCGGTAAGATGATTTTAATTACGAAAAAATGTTGCTATGATTTGAACTCTTCTCAATTTTGATAACTTGAGAAACACATGATAATAAACTAAATACTTTAGCAGATAATATCGTGCAGGCAACAAAATTTTATATGAGGAACAATATTATTGTTATAAATTGACAATTTGAAGAAGCCCGCAAAATTTGGAATAATCTTTTTTCGAAAAGAACACAACAATTTCAGAATTCAAAAGATCCCAATTTGGACACAATTTTAAAGGAATAAAACCAAGTGAATATATATTAGTTGTTTTGAAATGTTTACTACATTTTGTTTTTATTTGTATAATAACAATTTATTTTTTATAGATTTGTGAAGATTTCGAAAGAAGTTACAAGCCCAAAGAGGAATATCTGGTGGATGGTCAACTTTCATTCTAAAATATAATGTCGTCAAGGCCAAAATCAAACATATAACAACCATTGATCTCATAAACACAGCAATTGGTGCATCAGAAGGTTGTATATATTTTAGATTTATAATTAATGTCTTTCTCACCATTTATATATCGATAGAGGAGCGAAACCATGCATATATCATGTGGCAGCATAGATCATGCTGCGTAGAAGCCTGTCATCCCAATAAAAAATATCACAATCAAGTCCTGGCTACCAATAATTAAGAACTCTCAAGAGAGTTTTTTTCGAATGGTAAGAAGTACCATAGAGGTCAACGATTAAATAAAAATGAAATATCTAACGCAATGGGTATTGCAAATCAGCCATGCATTTCTGGTGTAGGTGAAAACATAAATCTGGCATACTTTTTAGTAACAGTTGAAAATTTTAAATATAAGTTTTCAAGTTTTTTAAAAAGTTTAGATGTTTGTTTTTTAAAATTTATTATGTTTTAAATTTAGAGTATTCTTTAGAAAATTTATCGGTTTGGTCATTTAATGAAAATTATTTTTACGACATAAAATCAAAAAAAAAAAAAAATTAAAGCCACACAAAACGACTGTTGGATGATTTGCAGTACCCATTGTGTTAAATGCTGTTTTTTATATATCATTTACTACTATGGCATTTCTTACCAATCGAAGTTTGTCTTAGTACACTATTATTAAGACAAGCTTTTTTAAAAAACCACAATAAGTCTTTCTTTATTAGTTATTTTTTTAATTTATTGAAATATTGCTCAAAAATTTGTTTTCGAAGTTGACTAATTTGCTCTGATTGAACAAATTTTACCATTTTCAATATTATTATGAAACGCTTTTTTTAAATACGACAATCTTCTAACTTTATAAGCTATTTTTCAAGTTTATTGAAATACTTCTCAAAAATTTGTGTTCAAAGTTCATTAATTTATTAAAATACTAATTGAATATTTTTGTATCATAATCTTGTTGACCATGAGGACTCAGGTAGACTTATTAGAATGACAGCAAAAATTGGCATACCTATGCTGTCAAAATACGATGCTGCCATATCTTTAAGCCAAAATCCCACTTTTCAGTTATATACGTATATGTAGATCTTAATCTTAATATATAAAAGACAAGCGTCCTGCTCCGTGCCCAATATCGTAAAACATGTTTAGCCTGGACCAGAACCATTGGAAATGTTTGTACTTACTAAACCTTTTGCTCTATATCGTAAAACCTGTTCAGCCTGTACCAGAACCCGTTGTAAAATTATCCATATGAAATGTTTGTACTTACTAAACCTTTTGCTCTATATCGTAAAACCTGTTCAGCCTGGACCAGAATCTGTTGTAAAATTATCTATTTGAAATCTTTGTACGTACTTGCTTTTTAGAACCTGTTCAGAATGGACCAGAACCTGTTATTAAATTATGTATTGGAAATCTTTGTACTTTAAGACTATCGTCAGTTTCCTCAATTACTATATATTAAACATCATGTCTTGCTATTACAGTGCTTCTTAATTAACAGAACCGCAACCTATTCGGTCTGCATAAACTGAACAGCAATGATTACATTCAGTGACGTTGGTGTCAATTGGAAGTGCTAGAATTAAATCACAATGTTCGGTCTTCTGATCCAAGTTTTAGCGATTGTAACTTGAGTAGCAGTTAGGAAATGGAGATGAAGATATCATAGAAATTCCAGATTATTTTGTTTGTAAAGGTTCGCTTATTAACCCTTTTAATGGCTTGCCTAGAATAATCGTGGACAATTTTTTTGAGCTTATATTCCCATCATGTAAGCAATAAAAAGATTAAAAAACATCCCTCTGATTTTTACATGAGCTGCTTTGCTTTTGGCAGGCTGTCTAATATAATGGACAAAACCACTATAACGTTGTATTAAAATATTTTAGTTCAACTAAAACAACCGGAGAGAAATTCAAATGTGGTATTTATGCAAATGTTATTATAAAAAAAAAAAAATTATGGTGATCGTGGCGTGCAGGTTAAGTGTGTGGCTTAGTATGCTCGGAGCCCGAGTTCGATCCCCAGTCGCGGCGAAATGTTTTTTCAATAAAAAATTTTTTTCAGATCGGTCACCACCCCTCTGCAGACAATGGCAAACCTCAGAGAGTAAATAATGCCATGTTAAGTTTCTTGAGAACAAGAACTTTAGCCGTTCGGAGTCGGCATAAAACGTGTAGGTCCAGTTCTCGGTTAATTATTATAAAAAAAAATTATACTTTGCATACCAATCACAATACTCACTTTATTTGCAAAATTTATTAACACGCGATATAAAAAAATTGAAGGCTACTGTTGGGCATAAAATCGAAAATCTAACTAAGTTAAACGTTATATATCTCACTAAAATTATTTTTGTCATGTTGGCACAACTTCACTTCATAGCACCAACCTATTTGATTTAAGAAAAAAAACTTTGGAAAATTAAAAAAAAAATTTTTCCGAAGTGTCCAATATAATGGACAAGTCCATTGAAAGGGTTAAATAGATTTTTGGCGATACTTTGAGTCCGAATAACATCAACCGTTATTCCAAAATTGCTATCCTGTGCACAAAAAATTCCGATGTGAACGAAGTCAACGAGCAAGTTCTAAATATTTTAGTTGGTGACACAGTGAGAGATCTGAGCACGGATTAAATTGAAGGCAGTGATGATAACGATAAACGAAACTACCCTGCCGAGTTTTTGAATGAATTTTATCCTTCAGGAAAGCCACTGCATTAGTTAAAATTCAAAATTGGAAGTATTATAATACTTCTTCTAAATTTCAATACCAAAAAAGATATCTGTAATGGAAGGTGGTTAGTTTTGAAAAACCTAAAAACTTAATTAATCATAGCACAAGTATTGACAGGTGCACTGGCGAACATTAAATAGTTTTCATACCTACAATTGATTTGGCCCCGACAAACACAGATTTGCCTTTTCACTCTCCGAAGGCGACAATTTCCAGTTAAACTGACATTTTCAATGAACATAAATAAATTGCAAGGTTAAATATTGCAAAAAGTAGGAGTTTTTCTAAAAGAACTGGTATTTAGTCATGGGCAGTTTTAGCGGGCTGATGATGTAAAACTAAGCATTATAGATGGCAAGGTACAAGGTTAATTGGTTAAAATTCTAAAGCATGGTTTTCACTATGTCAATTTCAATGGTCAGTTGTTGTCAGTCACATGAAAAATACCAACATGTTGTCATTTTTTTCTGTTTGGCAATGGCGAAAAATAGGAAAAACTGATCTCTTCACATGTTTATAGCAGAAATTGCAAAAAAAAATGTTATTTATGTGATTTTTTAAACTTTTAAATTTCATGTCAAACAAAAAATGACTAAGTGAAAACCAAGCATAAGAATTTTTTTACTAGAAATGTTGTATGTACGGAAGTTTTATAAAAATAATTTAATAAACATGTTTTCAAATAAAAACCTTTGTATATAAATCCAATAAATTTTTTGTCGCATTTTGTACTCTAAATGGTTCCTTCCCGTCGTAGGACGGGCTTTTACACTAGTAGAATATAATAGAATATAATAATAGAATTAAGAATTATAATAGGAAAACTAATTAGAAAGAGGTAATGAAAGATATAAGTTAAGCTGTTGCGAACAAATTAAGTAGTAGATTAGAGATGAGTGATTTTTTAAGGATGTTTTCGAGATAATTTCTCCACGCAAGAAGAAAAGAGGAGAAGGCTAAAAATAAATTAGTGAAAATATTGCTATAAAAACCTTTTTGTTTTTTTTCGAGTTGACTGTTTTTTTAACTCCTTTATTATTAAGTTGTATAGGAGTGTGGTGCATCTTAATATATAAAAGACAAGCGTCCTGCTCCGTGCCCTATATCGTAAAACATGTTTAGCCTGGACCAGAACCTATATCGTAAAACCTGTTCAGCCTGTACCAGAACCTGTTAGAAAATTATATCGTAAAACATGTTTAGGCTGGACCAGAACCTGTTGTAAAATTATCCATTTGAAATGTTTGTACTTACTAAACCTTTTAAGACCTGTTCACAATGGACCAGAACCTGTTATTAAATTATGTATTGGAAATCTTTGTACTTTAAGACTATCGTCATTTTCCTCAACTACTATACATCAAACATCATGTCTTGCTATTACAGTGCTTCTTAATTAACAGAACCGCAACCTATTCGGTCTGCATGAACTGAACAGCAATTATTACATTCAGTGACGTTGGTGTCAATTGGAATTGCTAGAATTAAATCACAATGTTCGGTCTTCTGATCCAAGTTTTAGCGATTGGCTACTCAAGTTAGGAAATGGAGATGAAGATATCATAGAAATTCCAGATTATTTTGTTTGTAAAGGTTCGCTTATTAACCCTTTCAATGGCTTGCCTAGAATAATCGTGGACAATTTTTTTGAGCTTATATTCCCATCATTTAAGCAATAAAAAGATTAAAAAACTTCCCTCTGATTTTTACATGAGCTGCTTTGCTTTTGGCAGGGTGTCTAATATAATGGAAAAAAACACGATAACGTTGTATTATAATATTTAAGTTCAACTAAAACAACCGGAGACAAATGCAAATGCGTTATTTATGCAAATGTTATTATAAAAAAAAAAATTATGGTGATCGTGGCGTGCAGGTTAAGTGTCTGGCTTAGTACGCTCGGAGCCCGAGTTCGATCCCCAGTCGCGGCGAAAAGTTTTTTCAATAAAAAGTTTTTCAGATCGGTCACCACCTCTCTGCAGACAATGGCAAACCTCAGAGAATAAATAATGCCATGTAAAGCTTCTTGAGAACATGAACTTTAGCCGTTCGGAGTCGGCATAAAACGTGTACGTCCAGTTCTCGGTTAATTGTGTGCAAACATTTAATAACACACATAACAAAATTGATGATAAGAAGCTCGGTCAAAGTCCTTTCAAGGGCTGCAATGGCCAATTTGTTTTTTTTTTTTTTATTATAAAAAAAAAATTATACTTTGCACACCAATCACAATACTCACTTTATTTGCAAAATTTATTAACACGCGATATAAAAAAATTGAAGGCTACTGTTGGGCATAAAATCGAAAATCTAACTTAGTTAAACGTTATATATCTCCCTAAAATTATTTTTGTCATGTTGGTACAACTTCACTTCATAGAACCAACCTATTTGATTTTAGAAAAAAACTTTGGAAAATAAAAAAAAAAAATTTTCCGAAGTGTCCAATATAATGGACAAGTCCATTGAAAGGGTTAAATAGATTTTTGGCGATACTTTTAGTCCGAATATCATCAACCATTATTCCAAAATTGCTATCCTGTACCCAAAAAATTCCGAAGTGAACGAAGTCAACGAGCAAGTTCTAAATATTTTAGTTGGTGACACAGTGAGAGATTTGAGCCCTGCCGAGTTTTTGAATAAATTTTATCCTTCAGGAATGCCACTGCATAAGTTAAACCTCAAAATTGGAAGTATTATAATACTTCTTCGAAATTTCCATACCAAAACAGATATCTGTAATGGAAGGTGGTTAGTTTTGAAAAACCTAAAAACTTAATTTATCATCGCACAAGTATTGACAGGTGCACTGGTGAACATTAAATAGTTTTCATACCTAGAATTGATTTGGCCCCGACAAACACAGATTTGCCTTTCACTCTCCGAAGCCGTCAATTTCCAGTTAAACTGACATTTTCAATGACCATAAATAAATTGCAAGGTTAAATATTGCAAAAAGTAGGAGTTGTTCTAAAAGAACTGGTATTTAGTCATGGGCAGTTTTAGCGGGCTGATGATGTAAAACTAAGCATTATAGATGGCAAGGTACAAGGTTAATTGGTTAAAATTCTAAAGCATGGTTTTCACTATGTC
The DNA here is from genome assembly GCA_958299015.1 of Tetanocera ferruginea. NCBI lineage: Eukaryota > Metazoa > Arthropoda > Insecta > Diptera > Sciomyzidae > Tetanocera > Tetanocera ferruginea. Next base: position 148,011,348 of record OY282642.1, on the reverse strand, counting down.
AATTTCAATGGCCAGTTGTTGTCAGTCACATGAAAAATGCCAACACGTTGTCATTTTTTTCAGTTTGACAATGGCGAAAAATAGGAAAAACTGATCCCTTCACATGTTTATAGCAAAAATTGCAAAAAATAAATGTTATTTATGTGATTTTTTAAACTTTTAAATTTCCTGTCAAACAAAAATGACTAAGGGCCAGTTTTTCAGTGCGGGTTTAAACTCGAGTCAAATTAAACTGAGATTAATTCACCAAAAAGAGATGTGAAACTCTGTTTAACTAGATATTGTAGCATTCGTTTAAGTTGAATTGACTTAAATTATCATATGATGTGTTGTTTTTTTGCTCAAACCGAGCTTAAACGTCCAATTTTGGTGAGTTAACCTTGGTTTAATTTGACTAGAGTTTACACCCGCACTGAAAAACTGGCCCTAAGTGAAAACCAAGCATAAGAATTTTTTTACTAGAAATGTTGTATATACGGAAGTTTTATAAAAATAATTTAATAAACATGTTTTCAAATAAAAACCTTTGTATATAAATCCAATAAATTTTTTGTCGCATTTTGTACTCTAAATGGTTCCTTCCCGTCGTAGGACGGGCTTTTACACTAGTATGAAAATAAAAGCGTGTGCATATGAAAATGTGTCAACATTTTTTATGACGTGAATTTTAAAATTAAGATGCGTTTATTATCAAATAAAAACTAAAGTTGCTTTGGATATTATTATATAAGTTTTATCCCTTTTGTCCCATACAAAAAATACCAAAAAAAAATATTTTCCCCACAAAATTCAAGATGTGGCAATATTGACGCTGAGCTTGACAGCAATGGCAGGTTGATTTCTAGGAACTCAACTCTAATAAGTCTACCTGAGTTCTTGTATCATGTTTTGACCAAATTCTACCATTTTCAAAATTTGTACCTTTTCGTTTTAATAAAATTACATCCAAAACCCTTTATTTTTTGTTTCTTGTCACGAAGAATTTAAAAATCCAATTTCGCACGGAAGAATTTTCTTTTTCTTTTTGACGCTTAATTTTAATTTTGACAGTTAATTTGTTTTTGACATTTAATTTTTATGATTCAAATTTCAAAAGTTGACACACAATTTGGGACGTTTAAATTTTAACATTTAATTTTTATGAATCAAAATTTGACACATAATTTGTGACGTTTAAATTTTACTTTACGTTTACTTTTTGACTTTGACATATAATTCTTGATGTTTATAGTTTTTGACATTTTAACATTCATAAATGACAAGACAACCATCAAAATTTAATTTCGAAAAATCTACGATTCTTATTGTTATTTTTAACAAGAAATCAACAATAATGATTGTTAATGCTATTTTAACCAAGATTATTGTTATTTTATTGTTAGAATTAACATTTTTTTTTAAGTGCGGGATTCGATTTTAAACGCGGCAGACCCGGGATTGCCAAAACCTTTCGGGATGGAAAGCCTTAGTACAAACACAGCGAGCTGATTGCTACTCGTAGTTTTCAACCACTCGTAGTTTTCGATTTTTATGCATTTTTAAAGACGTTTATAAAAAAGATAGTTTTAATCTACAATTTTTTACTGTGTAGATTTGCTATTACATATTGTATACACACCAGTGATGATATCGGATCATTTTCGAGAGTACTTTTTAACAAAGGCAAATAGTACTTTTTTATTATTAAGGGTACTTTTTATTAAGAAATGATATGTTAATAAATACATAAATTAAAACAAATACTTTTTGAATTTCATTATATTAATCACATAAAGGAACGATAATAATCAGTATTTCTTTCAGAACCCGTTAAATATGTATATTAGGTGACTCGACCTCTATGGGGCAAAAAAAAAAGTTGTCATTGCCACCAACTTAAAACTAACCTTGATCGATTCTTAGACGAATGCACACTTTTTTTTGCTTTAACGATAGCATCCAATTGAAAAACATCCAAAAACAATGTTTTTCGTAAAAATATTATCTGGTGCAGCAGTAACAAGTAGTAGTACTGAAGAAGATCTTACTATCTAGTCCAAAAAATTTCAAATCTTTGCCGCCTGACCAAAGATATTGCGAATTTTAATGAAAATTTTAGACTTTTTCTTTAAAAAGTTCTTGTTCTGGAAAAATTTCTTAAATCAACGGCAAATAAAACATAACTGGGCGAGAATGTTATGGCAATAAGTTTATGACTTCATTTTCAAAAATGATTTTTTTTAACTCTTGACAAAATTTCAAGTAAAATTCTTTAATATACCAGAGTACTTTTTTCGGCAAAAAGGTACTCGGGTACTTTTGTAGAGTCAATAGTACTCAAAAAAGTACTATTCCACTCAAAATATCATCCCTGAAACACACTTAACTTCACAAATTTTTCCAAATAAACAATAAATCACAAAAAACAACAGCAATTTCTTAAGATTAGAAAGCATTTTTTACAAAGTTTATTATATTTTAATTTTTTATACCGTTGGTTTTATCTTTTCTTTCTCATTCCATGAAGAAAGACAACCAAATTATTATGCTTTAATTTTTACTTAAGTAATTGAGTGAACAATATAATCTCCCTGTTAAATATTTGTAATAAAATAACAAGAATGCAAGTTAAAAATGAAATTGTAAATTTTTTCCATTTTTTCCAAATTTTACTACAGAAAACTCAGGCAAAAAATTTATTTCGCCCAACGTGGGGCTCGAACCCACGACCCTGAGATTAAGAGTCTCATGCTCTACCGACTGAGCTAGCCGGGCACATAATATAATTGTGTTAGAAAACTTACAAGTTACAAGACTCATACAAACGAAGGACTTTTTTAAAATATTACAAAAAATAAATAAACTAAATTTGCGCTTTACAAAAGTAATGAAAATAATGGAGTCAGTAATTATTATTAATCAAATGTGCATTGGTTGAGAGTGACCATAACTATACTAACGCCAAAGATCTTTGAATTATATAATCATTGCTTTTACAATTTGCTTATAATTTAAGCACGCCTAGAAAACAACGAATCTGTTGACAGTTTCTGTTGTTTTTGTTACCAACAACAACAAACAGCTATTGTAGAACATGCGTTTGTTTACATAACAAGAAGATATGTTAAACTCATGAAGAGCTAAAAAAATAAACACAACTACTTGCAACAACATGAAGTCTATTTTAAGCATGACACGATAGTAAAAATGTACCATATGTTAAGATCTACAAGAATAATAATGATCTTTTATGCGCCGCATTCTGTAAAATAATAAAAAAAAAATTAAAAAATCGGAAACTCTTACAACTCTGGAAACCCGCATGGCTTAAATATTAAAGCAGCCATGAAATACTTATATTGAAATTAGAAATTAACCATATAAGTCTGCACATGTAACCGACAAAGACATGCTGAGCAACAAAGCGAGTTGATGTTGATAATTAAAAGATTTGCCAGTTCCGATTTACATTAGCTGTATTAGTGCTGCAATAACTTTAATGAATACATACAAATAAATTTACAGTTTGTCAATAAAGCGTTTTGACATAGAAAATATTCGTAAATTTGTAAAAAATATATCGCAAAAAAAAAAAAAAAAAATTTTAAACTTAAAGAAAGTTACAAAAATACTCCAAAATTTGGCTGTCACAAAAGTGTTTTTACAAAGTGTCTTCTTTACGGGGTTTTTGAACTAGAGATGTCAGTGGGAAAAATACATCGATGTTTTTCTGTGATTCGATGCATCGAAATGTATATCGATATCTTTCGATGCATTGGAGGACATACATCGATGCATCGATTTTTAGACGATTTTTAAGATTTTACTAAACAACAAAATATGTTATAAGTGAAATTGAACATAATTTCAAATTAATTACTATACCTGAGCTATTTATGTTTCTAATGGACTATCGAATCAGGTCAAAAACGTTTTCGTTAAACCAAAAAAATCATAAAAATTAAAATTTGTAAGTCCTCCAAAACTCTCCCTAAATTTTTAGGGTTTTTATAAATCTATATTTTAAAAATTTATTCTCAATTTGACTTACAGAGAGAGAGAGAGAGAGAGTTATAATAAGAAAACCTGTGAATGCTTGCTTTATTTTTTTGCACAATTTAAAAATAGAAACGGCGGTTCGCTGTACTAAAGATGTCAGTTTTCGATATTTAAAAAACATCGATGCATCGGCTATTCAAACATCGAGTGAAAACTTTTCGATGCATCGAAGCAAAACATCGATATTTACGATGCATCGATTTTTTTTTGACATCCCTATTTTGAACTGTACAGTGGAAGCTATGCAATCATAGCTGCCAACCCATATTCCCACTGAAAATACCTTTTTCCCACAAGGTACTTCTTTCATTGAAAAATACCACAAAAATTACCACAGCCATTAAAAAATACCTCAAAATTCCCAAAAACGTTCGTAATTTTTTGTAAAAAAGAGTGTGAACTTAACCTTATTAAGCAAGATTTACTCAAAATGCAAACAATAACAAAATATAATTGTAAATTATTGAATTAAAATATTTTAATAAAAAAAATTGTGTGTGAGTGTGGGTAAAAAATTGCCAAATGAATTAAAAAATACCACGCTGAATTAAAAATACCATGGGAATTCCCTTTTCCCACCGCAATTCAAAATTCCCACAAAATGGATTTTTCCCACGAGAGTGTACCGGAAAAACGGTTCTGGAATTATCCGAAATGTTTTTTCACGACAAATGGTTTTAATTTCCATTAATTTCCATTCCATTTAAATTGGTTATTAAATCTTAAATCTGGAAATGTCAGGCCTTGCAATCTATCGAATAGAATGGAACAGTTCTTTTGCGAAAAGTTGATGAAAATCTAATGATATTAACCAGAACAATCGCTCGAGAGTTAAGTGAAGATTATGGAGTAACTTTATGTCACGAAACAGTGCAACAGACTATAAAAAAACATAGTTATTCATCAAGAGTAGCTCGAAAAAAATAATGCTGCCTAAGGATCACATTGAAAAGCGGCTTTCTACTGCTGTGGCTCATATTGCTAATGCAGTTAGTTTTTGGGATGAAGTAATATTCTGAATATTCTGTAAGGAGACGATGATCATGCTTTATTATAATGACAGGCCCAATAGGGTGTGGCATAGATCCTTAAAAGCTCTAGAAAATCGAAATATCATCCCAACTGTTAAGTTTGAGAAATTATCAATAATGATTTGGGAGACGGCTTTCTACTGCTGTGGCTCATATTGCTAATGCAGTTAGTTTTTGGGATGAAGTAATATTCTGAATATTCTGTAAGGAGACGATGATCATGCTTTATTATAATGACAGGCCCAATAGGGTGTGGCATAAGTCCTTAAAAGCTCTAGAAAATCGAAATATCATCCCAACTGTTAAGTTTGAGAAATTATCAATAATGATTTGGGGTGCATATCCAGCAAAGGACATTGGTCTTTATCGACAGAATACTGCCAACAATTTTGGGTTCGCTAAAAGCTATTCTTCTCGAGGAATGGTACAAAATTCCAGCTTAATATGATTTGCAAAAACTAATTTCATCTATGAATCGAAGGCTGCAAACTGTTAGTCATAACGTTATCAATATCGTTTTTGTCAAAACACTTTTGTGACAATGATTTTTTTTCAATAATTGTGTTTTTGTTGTTATAACTAAGGGCTTGCTTTAATATAATTCTTTCTTATTTTAACAATAACATTGAAAAAATTAGTAAAATGAAAAAAATGGAAAAACTGAGATTTAATTATGTGGCATCATTGTTTTTTTAAGGAAAATGTAAAATTTATGAATTTTTCACGATGTTAACACACTTTATTGACAAACGGTATGTCGAAATATGTATGTGATAATACATGTTTTTCAAAGAGTACAACAAACAGGTTAAAAATTAGTTCGATTTTAATAAATTCTAAAAGTTAAACATATTTTGTATCGACAAGGAATAACCGCTAAAGTCTAGTTAGTAATAATAACGAATTATTCCATCAATATGAGGCAGTGAATGAAACATGGCTCCATCACTATACTCTAGAGTCCAATCGACAGTCAGCCGAGTGGAATGCACGCGATGAACCGAATCAACAGAAGGAAACCCATTTGAAGTAGAAAAATAACTGTTACATCAAGACAATGCACCGGTCACAAGTGAATGAAAATTATGGCAAAATTGCAAGAATGAGGCTACGAATTGCTTCTCAATACACCATATTCTCCAGATCTTGCCCGCAGTTTTTCTTGTTAGCTGATTTCAAAAGAATGTTCGCTGGAAAAATATACAGCGGTAATGAAGAAGTTATCACTGATCACTGAGTTATCATTGAGGCGAAACAAAACTATAATAATGGTATCGAGTTATCGCTACTAATGATCTATTGCTAGAAACATTGAACCACGAATGAAACTGTGGATGTAGATAGACTCCAGAGACAAAAACAGTCAAACAGTGAATTTTTTAATGCAAACGGGCGCTGAAGAAAGCGAAGCCGGTGAAATTGGCCGACATTGTTATGACCACGGCATTCTCTCAACATTAAGTGTGATAAGTTTGACAACCTCCTCTCCAAACTTAAAGCTGGCGAAACAAAAGTGGCGACGTTGCCATCCTAATATGCGGAAAATTCCTGCAAACAATTAGTGAACTAATGTCGGAAGCACTAAGAGAGCTATCAATATGTGCAGAAACGAACGGCCTGGGTGTAATTCCAATCGAAACCGAACTCTTTCTGTTCACAAGAAAAATAAAAGTAGACAGCTTCATACTGCCGAAACTAAATTCAGTTACTCTGAAGCTCTCCACTGAAGCTTAATATCTTGGAACTATCCTTGACAACAAGCTCAGTTGGAAACGCAACACAGAGGAAAGAAGGAAAAAAGCACTATGCGCCCTTTATGCATGCCAGAGGACCTTCGGTAAGAAGTGGGGCCTGCCACCGCACATCATCCATTGGTTGTATACAGTGATTGTCAGTGGACAACTGTGGACAACAGTGCACAAAAGCAGCTACCTTGACTCTCTAACAGGAGTGCTAAGGTTAGCTTACAAAGGACTAACAGGAGCCATGAGATTTACGCTACAGGCGAGTCTAGAAATGATGCTACATATTCTTCCCATAGAAGAGTTCCTTAAGCCTGGAAAAACAACACTTTCGGATATGTATTTATTCAGAATCTCTATGGAACTGATAACCCGGAAACCCCAATTATGGATGACAGCGTTGAAGTTCCGCTGCCCGACTATAACAAGGTCTTAACAGCTATACCTTGGCTTAAAAACAACAAAACCGCAGGAGCCGATGGCCTACCGGCTGAGCTGTTTAAGACCGGTGGCGAAGCTCTGCTTAAATGCATTCACAGACTTCTTTGCAGAATATGGTCGAAAGAATGCATTCCAGATGATTGGAACCACAGTGTGCTCTACCCAATCCACAAGAAAGGCGATCCCACCATTTGTGCCAACTACCGTGGGATTAGCCTTCTTAATATCGCATATAAGCTCCTGTCGAGCGTATTGTGTGAAAGACTAAAGCCCATCGTCAACCAACTGATTGGACCTTATCAGTGTGGCTTCAGATCTGGAAAGTCCACCATTGACCAGATCTTAACGCTCCGACAAATCTTGGAAAAGACCCTCGAAAAACAAATCGACACCCACCATCTTTTTGTCGATTTCAAAGTCGCCTTCGACAGTCCAATAAGGAGTCACCTATACTTCATCATGTCTGAATTTGGTATTCCTGCGAAGCTAATACGTATTAGCAGGATGACACTGAACAACACCAGCAGTGCAGTGAAAATCGGCAAGGACCTATCCCTTCCATTCGATTCCAAGCGAGATTTCAGACAAGGTGTTTCCTTATCGTGCGACTTCTTTGATATAGTAATGGAGAAGATCATCCAAGCTGCTGACCTAAGACGCAGCGGCACAATTTTCTAAAGAGTGTTATGCTGCTGGCGTATGCAGATGATATCGACATCATTGGCCACAATACGTGCGAAGTCAGCGCAGCATTCTCCAGGCTAGAAAAAGAGTCGAGTCGAATGGGTCTTGCAGTGAACGCAGAAAAAACGAAGTACCTTGTGTCAACAAACAAACAGTCCCAGCGTCTTGGAAACCACGTCACTGTTGACAACACCTCCTTTGAGGTAGTGAAGGACTTTGTTTACCTGGGATCCAGCATTAACTCCTCCAACGATATCTGTATGGAGATTAAACGAAGGATAACTCTTGCCAACAGGTATTACTTTGGGCTCAGTAGGCAATTGAGAAGCAGAGCTCTCTCTCTCGACGAACAAAACTGACGCTCTATAAGTCAATAATCATGCCCGTCCTACTTTACGCATCACAAACCTGGACGTTGAGCAGCTCTGATGAAAGGACTTTGGGAGCGTTCGAGAGAAAAATCCTTCGCAAGATCTATGGTCCAATCTGCGTCAACGGCGAGTACCGAATACGATGGAACCACGAACTGTATGAGCTATATGCCGACATCGATATAGTCAAGCGTATTAAAATAGAGCGGCTTCGCTGGCTAGGTCATGTCGAGAGAATGAACGACGAAGCTCCAGCGAAAAAATTATTGGATTCGGTACTCAGCGGTGGCCAACGCAGACGAGGAAGACCGCATCTCCGTTGGAAAGACCAGGCATTGGATAACCTGGCAACGCTTGGAATTTCCAACTGGCGCCAGCAAGCGCACGACAAAAGAGGCTGGCGCAAATTCTTAGACGAGGCCAAAACCGACCAACGGTTTTAAGACCCATCTAAGTAAGTAAGTAATGGAACTGAGGAATCAAAAAGAACAAAAAACTACATCACACCTAGGGTGAGATTCTGTACTAAAGACACCACATTCATTCCCAGCAGACAAGAATGAGAAGATACGACCATAGAAGCTTATGATAATCTCCAATTCTACACTGATGTCTCCAAAATGGAGAAAGGAACAGGATCAGAGGTATAGTGCGAAACGCTACAGATCAAGGATTCGTACGAACTTCCTGATCACTGCAGTGTTTTTCAGGCAGAATTCTATGCAATTGAAAAAGCAGCACAGGTTGTTCACAGCAAAAATCTAACCCCCCCACAAAGATAGTAATTTTTGTAGATAGCTAAGTGTCCATCAAAGCGCTAGAAAGCAAGACGACAACAGCCCGAACGGTACCAAATTATAAACGAGTACTGAACAGTGTCTGTAATACCCACAATGTGGGTCACAGGGACACAGCAATGTTGAAGGGAATGATAAAACAGATGATCTGGCAAGAAGTGGAGTAACAATAGATACAAACAGAACCATTACAGAAGTGTACATTCCAATAGGCGTCTTAAAAAGGAACATAGACCTTAAATCCACAGATAATGCAAACACAAACTGGGCCTCCAGAAGTGACTGCATTATATCTAGAAGGCTCTGGCCAGAACTAAATGAAAACAGAACAAATAGCCTTCTGCTCTTGTCTAAACGGGATATCCGGATACTGGTAGGAATCTTGACAGGGCACTGCTCCATCGGGGTGAGGATTGGCATTACAACACCAGACTTTTGTCGAAGCTGTAATGATCCGGAAGATACTGAAACAATCACCCACTTTTTGTGTGAATGCCCAAGTCTACGGAATCATCGACTCCGATTTATAGGAGACAGATTTTTCAAAGGCTTGTAGCAGCTTGTGAACACACCATTGCTAGACATATGGAGGTATAACAAATAAAAGATTCGTAATAGACCAATAGGCCCCAACGGAAGCACCTCATAGGTGCACAACCCTTCTGACCTACCTATGATCACAGCCTTTGGGATGCAGGCGGAATCATCAACATTGATTACTTAAAATTTAAAAAGCATTGACAATATAGTATTATGCATCATTATTGGACCGGCTAAGAGGTTAAATCGAAGAAAAACAGAAAAAGTATCTCTTTCATTAAGACAATGCACGGTTGCACACCTGCACAGTTGCGATGGCCAAAATTATGCATAATAGATCCTAATGTTAAAAAAATAAAAAAAAACAGCATAACCCAGCAGAAATTTTAAAGCATGAGAAAGCATCATTGATTAAGAAAAGTACTCTTCTTTATGAATGTTGTTAATGTTTTTATTTTTGTAAATGAGACTAACCAAAGTTATTATACTTCTGTGCAACCACTCTTAATTCAGTCCTCAATCTCAAGTGTTAGACTTTTGCTCTAAAATAACAACTATTTCCTCTTTTTGGCACAAAACAACACAAGACATATCCACACACACACACACACACACACACACACACACACACACATACACTTGACTCACAATCAATGCTTTTGTAGCAGCTCATAAATTGCGATAAATATGACACGCGACGACCACACGAATCTAAGAATCTCTGTCACTGCGTCGTGCGTCGTCTTAAGTGGAATACCATATGGACCAATCGGAACAAAGCAAAAAATAAACAAACTTGTGCTATACGAAATCTTATTGGTGAAAATATCATCAAATTCATAATCATAACAATCATGCATGTCTGAATACATGTTGACGAATATTTGCAAGATCACAGGAAGTGATCATAATGTTCTCATCATCTACGCACTTGTTCGAATTCACAACAATCTTCCCGGTTTAAAGTATCAGTTTATATTTCAAGCTAGTTTTTATTATTAGTTGCATCGGAAAATGCAGTCAACTCATGTGAAAAACAATCTAGCCGTGAATCATGAAGATTTTGTGCAACATTCACTCTTAAATAACGATTTTTATTCAAAATACAATGCAAATATATACTATAGTGAATTAAGTGACATAGCGTCGGATAAAAATTCGGCTGCACAGTGTTGTTGGGATTTTATGAATCAAAACTCTTTACGAACTTCTGTAAATTCCACAGCAAGCGTTCTTGTTAACGATAATTTTAGCAATGATTGTCGCTTTAAGGCGCAAAAATTTCGAGATTCTTTCACTTCCGGACTATGCAAGGACTTCGAGTATATTTCTACGGCTGGCTTAAGAGATGACACACAATTTTTTATTAATACAAATTTTAATGAAAATCCAAGTCACAGACTACAAAACAAAAATAGTTTATGCAGTTACAATAAACCTGGTAAAAAAGCAATCTCAAATAAACTCTCACAAGTTTGTTATGTCATTCGTTCTAGTGATTAATTTAGTGAAAGTTGTTTGTGAAGTTATAAAATGAAAAAGGTTTTATGTAGGTTGACGTTTATCTAAATCGCTATATTTTTAACGCTATCACTTGAGTCCCTACATTTGTATGACACATATCGAACTATACGAGCCGCATTTAACTTAAATAAATTACTTTTCAGAATCATATTATTGTGATAAAAGCGTTCTGGTCATGTAAGAATAATATCTTTTATACTTTCATTCTTATTAGATTGAGTATTAAGTAGTACTCAAAACTAGCCTTAAATTCCAGTTTTCATGAAGTAAAATATAATAATTCAGATAAACATCAAGCATTAATTTCGTTGAACAGAAATTTTTGTAGTCTTACGTTATCAATAAATGATAAAATTCGACGTAAATTAAGCTCGAGTTCTAGTACTTAAATGAAGACAACAACTAAGCGTTAAGTACTTGACCTCGAGCTCAATTTTAAGTCTTAACAATAAAAACTTAGAATGGTCACAATTTATGAAAAAAAATAGAACTTAGGAGTATAATTCCAAAAAAAATATTATGGTTTCTTTCATTTCCAGTTAAGCCATCATCAAAAAACATTAGAAGTTCAAGCAAAAAACCGAACTTAACATCTACAGCATCAACTGACCGAAAAGAACGAACTGCCTTTACAAAGGAACAAATTAAGGAGTTAGAGGCTGAATTTATGCACTCGAACTATTTGACTAGACTTCGAAGATATGAAATTGCAATAGCTTTGGATCTAACGGAAAGACAGGTCAGTCGAAATAGTCTAACAGCTAAAAGAGGAATAACCATAACAATGGTTCTAATCGTTTTGCTTTGCTTCATTATTATTTGATGCAGTTTGAAGCATTTTCTGTGTTCCAAATAAAATTTCTGAATTTCAGTTAATGTTTACTGAATATCAATTTATGTTAAAAAGAAAAACAAAACTTTATCATTTCAGCTCTAGAAAAAACTTTGACCGAGCTCCTTATGATCAATTTTAGTAGGTGTGTTACTACACTGTACACAAATGATTTATGGAAGTGAAACATTTTATGTCGACTCCGAAGGGCTAACTAATTAATGAACTAATGTTCATGTTCTTAAGAAGATTTACATGGCATTGATTACTCTCTGAGGCTTACCATTCCTTGCTGAGAGGGGACGACTAATCAGATAGACTGACATTTCTATTGAAAACATTTTCTGCGGCACAAGAAGATTTGAACCCTGTTCTATCGTGATTCGTTGGCACATACGTCACGCACTTTAGCACGCATGGCCACATTTGTGCTCACTTCATGTTCAACTACTTGTAATTTAAAGTCTAAATTTGAAGTCGATATTCTTCGAATTTCAATTGGAATATCTGAATTGCATTAAATACTTCTAGATTTTAATTAATTTTTTTTGAATTTCAAATAGAATATATATATACTTATATTAGATATAATGTCTTCGGAATTTCAAATGCCATTTCGAAAATTTAATTGATTTTTCTAAATTTCAAATTAAATTTCTGAATTACATTTGATGGCTTCACTTAATTTTAGTTATATATTATTTTTATCTAATTTGTAAATGAAATTTCGACTTTCAATTAATATTTTCACTTGATAATTTCAAACTTGCACTTGCAAATATTGTGAATAAATTACACAAATTTATTTTATTGTTAAAAATAACGACTTTTTTAGGTGTGGAGTAGATAAGCTACTCCAGATAATCTGATAGTCGCTTACAATTAAAAGGTAAAATAGCTACGACTTTATTAAGCACTTGTGCGAAACCTCTTTGAAGCTCATTTTGGAGCACTTTGGAGCAGCGTTGCCAGAGAGCCGAACTGAAATTTACCATTATTTGGGAAAAAATTACCACTTTCTGAGAAAATTTACCTTTTACTAAAAAAAAATACAAAATTTTAAATGATTATAGCCCGTTTCAAAAGAGAAGAACATTTTTTAGTTTCATTTTTCGATGCGCAGTGAGAAATTATTTTTAAAGCTAGAAAATTTTTTAGAGCGTAATTTCCTGCTCTTTTTGTACTGTTCGCTGAACTTTATGCTTTTTTTGAGTGTTTTTTACTATTTTTCTATATATTTAAATGCGCACACATTCAGAACAAATGATCGCACAAGTACGGTGTTGCACCGACGGCCTGCAGCAATCTGCATCTTAAGAGAGAAGTCAAATACAACTAACATAAAAAATAAATTATTTTCTTGAGGAAAAATTGAGAAGTGAAATTTCGGCTACTAAATTATTTTTTAACGCCCCCTGTTTTTTCAATTTTGATTCGTTGATTTCAAAAAATAAAATTCAGTACTTCTGCAGCGCAATTGCGATGAACAACAAAATTCAGGAATATACATTAATTTTTTTTTATTTATTTTTCTGCTCAGAGAATATTCAATTTTTTTTTTAATGTCGACCAATCAGAATGAAGAACGCTCTCAAAATTATTTTCTTATTCTCAAACATGCGCGAAAATGTTCTTCTCTTTTGAAACGGGCTATAACAGCCGTTATAACTCACTTCACTACTCCCACAATAAAAAATTTCTTTGCTAGCCTTGAACACTTGGTTTCTTCCTATTGCAAACAACTTTTTCAAATCACGAAGTGTAAGGGACTTCTTTTATCCACTTTTTCATTATCTATAGGAAGTGGTCATGGCTTTCTATAACCGATATTTTTTAAGCAATATTTAATGCAATTTCAAAACATTTGATTATTTCTTGATTTGTTTCAACAAATTCCTTAGTTTTTAAGTTAAAATTTGCAGCAAATCAAAAATTAAAATAATCCTACATTTGTTATTTTTTTTTTAATTTTTTGGTACAAAATGGGACTCCCAATAATAAAGGACTGCTTGTGAGAACGTTCAGAGAGGAAACAAAACTGCAAAAAACTAAAATATTTGGAACTCTACAAAATATATATATCGCAAAAATTTACCACTTTCAGTCAAAAATTACCTTTTTCACCTCTGCCCAAAAAATTAGTCAAAAAGTACCTCATTTAGGGAAATTTACCTCAATCTGGCAACGGTGCTTTCGGTGAGGTTCGCTCACGAATAAAAGAGCACCGATATTGCTTCTCTCAGAAACAGCTGCTTGAAAACTTACTGGTGCTTCGTTTATGCCCTTACGAACCACCTTACACCAGTGTAACCAGCTAGTTTTTGAAAAAAGCACGAACTACAAAATTTTTGTTGCCCAAAAATCGCCCAATTTTTCAGTTATTAACATTTTGTAGCCCAAAAAAGCGCATATTCGGGGAATATTCATCATATTCATCATTTAGCAGTACGAGAAAATAAAAGAATTGAAACAAAACACTGAATTAAATTTACTTTTATTAAATAAACACACAACCCAGCCAGTACCTTCATCCACGCTGAATCAAAAATTTTTTGTGATCAGTTGATCAAATATACAACGAAATTAACAAAGAATACAATAGGGTTTCGCCATTGTATTTTTGCTACAGGGTTGTATTTTGAACACTGTACATTTTGTTTTTGTAATTTAACTTCAAATATCAAATTTATCAAAAATACACAATACAAGGGCAAATACACCACATCGTGAATACCCCCATTGTTTGTATTTGTCAAAATGTACAATGTTTTAAGAAGAAATAACCCAATAGGCAATTAAACCAGGGCTCTTCATACAGGCCTTCTTTTTCTGCACGAAAGGCAGCACAACAAACTTTTTTTCTTTCAAAAACTGACTTTTCATATACTTCAGGGCAACTTTTTCGATTAAAGTTAGAATATATATCAGTTTAAAAATATGACACAATACTGGCCCTTCTTATTGCTATATCAAAGATTATAGATTGAAATTAATCTGACTTATATATAATAAACAGAAAAAGGTTTAAAAGAAAAAATAATTTTTCAATGCTCTTTGTTTACCCCTTCTTTTAGCCATTCTTAAGAAGTGCAGGCCTCTTTAGAGTCGCAACAGAGGAAGGCCTAGAAAATGTGCTCGTTTCATATAAAAAAGTTTATGGGCTTGAATATGAGTGTGGAAGGTCTACAAAATCGATATGAAGGCCTGCTAGTAGCGCTTGAAAGCCCTGCTTTTGCCCACTGGGAACATACAGCCGTGAACATACAAATAGCACAATTGTCTTCAAAAACAAAAAACTTCATTTTTTATATCATGTATAGCAATAACAAAAAAAGGGAAGTACATTTTTTTAAATCAATGAGTTACAAGTTCAATACTAACAAAAAATATTAATTAAATAAAACAACTAAATTAATTCATAACTTGAGAAACAGTTCAAAACGCCTTGGACACATAAATAGCACATCGAAAAATAACCTGAAAATTTAAGTAAAAAATTTTAAAAAATTTAAAAAATTAAGAAAAAAGGGACTTACTTACTTAGTATTTTGTGCTATATCCGCTATTTTTTATCACTGCTTCACATCTACGATTCATACTCTCCACGAGCTTCTGACATCTATCTTTCGGGATAGAATACCAAGCATCTTGCACCGCTGCCCATAGATCATCAAAATTTTTAAAATTTTTATTTGAAATTACGACCTTCACATCGTTCCATAGGTTCTCTATGGGATTGAGGTCGGGACTTTGTGGTGGCCAATCTAAAACTTTGATTTTCTCCTTCTGAATCCATTCCTTTGTTACTTTCGCCGTGTGTTTCGGATCATTGTCTTGCATGAAAGTCCAATTTACTGGCATTGATTCATAAACAAATGGCTCCATTTTATTTTTAAGTATATCCAGATACTGAAACCGGTCCATTTTTCCATTTATTCGCACTATTGGCCCAACTCCATGCCAAGAAAACGCTCCCCACACCATTAGGCTTCCACCGCCATGCTTTACGGTCTTTTTGGTGTATCTTGGATTAAGTGCTTCACCTTTTGGACGACGTACGGTTGTTTTCCCATCAGGCCCCATTCTATTAATTTTAGTTTCATCGGTCCAGAGAACATTTTTCCAGAATTTTAGTTCCCTATTCTTATGAGCCTTTGCAAAAGTTAAACGATTTTTTATGTGCTTCTTTGACAGGAGTGGTTACTTGCGACTAATGCGGCCAAAGAGCCCGGCTTCGTTTAAACGTCTTGCTACAAGCCTTCTGGATACATTGAGACCATATTTTTCATTTATTTCCTGCATTATAAGCCTTGGTGTCTTAAATGCTTCTTTTTTACTCATACGCACTATAGCTCTATCTACAGAAATGGTGGTTTTTCGTGTTTTTGGTTTTCTGTCTTTGTATTGATGAAGATAGCACACATTTGTTTTTGCTAGTTGGATAGCATTATACACCATTTTTCTGGAACATTGCACAATTTCAGCTATTTCGGCGGGTGTTTTCCCATTTTTGCTCAAATTATGAATTATAGCCCTTTTTTCGGGTGTGCAGTGTATTCCGCGGCCCATTTTTATTTATTTTTTTAAAAAAAAATTTGATGAAATCAATTGCAAATCGAAAGAACGAAAACAATTAACAAAATTTTTAAAAAACACGTGTAAGTCAAATTTGTGCTATTTCTGTGTCCACTGCAAATCAACACTAACATAAATGAAAGAAAAGCACACATCACAAATTAAAAGATAACGGGAATTTTTGCAGTTAGACATCGATCATGTGATTACAACCAGTGTTGCCAGAAAGTTTTGAGAAAAGAAGCTAGATGGCCTTTAAAAAATCGCTAGAAAAGGCTAGATGGCTTTAAAAAAAAGCTAAAAAAAGGCTAGATTTGTTAACGTTATTATACCTTAACCTGTAAGGTCAGGGTATATAGAATTTGTGCAAACGATTTAACGCATAGAAATAAGCGAGTCCGGTATAGAAAAGTATATATGTATATTCCTGATCAGTGTCAATGCGTTCGTTCATCTGTCTATGTGTTGTCTGTAAATATAGGTAAAGAAGGAGTTGAGATTGGTACACATATTCACATGAACCCAAGCATCTGCACTATTGAATATTTTTGGAATCCGCCCACGGATACGCTTACTTTACATACAACTAAAAAATAAAAATCGCTGTATAGACGATTGTATTTAAGCTACCGAAATAAATTTTAAATGTATTTATTTTATATCACAACGCAGACGTACACAAAAAATGGGCGTGATCTACCCATGAACATGCCCACCTCCCATACAACTCCAACATTGAAAACACTATTATAAAGACGGTATTATTTGAACTACAGGGATAAAACTTATCAGATATGTATTTTATATTAAAACTTAGATGTTTTCTAAGATGTAAAATAGTCGTCATTCGCCATTAAACATGCCCACCTCCATAGAATCCACTATAGTAAATACAATATAAAGGACTTAAATGAGCCAAAAATATAAAACTTGGTATTGAGATTGTTGTATCAAAACTAAGATGTGTTGTTAAAACTAAGATGTGAGCGACATCCGCCCATGAACACGCTCATCTCCCATACAACCCACAATATGGAAAACACTATAAAAACTTTTATATTTGGCCTACAGAGATAAAACGTGGTATGAGATCGTATATAAAACTAAGGTGTGCTCACAAAAAAAGCGTCATCCACCTACAAACGTTCCTTCCTCCCATACAACCTTCATTAGTAAAACCTATATAGTTCTATAAAGAATACATGGATTTTAAACAAAAATAGAAAGTTACTTATATTTGTTTTAGTATTTGAATATAAAGTTTATTTAAATATTATAGGAGGTTTAGGGTATTTCATAGTCGGACTAGACTTTCTTTACTCGTTTTCTTTTAAGAACATATCTTATCGTTAGAAGAAAATTTAGCATGCCAGTTTGAATACGGTGTCTTTACTTGTTTTTTTTTAAATTTCGTTGTACTAAGAATTCTCTCTACCTCAGCGTTGCTTAATGCCAAAATAATAAAACTAAAAACCAAATCTCATAGCTCTTGGAACGGATCTTCATTCAATGAATCTCTAGCCTCTGCCCAGAATTCTGTTATGGAACTTAAGTTATTCCACTTGTGATTTACAATTTCCTGCCATTATATTTCAATTATCGTTATTTCTTTTGTAGAGTAACTGGATTTTTCTTTCTCTATAACAGAAAAAATGTAGGTTATATTAAAAAAGGCTAGAAAAGGCTAGAAAAAAACAAAAAAAGGCTAAAAAAAAGGCTAGAGGCTAGATGGTAATTTTCGAGGCTAGGCAACAAAAAAAAAGGCTAGATCTAGCCTCAAAAAGGCTAGACTGGCAACACTGATTACAACAAACAGTAGGATAAAAAAAAAATAGCACTGCGAAAAGTAAGCTACGAGTAATATTGTACTGTATTTTTGGTTGCAATTTGTGCTATTTGTATGTCCATGGCTGTATGTCTGAAAAAAGTCTGCTTTATGCGCTCGTAGTTCGCATCTTCAAATATATTACATTAAAAGGTTATTTATCTCACATGAACATTTGTATTCTTTTGTGTCATATTTATGCTCGTGAGCGTGTTCACACATTTGGTACAAGTAGGGTATTATAAAGAGTTTGTTTTTATAGAATGACTGAATATATGTAATTTTGTTCACAAATCTTTTCATTAAAGTAGCCCAAAAAATAAAGTAGCTTTTAAAATAAAAAAAAGCGCAAAATTATAAAAAAGATCGCCCAACTGGCGCTTTATCGCCCAATCTGGACACACTGCCTCACACAGGAACAATCTCGCTCTTACAAGCAATAAAGAAACGATTTGGAAGCTTACTGGTACTTCGTTACAACTAGTGTCCGACCGAATATTCGGTTTCGGTTTCGGTTTCGGCCAGTTTCGGCCCTTTTAGTCAGTTTCGGCTATTCGGCATCAATATGGCCGAAACCGAAACCGAAACCGAATAACTCTAAACACTAAAAAGTTCCTTAAAGTGGTATTAAAAATGATCTCTTTATTTATTATTTTAAAGTTGAACTTTAATATTCAAAGAATATTTATCGTATGTATACGTTATTATTATCTGTTTGATTTGTTTTGTTTTTGAAAGCTTTTAATTAAATTTTAAAAAAAAATAAAATGTTTTTAAAAACAAATTTGTATGCAGACTTTCAGTTTCGGTTTCGGCCGAATATTACAAAAATGGCCGAAATTCGGTTTTGGTTTCGGTTTCGGCCAAAATGTTGGTTTCGGTCGGACACTAGTTACAACTTTGACAAAGCATGCTGGCGAGCATGGTATAATAACTTACAAAGTAGCATTGACAAGTGTTGATTATCTCATCTACAAGTAAATGAGTTCATGTCAAAAACGTTGTTATATGCGTTGGCTACGTTCAACTGTGTCAACTGTTGTGATAGCGACACATCGGGGAACAAATATTAATACCAAAAAAATTTAATAATTGTATGTAATGTATATAATATTATAATTCCAAGGTAGTATTGACAAGTGTTGATTTCCTCATCTACAGGAAATGACTTACTGTCAAAAACAGCTAGTCGTTGTTATATGCGTTGGCCACATTCAGCTGTGTCAACTGTTATGATAGCGACACATCGTGGAACAAATATTAATACCAAAAAATAAACCGATTAATATATTCATCTCCTTCTATATATTCAGATGAATAAAACACTACAAGCGAAGAAATAAATAATACAATTGATATGAAAAGAAGGCTTATCCAGTCAAGCAAAATAGGTATAAGAATATCTATTGAATTTTATCTGATAATCTGCCACTCTAGAAATACTGCCTGACTTGATGATATAAAGATAAATCTTAATGCAAATTATGAAAGTCTTAAAAACATAAGAGGAAAAAATGTAGTTGTCAAGTTGATGAAATGTCCAGCTTTGTACCAAATACCATTGAAAATTTTAACGAAATATAAAAAAATTTTTCGATTTTTTAAATGCATTTTAATGCGCAACTTCATATTTATGTCCATCAAGTTTTGACTTAACAGTTGCCAATTGTTGAGTACGCTGAATGTGACCAGTGAAAATTAATTGTATGCAATGACGGATTGTGAGCGCTCTCTTTCTTGTTATAATTTTTGACAGCAGTCCGTTTTCAACAGAAACTTCAATATGTACTACCTCGAAGTTATTATGTCATGAGTGCTCCTCAATTTCAAAATTCATAGAAAATATTTTTATGACAAAAAAATCCACATGATTGAAGAAATAGCAGTAATATTTCTACACCCAAAAAAATATTATAGTAGTTTATAGAAATATATGGGCATTTCCACAGAAAGGTCTACCGGGACCGAAAAAAAAATTGTTAAATAAACAAATATTTTTTTTGTTATTATTTAAAGAAAATGCTTGAATTTTTATAATTTACTGCATTAGTTACTGAAATTAGTTGTATTTCAGTTTTTATTCTGAGAAAATTGGCCTGATATCTGAGACATATGTTTTTCTTGCTTTTAGCTGCTTTTAAGGAATTTCCCTCTTTAGTATTTTTCGTTTATTTATCAACGTTATGTTTGCACTCTTCTTATAAAATCCATCTATAAACTACAAATAAAAAATAAAAAATAAAAAGATACCAAACAAAGCATGATTTACGGTAAATTTTTTATATTGCTTTAACTACTATTCGAATGTCGCGTTCTTGTACCTAAATCATCATATGTTATCAAAACTTCGTGATCGTTCTTAGCAAGTGTCTGAAAATTGTAACTAAAATCAAATTTGGTCGCCTTACTATAAAAAAAAGTTACTGCAGGTAAAAATCATACTAAACATTTAATATTGATCATCAAAATGTGTCGCGTTCGCGATCATGCGTCGTATTTTTAATACACTTTGTATGGGAAAGTATGGAAAGGTTTCATTCGATTTTTCTGAATTTTTTGCTAAGTGTTAATAGTTAAAATTAAAGTTCATGAGGTAATTCTCAAGTCATTAAATTGATTTTTAGTAGATTTTTAACAAATTTTCCAATTTGAGAACGTCAATTTGTATGGGAGGTATACGTTGTTTTCATCCTATTGGGATTATTTTCAAACATGACCTTTATTTTTACGATATAAGCTTAAATATCGAATTTCATTATTATAACTTAATACTAACGGCTGTAATCATGTCAACAGATGGGGGACATACAAAAACAGGGATGCCATGGTTAAAACAATTTAGAAGGTGATACTGCAGTATAATATATGCACTTTTCTATATATGCCACGCCTCCTTGTGGGCGTAAAAAAGTCTTCATAAAGTTAATAACCACATACGTAGGACGTGTGGTGTTACAAAGAAATATAATATTTTTTCTCATTAGCCTCTTATGTATTTTTTTTTTTTTTTTATTAATATTACTTTAATAAAACTGACAAATAATATTTACGATGTTTTTGGTAGGTAATGCAATATTTAGCTGAAATTACTTTAACTAATTCTTATTAAAAACGTAATAAGAAAAAAATGTCGCGTGCTAGATGTCGCGTTCGCGATCAGGCTTAAGCTCAATAAAAAAAAACTAATTGAAATATGTCAAAATGACAAATATTTCTTGAAAGCCACATTAATCTTATTTATTTTACAGTTAACCGCTTTAAAATATTATGTTACGTTTCGTAGATATTTGCATTTTTCTAGATGTAGTCGAAAACGAGTTCCATTTTTTGTCGCGTTCGCGATGCCAGGTTTATTGATAATATTTTGGAAACATAAAATCTAGAGAACCTAACTTTTTTTTCTAAATATAGTGCTAATAAAATGCTATCTAAAACTTGAAAAAAAAGAAAATTTATTTTGAGTTTTCTTTATTATTTTGCTCCTCAAAGGCGTACGAATGTCGCGTTCGCGTCTATGGAAATGCCCATATATTAGTATTATAGTAATTTAATTTATTTATGGAGTTATTTGATATATTTTGACAGCATTTCATAGCTGTATTTAAATATTTTTATAAATTTTCGTTAAAATAATTAAATCTAAAAAATGCATTTTTTGGAGATGCGGGGCATCGATCCCCGTACCTCTCACATGCTAAGCGAGCGCTCTACCATCTGAGCTACATCCCCATGCGAATTTAGTGAACCTAATGTCGTATATTAGCTACATACACATATTATCACTAACTCTTTTTCTTTTTTTTCATTATAGGTAAAAGTGTGGTTTCAAAATAGACGCATGAAATGGAAACGAACGAAACTGGAGGAACAACTAGATAAGCGTTGTGAAGTTACTCCAATTGCAACCTGACAACCTTCTGTGCCAGCTAATTTGAAGCTTCTTTAGATAATTTTCATTAAAAACATACCTACATAATGCATTTATACCAAAAATTTAAAACAAACAACTTATAAAATAGAAATTACTTTTATTTATTTTGGAAGAAAAAAAATAATAAAACTTAACTACAAAAACAACCTTTAACTATATTAAACTTTTTGTTTCTTTGCTGACTTTGCTTTTTGCATGGGCTTCCTTGTGGATGCAGTTTTAGCTTTTGTCAATTCCTTAACAGCTGCTACCTGCATTGCTTTTTTAGCTTTGGAAACATTCACCTTGGTTGCGGCTTTCTTACTTACTTTTTGAATGGCCCCTAGATGTGGTTTCCGCTTTATTATCTGATCCAAACGATCGACTTTTGTTGATTTCTCGAAAGAAGGCTTTGATTTTTTAATGTTTTTAAGTGGAATTATCTGCTCCTCTTCACTATCTTCCTCTTCTTCCAGCTCATCATCTTCAGACTCTTTAAGAAAACCATATGATTCTTCATCAGAGGTCGCCTCTTCGTCATCGTCTTTAGAGATTTGACGCCAATCTTCGTCGTCAGAATCGTCTGGTAACGTATTGCCAAGTAAATCTTCGAGTTCCACCACTTCTTTCTTTGCTTGCTTTTGAGTTTTCAAGGGACCTGGAACAGCGACATTTTTACGTTTTGATATTTTTGCTTTTGATGTTTCAGCTTCTTGCTGCTCAACAACTGTTGTTATGTTTGCATTTTCTGTTTTTTCATCAGCCTGAATCTTTTTTGGAGCCAGAATTATACTGGCAAAATCGATGCCCAAGTGCTCGTATCTTTTTTTCAGTTTTTGTATTTTATTAAGGTTTGCTGTGGTGCGTTTTTGATAAGCATTCTCCGACCAATCATTGTGCTCTTTAACTTTACGCTGGATCGCTGCAGTTTTACCAGAAATATATATTTCTTTACCGGCCTAATAAGATGAAACGTATTAAGAATTTATTGCTAAGTTAATAAGCTTTGCTCATTTACCTTGTTTTTTACTTTACGTAGAGTTGCTTTGAAATAGTTAAATTTCTGATTTTCCGGTGGAATGTATGAGGCTTTGACGACCTTCTTGAACATCAAATAGTTATCCATTGTCTCAGCAGCCACCTGTGCCACTTCAGGATATTCAAACTCTATAAACGCAAATCCTTTACTTCCACCAGTACGTTTTGAACGAGCCAGACGCAATCGTGTAACGGTTCCAAACTGCTGGAAGTATTTCTTTAGCTGATCCTCGAAGAACCCGTGTGGCAAATGTTTTATAAAAATAACGCCACGTTTCTCAGCAACTTTTTGTTTTTGCTTTTTTTTAATTTTCTTGTCAAGCTATAGGGATAAATATAAAGAATCAAAGTGTTAAATTCATTGTTACAACAATATTAACAGTTAGAACTATGGAGATGTCTGTTTAAAGTGCAATCTTCTCCATGTTGATACTTTTTTGGCAAAGTGTTACCAAATCTATAAACCATACAAATGGCATTATAATAGAATTATCCTAGCATAAACCATTTATTCTACTATGAATAGCATATTAACTAAGGCCGTATTAATTTAAAAACTTATAACTGTTCACCATCCATGAATCGCTTCTTACCTGAGCAGATACCACTGGCGTAGCTTCCACTTCAACTTCATGCGCCACAGCGGGTTTTTGCTTTGGTTTTTTAACTGGTGGCATTTTATTTTGCAGTGATTGTACAATTATAAGAAATGCGGCTTAAATATTTCCCAAATAAAACGATTTGAACACACGTGCAAAACAAGAACTCCTACAAAAAATTACCAAATAAGCGTCAAGGTAGCTATGCAATACTTCAGTTATATATTGACTGCTCAGAGGGCGGTTCAGAGAGTTTATAAACCAATATAGAATCATGATACAATACTCAGGTAGGCTCATATTAATATGGCTGCTAATATGTCTGATTTTACACTAACAACGCTGTATGTGTGCGACAAAGGTCAAACCATAGAGGCAACAACAACAATTAGAAAAACTTAAATACGAACCGCTCAGCTTGGGATATAGCCTTCACCCTATTTTTTTGAAAATCGGGGTCTTCATTTTTTTTTTAAATCTATATAATTAATAGGCTAATAGCGTTTTCTTTTCTCAACGAAAAATTCTGCCCTCTGAAGATGCAGAATTTTTTCCATTTTGAACTGAACCCACAGAAAAACTTCAAAAGAATTCGAGAAAAAAAAATTTAAAACTGCAAATTCAAAAAATTTTTTCCGCTAGAAACAAAATTATTTTTTTCCATAGAAAAATTTTGAAGTTTTCCGTAGAAGAGCTCAATCTTTTTTGAACTGTCAATGGTTATGTTAAGTATTTTCCACATATGGGCATCTCCCAGTGGCACGGACGCGACATTCGCACGGTTTTAATTACTCGAAAAACAAAAAAGAAACAAAATGAGCCGATATGTATTTTAGTGTTCTAACGCGATGAAAGAGTGCTACATTTTATAAAAATATTGGCGAGATTTACTACAAGTTAGTACAATGTAATAAGCAATCATTCAATGGAACGAACGCGACAAAAAACAGAAGTTTTTTTAAGCTGATATAAGGGGTATTCACGATGTGGTGTATTTGCCCTTGTATTGTGTATTTTTGATAAATTTGATATTTGAAGTAAAATTACAAAAACAAAATGTACAGTGTTCAAAATACAACCCTGTAGCAAAAATACAATGGCGAAACCCTATTGTAATCTTTGTAAATTTCGTTGTATATTTGATCAACTGATCACAAAAGCCTTTTGACTCAGCGTGGATGAAGGTACTGGCTGGGTTGTGTTTTTATTAATTAAAAGTTAATTTAATTCAGTGGTGACCGTGGCATGCAGGTTAAGTGTGTGGCTTAGCATGCTCGGAGCCCGGGTTCGATCCCCAGCCGTGGCGAAAAATTTTTTCAATAAAAAATTTTTCTGATCGGTCACCACCTCTCTGCAGACAATGGCAAACCTCAGAGAGTAAAATAATGCCATGTAAAGCTTCTTGAAAACATGAACTTTAGCCGTTCGGAGTCGGCATAAAACATGTAGGTCCAGTTCTCGGTCAACTGTGTGCAAAATTTAATAACACACACAACACAATATATCCTAAGATGCTCGGTCAAAGTCCTTTCAAGGGCTGAAATGGCCAATTTGTTTTTTTTTTTTTTTTTGTAATTTAATTCAGTGCTTCGTTTGAATTCTTTTATTTTCTCGTACTGCTAAATGATGAACTATCCAGACTTTAATGAAGGTTTGTTCACAATGCGTTGTAAATATTGTAAATTTTGTAAGAATTTATCAAAAATACACCACATCGTGAATACCCCTAAAGAAAAATGCAAAATTTAGCTAATTTTGAGAACTTTTTTTTATATATAATATTCATGTTAATGGAGGTCAAAGGATAACTATTCTTCGTAGACTTATGAAATATTAGAATTATCTCTTCCCTTTTTTTAAATAGATATAGCACGAATACGGACGCGACAAATTTTTCCAACAGTAATAAAATACAGTAAAGATGTTCATTATAAATTTAAAAAAAACCGCATCAAAATAAGTTAAATTCAAGTTACATAGCAGTAATACTAATCAAAATAAAAAAAAATTAAGCTAAAAGCTATTAGAGTGCTTTATTTTAATATTTTTCTTCACTTTTGGTGGACCTTTTTTGGGAGATGCCCATATGTCATTTATTTTGTTTATTAAGTTGATAGCATTTCAGGTCAAATTTTCGAGGAATGAACACGATTCAATTTCAAAGGTCAGAATTTTATTTGAGAAAAAACGAAAAAATGCAAAAAAAAAATTTATTCATTTGAGTATAGCTCACAAACTATATATCGGACAGAGACGAAAGTGACACCAATGGAAAGGGCATTTGCTCAACGTGGAATACAACCAATATAATTTTGTTAAAATCAGAGTCTTCACTTTTTTTTTTGTTGATTTGTAGTAAAATTTATTGATTTGAGTGTATCTCAATGAATTTCGAATGAGTTCCAAATTACATGCAGTGAGATCATGCTATAAATCCGATTCGAACTAGCTGTCAAAATCAGCTGTTGTTATTTTGTGAAAATATTTTCACTTTGGTTTGAAAAGAGTGCCAAATGTTTAAATTTTTTTTAATTTATACAATGATTTAATTCAATTTTTAACGAATTTGATTTTATTAGCTCCAACTGTGTTAGATTCAGAGGAGGAAATTAAGCGGAAGGCTCTGTGAGATCTTTCGAAATGTCGGGTAAAGCTTTATTTTTATTAACCCTTTAATGGACACGTCGCATATGCCGACAATTTTGATGGCTTCAAATTTTGACACGTCGGCATATCCGACATACAAAAAAGTTCGTGTTTAAACATTTGTGTTCATATCACAAAACAAAATGTCCCCAAATTGGGCAAGTCGGTGTATGTCGACTTATTATAATTCTTTGTTTTCAGCAAAACCTGAACATTCATTAAACTATAACACAAAACTAAAATCGGAATTTATAAATCTAGTCTAAAACTATATATATCATAAGTGACGTTTTACGACCATTTTTGAAAAACCATGTGTCCATTAAAGGGTTAAGTAAATTGATCAAATGCGCTTGAATAAATAATCTTATAGATTTATTGTGATATTGCAAAATATCACTTTAATAGAGACATGGGTGTGGTCAACAATCAGTGGAAAAGGATCCTCCATTAATAAAAAGGCTAAAAGCTCAAACAAGTTAAGGCTCAACCAAGTTATGCGTAAGCATACAAAATCTAGAGAGCAAAAGAACGTACTTGCTCAGCAATATATTGCGTCGCCCAAGTTGTGCGTAAGCAATTTTTCGTTCAGTTTCTCAATTTTCGTTTACTTTTCAAAACTTGAAGGCTCAAACAAGTTATGCGTAAGCATATAAAAGTTTCAGAGAGAAGTCAACGAAAAGTATACAAAAGTTCAAAAACACACTTTTCCATACTTAATTAAAAACGAAGTAAGCATGAAAAAAAATTCAATATAAATCGATTCGAATGAAATGACAAAGAAAAAATAATTTGTTATTTTTTCAAAAAAGATTGCCAACTAAAATTATAAAAAAATATTTTTTTTAAGTTGATAAATTCATCCATGCTTTATGATTGAATATAGCGGTCAATTTCAATACAAACCTCGCTTAATAAATAAATCCTGTCTAAAACATACATTTTTACTGATTTTTAATAAAATTTTGATTCATAAGTGTTTAAAATCAAAATTTAAATTATTTATTAAACAGGTTGCAACCCTTTTCTGCTTAGCTATATACGGTGTCGAGCGCTCACACTCAAGTTTTGAAAAGTAAACGAAAATTGAGAAACTGAACGAAAAATTGCTTACGCACAACTTGGGCGACGCAATATATTGCTGAGCAAGTACGTTCTTTTGCTCTCTAGCTTATGTATGCTTACGCATAACTTGGTTGAGCCTTAAGTTCAAGCAAAGGGAGAGCAATGTTAATGCCCAAAATGCACATACGTAACTGCGACGAGACGATTTGTCTGTAAAAATCATGAAATATTTTCTCCCGGGAGTTGTAAATGGGAATTTCCGGTTTTAAGATAGCAGATAAAGATTTCTCATTTTTTTTATTTTACACTCATGAATATTGGCGGTTGATGAACAAAATTGCATTAAAAATTTCTAAAAAGTATTTTAACTTTATCTTAAAAACGGAAACTCCCATTTACAACTCACGGGAGAAAATGCTTCATGATTTGGCTGAATATATGGTTGAGCAAGTACGTTCTTTTGCTCTCTTACTTTTGTTTGCTTACGCATAACTTGGTTCTGCCTTAAGACAGCAGGACTAATTTATCTACGTTTCTCTTTATTTTCACAATTGAATTAATAGAAATTCACGAAAAATTGTTGAATTTTTGGAATCAAACAACAGGAAACAGTTTAACTGAACAGCTGATTCGAACATCAGTTTTGTTTACGTTCGAAAAGAGTTAAAATCGATCAGATTTCGCAACAACAGTTTATATCGAAATCGTTTTATTATTCCGATAATAAACCAAATCCGACTCGAATTTCGCAACAACCCCCAATATAGGAATGTGACACCAATGAGCGGAAACAAATTTGTTCCCAACTCAAATCTAATTGTAGAATAGGGCTTTATAAAACTAGAAACGTTAAGTTAAGGAATAAAATCAGACATATTAAAACATGGAAAAAACATGGTTTTTTCTGCCTTCATTTAAGTTCAATCTTTTACAAAGTGATCGTTATAAATTTAGCTGAACAATGCAAGTCTTTATTTAATATTTGCCGAAATAATTACTTGCTAACTGCTTCTGGAGCAAGTGGCAAAAACTCCCGATCGGATTCACGAATAATACCGACAGGAAGATATCTTAGCACATCTGGAGGATGTGCCTTCAGCAAACGAATACGCTCGTCTTCAATTAGTTGTTCCCTGTAAAAATTAAAAAAAAAATATAAATAAAATAGTAAATATTCTAGATATTAAATTGTTTGGTGCTTCGTACTTTTTGCGCTGTTCATTTAATATCATTTCATATTCTTGTAGTACTTCTGCCGTATTTTTGGCATGTTCAACGCGTCGCACTTCGATCATCTCTAGCAAGGCCTGACGATGCGCTTTTTCTTTGCGCTTTTTTTCATCCTCCTTGAGCCGTTCCGCCTTGTCACCTTCATCCATGACTTTTTGCATTTCTTTTCTTATC
Organism: Tetanocera ferruginea; assembly: GCA_958299015.1. Taxonomy (NCBI): domain Eukaryota; kingdom Metazoa; phylum Arthropoda; class Insecta; order Diptera; family Sciomyzidae; genus Tetanocera; species Tetanocera ferruginea. Next base: position 147,982,286 of record OY282642.1, on the reverse strand, counting down.
TCCTCCTCCTCAGCCTTCTGACGCTCCACTTTCTCACGACGAATGTCCTTAGTATAACGTTCCAGTTCAGCAGCTGCATTATGTCGCTGCAACAGCGCCCTCTCAGCATTTCGACGATAGCGAAAATCATTTTTAGTTTTCTTCTCTTCAACTAGCAAGTCAAGCAAAAGACGTTCTCGTCTTCGTTTATCATTCTATAAATTTTAGTATATTTGATATTTTGTATTCAATCTCCTTGCATTCGACTATTACCTGAATTTCAAATAGTTGCATTCCTATTTGTTCACTTAGTGCCATTTTGTGTTCCTGAGCACGACGTTTTTCATCTTGCCGGCGTTTGTTCTCCACATCACGTTGTTGCATTATTATGAGGAATTGTTCGTGTTCGTCGACTTTCTGTGAGCGTTGCTGTCGCTTTAATGTTTCCTGTGATTCCAAAAAGTTTTCCATATCTTGTTTAGCTTGTTCCCTACGCAACATTAAATCTTTCAGTTCTTGCGCCTGCTCAGCTTCTAATTTCTTTACAACCTTTGACATCTCTTCTTTCTCCTTCATAACTTCTCGATACTCATCCAATTTTCGCTCGTGTGCTTCAGACATTTGCGCTTGTAGCACTTCTCGAAACTGCTCCTTTTTGCGACGTTCCTTTTCTTCTTGTTCACGTAGAATCTCCTTACATCTAACGCGTTCTTTTTCAGCATCTTCTTCCTCCTGTCGCTTCATAGCACGTTGTTGCTCCTTGGATCGATCCACTTGTGCTTTTTGTTCTGCAATGGCCTTGGAAACGTAAGCTGCACGGAGCTGAATTTCTAGCTGACGCAACTCTTGAGTGTTCTCACGTAGTTGTTGACGACGCTTGTGTTCCAATAACTTCTCTTGCTTATATTGTTTAAGTTCCGCGGATATATCAATAGTTTCATTCTCCGCCTTAATTCTAGGGTTTTCTGCAGTCGACTGGATTTCCTGGGCGTGCAGCTGTTTCACTCGACGATCTTCTTCGAAAATACATTGGACGAAATGGTTGACGCTTTTATTCGACTGTCGTTCGCCTGCAGAAATGGAACATTTAATATTTTTTAACATATTGCTTATAAATTTGTTTGTAGAAAATTCTAAATTTAATAATTTGGTAATGGATATCTAAAAAATATTTTTATATCAAATATGTCTTTGGTAGCAACGAATGTTGAAAAAAATAAACAAATTTTAAACAACGAAAGCTACATCAGCGACATCTAAAGTGAAATAATTGCGAACTAGTAGTAGTGCTGCCACGACAGTCCGAAAAGGAAGTGTAACTTTTCGCCTTATAGCCCATCCACAATGACGACAACGAGCGACGAGCGTCAAACGTCACTTTTTTTCACATGGTTTTCTTATGAGATGAACTTTTGGAGACAATCGCGACGACATTGTTGCCCGACATCAAATGTAGCTGTAGCCAGCTTCAATTTAATTCTAATTTGGCGACAAAAACAGACGACAAAAGTAAATGTCAGCCATTGTTTACATTCGTGTTTTTTGCATGCCGGCTGTTCGAGTGCTCGTTTTTGTGTTCAGTTTATATATTTAATTGCAAACTTTGATGTGAGTTTATTAAATAATATAATTTAATTAAAATTCGATTCAATAACCTGAAAAAATATTGCTGATTTCACTAAGCACTTTCTGCTGTAGCTTGTTGTTGTCGCGTTTAAAAAATTCAAGTCGCCCGAAATTTCTCTACAACGACAGAGTGGAGACCTGTCGTCCGTCGCCCGTTGTCGTCATTGTGGATGGGCTATTACTTTGAGCTAGCACACATCAGCATAAGAGCCTGGCCCTAACCACAATAGACGATTAGCTCCATAACGAGCGAAGACGAAAATGTTCGCTGAAATGCAATTCAATGTTGTCGCCCAAAATAAGCAAACGCAAACTCATCAAAACTGAACGAAGCGGTTTGACGAGACGTTTTAAGAACTGAACTCAACTCATCAGAAAGAATTGTGCATCAAATTTAACATAAAATTGTGTTGCATTTTGATCAATTACTGTAAGAAACCATATTTTTATGAATTAATAGGTATTGTTAGGGATAAAGAAGGCATTTATATGCACTTAATTCAGTTGGCAGCTGACCTGCCTAGAATAGTTCAAGAACGTTTCATTTTCGGTTAAATGTCAAAACAGATGTAACGAGTGTATACGTTCGTCGAGTTTCAATCGTCTTGTTTCGTCTATTTTGGTTAGGGCTTAAAGATATGTAGCACTTGCTGGTGACCTTCTGCTACCGCCTCAAACGAAGTTTTTTTGCTTGGATTTAAATTCAATGTCAACTGATTCTAAATAAGAATTCACGATTCAGTGCATTTCGCTGCGTATTTAAGCATGACCAAATTATTCAGGCTTTTTGCTCTTTACACTATCTAAATATACATACATATCGCTCATTTCATCGAAGACTGTCCCAACTCAAATTTTTAAATTTTAATTAATTATTAATTTTATACAGTACAGTACAGTTCACCAGTATGGTTGATAATGTTATAACAACTGTGTTTTTACAAAGCGAGCAGTCAAAAAATGATCACGAAGTCGTGCTTTCAAACTTGGAAGCATTTTCTCATATGTCAAAAAAAGTACAAAACAACATTAACACAAAACAAATATGTTAAGACAACATTATATTTCCGAATATTACCATGAACCTAGTTCCTCATGAGGAGCAGTAAGCAGTTACAACAATAATTAATGAAGTATAATAAACCAAGAGCTGTAATTTATTTATTTCTTCTGTCCACTTTAGATTTTTAGGTTTTATAAGTAATTTATTAAACATACACGCTTCACAACAAAATGTATGCTTAATTCAAGTTAAAATTAAAAAATGCACTCGCGCACGTGTATTTTCATTCACATAATTGCAAGCAGAAAACCACTTCGTTTTTATCCTCCTTGTATGTGGACTTCGATTTGAAATTGTGACACGTGTCTGGAAACGGTTTGGGTTCCTCTTGGCTTTCTTTAGATTGTTCATGCTCATCTACTTCGTCATCTTACGTAGATATCTGTTCGAGTCAGATATCACACAGCTTGTTCGAATGGCAAACCTTTCTGATTTTTTTTTATAGTTTCTTCATATTCGTTTTATTTATATTTAATGCTTTGACAAGTGGTACTACAGAAATTTTAATATTTAAAGTATACAAAATTCGTTTCTGAAAATTTAACAAATACTCAAACTTTTTAAGAACTAAACGTTTAAATAACCAATAATATTTTTTATAATAGAATATGGGATCTTGTTAATTCTGTTTGTTAGTTAGTAAATTTTCATAAAAAAATGTTGATTTTATGAATACCCTAGTGACAATTTTCCTCCTATTATAATTTTCCTAATATAATTTTCCTACCTAAGAATATTCTCAACAACAAACTAAAATCAGCTTTTACGAATATAATCATTGTTTAATATTCGTATGAGGCAAAAATTACGCATTTTTTGTTTGTATTAAACTTTGCAACAGTAATATCATGTTCTTCTGAACTTTTTCTCATCATTACTTTATAGGAGTTTTAAACCATGTTTTCAATCCTCAAATGTCAAAAATATATTCGACAAAAATTCTTGTTCAAAACAAATATTTCAATTTGATGCTGTCAGTTTCTTTTTGCTCCCACATTAAACTTTAAAATTGAAAATTGTTTGTTAACTGCTATTATTTTTGTTCTACACATAATTTTTTTATTTATTTTTGAATGCGCTTGTAAGCGGATGTCAAATGTATTGTCGAAATGTCAATTATCATATGTTCATTATCATATAAAAAGGGGCACTTTTTTATTTTAATATTAACGATTAATTTCAATTTTTATAATAAATTAAATGTTTTTTTGTTGTTTTTTATATGAAGATTTTTCTAAAGGTGGTGTAGTTATCTATCACTAAAATAGTTTTTATTAACTGAGTGGAACTGAAAAATCCACAGCGTAAATAACGCAAGACTACTGATGTAGTCTGAGTTGCTACTGATGAGTTGCTTTAGCATCAGACGAAACGGTACTGTCTAGTTGGTAGTGGGGAGTAGGAAACGAAAGTGAATGCAAAAGTCTCTCGGGCTGTGATTTCATAAAACTTTTTTGACGTTATTCTTTCATATTTTCGTTGCTGGCTGAATTTTGAAAGCAAAGTCGCTGCAACGCAGTTGCATCATGTAATTTGAATATGAAACTTGTAAAGAAAATTTCAGAAAATAACATGCGACGAGTTTCATTGTATAAATCTCCTTTTAGTTGTTGTCTTCATTTAAATAATTTGCCCTAGAGCTCAATTTAAGTCTTAATAACAAAAACTTAACATTATTAGAAAATACTAAAAAAAATTAAATTTTTATAAATTTTAATATTAAAAAATTAGCAAGGAATTATCTGTGACTTGTCTTAAAATACCCCCACAGCCGTATAATTTTTCTAAATTTCAATATCAGAGTACGTTTAAAAGATCAAAGATGACGTCTGAAATATCAAGTACATATATTTTTTTGTGAAATTTTGAAAATTTGAAATTTTGAAAGGTTTTGAAATTTTGATAAAATCGCTTTTTATGGCAGTAAGGCGGAATTTATAATAGCAGATTGACATGGCTATAACGACTCAGGTGATTTTGATACAATAATGTATACTTTTTTCCCTCCGACGTCCTTTTATGAGTTCAAATACTCCTTACACTGTACGCGTGGGGGTATAAAACATAGTTTAAACTTTCAAATAGAGAAAACTCAATATTTTTAGCATCAGCGTGGTTGTGTAAAGTGTAGCTTAATAACACTTATACTAAAGACTTATTCATAAATCATTTAGAGCATTTAGGTTTTGTTCACAGAGGGATAAATTTAATAAAAATGGCGGCGAGATAGCTAAACCCCAGAAATATTTATCTCGCACATATTGGGGAGTTAAGCTTTTTTACTCGCTCTTATCGCTCTCATTTTACTAGTTTTTCATTTATTTTGTGTCAAAATACATATGTAAACAAAACAAAATATTTTAATTTGTCTATATAAACTGAGAGCGAATTTATACTTTAAGCATAAAGCTGGGATAAAATGTGAACAAAACCATTTTTTTATCTCCCGATTTATACTCTTGGTATAAAATTAACCTCGAGATAGTTATCCCAGAGTTAAATCATATTTATTCCTCTTGTGAACAAAATGGGGCTTTCTAAGCGAAACGAATGAGTGTGAAACATCAATTTTGTAGAGCGAAAAATTTGGCATTCAATTTAAGAGAGTTATAATGAATATTCGCTGTGTTTTTTACCAAGCGAGTAGTCAAAAAACGACTGCTTACTCGCTTAAGAATTTTTTTAAAACTTGGAAAGTCAAAAACGTTGTTTATGTTCTGATCAAATTTTTGTAAACAATTTTTGACAAATTTATTTTATATATCAAAGTTTTGACAATTAGTGATGCATAAATTTTCATATTTTAAGCATTGGAGACTCGGTTCTGAAAACAAACCCAATACTCAAAAGATTTTCAGTGCTAAAAGCTTAAGCAAACAACATAGTTTTACATAATGAGTATATTTGATAAATTTTGTTTATCTTACCTGTTAAATTATTATGTATTTTTATTGAAATATTGATCTAAAGCAAATTATGAGTATTTCGTGAAAAGTATTTGGTACAAAAAATTTTCATTTCATGCATCACTATTGACTATCAATCAGATATAGTTGCCACCTTTGTAGGAAATTTATACAATTATTGAAACATAACTTGGAAGCATTTTTTTTCGTTTGGTCGGCAAACTTTTAAGCGACTAACAGTTTCCTGTGTTATTTAAACGAGTATACATATGATAAGCGGTCGTTTTTTAACTACTCGCTTGATAAAAAACGCAGCTATTGTTCTTGTAGTCGCTTGAAACTGTTTTTAATGGAATGCATTCAAAGTATTGACTAAGAGTACTCTGAAATAGTTTATTTAGACACGTGAACAGTGAGGGTCACACTATACCAAAATATTACACAAAAATTATAAATAACAGAAAAACCGGTATATCTCGAAAATGGAGCGAGAGAAGCCAAAAATAACCACTTTTTACAGATTTCTAAGGGGGATGGTATTTTGAGATGCTTAGATGGAGGGTTCATACTATATCAAGATCATGCACCAAAAATGTAAAATGTACGGGATAGGCCAAAAATAGCCAATTTTACGGGTTTTCAGTATAAATTTATATAATGTGTATTAAAAATACACATAAATAAACCTTATTATTTTCTTCAAACGTTTAAGAGTACTCTCAAAGGAATATTCCAAAGTTGAGATCGTTCGTTTGTGAGTACTACATGCACGCAAGTGCCACATTACATACATTCTTAGCGCATCGTTTGCATTGTCATTCCATTCATTCCCTTAATATACTTCCTGGCATTTGTGCTGTTTTTATAGGAAATTCTGCGAAACGGCTATCAATTGCACTTTTGTTTTTGTTTTTATTTTATATATATATATTTATATATGTTTGTTTTGTTTTTGTTTTTTATTTACTATACTTTGAATTTATGCATCATTAATTAAGCCTTTCTACATTTTTTTAAAATTATTCTGAAAAAGTTGTTTTCCTTCACCAAATCCTTTTCTTGGACCAAATCTTATCTTGTTTTTCTTGGAATTTATAAAAATTTATCGGACACGCCACGAAGTGTTAACTTCTTCTGCTTTAATTATCAACAAAATTACATTGATAACAATTTAAAGATATACAATACCGAATATGTCGAAAGTCATAGAAAGCGTAAACGCTGAATTTAAAAATTGCTCCGTTGTTGAGTTTAGTTCGCTTCGGTGCATAACATTATAATTAGGTTTTTCACAACTTCAAGTACACAGTTGTATCGTTGTATTCGAATTCAAGTCTTATTCGCATTATTTTATTTTTATTCATGAAAGAAAAATAAACGTTTGTTGAGCTCCTACGGTTGTTTTCTCTTTCAAATAGAAAACAAAAATAATATGAATACGACGAAATTATGAATACAACTTCTTATTTCAAGTTGTGAAAAACCTAAATGTAATTTTTAGAAAAATTGTATGTGAATAATTGTTTGACCCAGCGTTACCAGTTTTGCACTATAAATAGTGCTTTCGGTATTTTTTGAGCTCTTGCGAGATGCTGCGGGAGAAAGTAAAAATCATTGCTTTATGTGAGAAAAATTATCATGCGAGAAAATTTTTACCACATGTGCGATATTTCCCACGCGAGAGAATAAAAATACCGAAATTACCACAAAATACCTCACATTACCAAAAAGAGATTTCTACCTGCTGTGGTAGAAGTACGCGTGAATGAAATGTGTACAGAAAAGGTTAACTGAGTGAATGCGCTTGTTGATGCATTCTTCATGTGCATTCTTGTTGGTAGTTTGTTTGTGTTTAAACTGTTTTCGATATGTAACAACAAAAGAACGTAAATAATTTCTAAAGCAAAGTGAAAAATAAAATAATTATGTCTGGAAGAAAAAGATTATTGTCGCATAGTTATTCAAAAATTGAATTATTATAAAATTTAATGTTTTATTAACTGCTGTTAATTTATATGTTGCAATTTAAGTTTACTTTCGTTACATAATTTCATACTTTGCTATAAACACCGTTTAAAGTGATATTTTAAGCAACTTTAAAGTATTTCAATTTCTTGCGGTAATTTTGTGGTAATTTGCACGATTTTGAGGTATTTCATTGACTTGCGGTAATTTTGTGGTAATTTGCACGATTTTGAGGTAATTTGAGGTATTTTTGAAGTGTGGTAATTTGAGAGAATTAAATGCGAGAATAAGTTACTTTTTGAGGTATATTCACCTGACAACGCTGGTTTGACCAACACTTTACGGAAATTTGACGTGTGAACTTCCATTCTGACAAATGCTTATTAAAGCGCAGACAGAAACCTAAAGGAATTCCTATTGTGCGTACGTGACGTTAATATCGTCGTAATGTTCTTTGTACATTCTACTGTCAGAGCTGCCAGACCGCATAATAGCATCAATTTTAATCCCGCACTGTCGTACGAAATAAGTATTATTTGTGTTTACGGTTATGGACCATATAACCCTACAATTTATCAATTGTTAACATATCAAGCTAAAATAGACATTACATAAAAACATTAAGCTCACTTAAATAATGCCAACTATTAAGAACAACAATAGAAATCTTACATAAATTCATAATAAAATTTCTTATTTGAAAACGAGTCAGAAGGATGGCAACTTTGGCAATAACGTTGTGTTGTTTTTCGTTTTGTAGTTTTCATTGACGTTTACGTGTTCGTTTTCATTCTCAAATGGTGGACACGAAAGCAAGCATTGAAAAATAATAAACTCTTTGTTCGCGCAGATTTTCGTTGCAAAATGGGAGTGAAATGTTAAAAAGTGTTTCAAATAGTATAAATTTATTTTAAGCAGACTAAAATTGTTAACAAACAAAATTCGCGATTGAATGAATGAAAAGTGAAAAACCAGTTTTTTCTACAATCGAATATGATGAAGTGCAAACGAAGTGGATAAAAATCTACGGAATGTGCAGAAACCAACATAAAGAACAACAATAATTAAAAAGAAAAAATACGAACTTTGAACAGTTGCAGTGCGTAGTGAATAGAAGAAGAATAAGAAGAAATAAGAAAAAGAAGAAAGAAACAAAATATATCTATTATATCGCTCTAACGAAACCTTCTGGAAAAGAGAAAAATAAAAAATTAATAAATTTTATCGAAAACATTTAAAGATGTCGTCAAATCGTTTAAATGCCGCAGAAAAAGATTTGGAAAAGTTCATCAAGTTCCTGGCGCTAAAGTCAACGCAGGTCGTAGTGCAGTCACGCCTTGGCGAGAAAATTCAAACGCAGTGCAACCCACTTGCTTCGGGCAGCGACTGGTTCAATATGGTTATCCAAGATCATCCGGATGTCTACGCTGAAACAAAGAAGGCGTTGAATCTATCGCAAGGCGAAAGTATTTTGCAACGCTTGCCACTGTCCATCGAAATATCTCTGAAGACAGTCGAGGGTGATCAAATGATACTTGAGGTGTGGTCACTAGATTTACAACAGACTCTGCAGCAGCAGCAAAGAGCTCAAGGAACCGATAAAATTGATACGAAAGCTGATGCCGAGCAAACAGCTGCTGCAACTAACAACCAAAAAGCAGCCAACGGTGGCATTGCGAACTCTAGTGAGTACACACTTAAAGCAGCGCATGCAATTTACAATCGCATGGGAATTTTGCTTAAATCATTGATTTCACTAACACGTGCCACACCTGCCTACAAGTTGTCGCGGCGTCAGTCCTCCGACTCTTATGGCATTTACTATCGCATCTACGTGGACAAACCGCAGATACACATGCTAGGCGAGGGCTATAAGAATGTGAAAATCGGACAGCTGAACACAATTGTTGGCACGATTTCCATGTCCGTAGCTTACCGCACCAAAATGACGATTACACCTACGTCACAACAGCCGGGCAAGGTAAACGAAGCACAAATTATGCTAAAGTCTGATCATTTTCGTCGTGATGTCACGCCACAACAGGGCAATGTGCGGTTTCATCATATAAAAAAGGCCGCAGAACGCAAGGTCATAGACATTGAGAAGCCTTTGCGACCGGGTGCATTTACAGACATATCGAAACTGAAGCAATACACAGAAGAAGACTTTATTTTGCCGGAAACACCGCCTTTTGACTGGCTTCTTAAGCGTACGCGTCACGAAAGTGGTTGTAGCAGTGGCGGTAGTGGCTCTTTGGAATCGCTTAATCGCAAGTCAGCCTCGCCCACATCCCCGCTCGGTAATGGGCATCAGCATAACATCAACAATAACGCGCAGGCTAGCGTAACCAGCAACAACAATGCTAATAATAATAACAATGTTATAGCCTTCAAGAGTTTTGAGAATGAGGAAAACTTAAAATCAAATTCAAGTTTACAGTCGCCCATCAAGAGCCTGTTGGTGGCAGCTGTTCCAGCGCCTGCATGCTCTACTACGGCAGCGGCACGTTCACGAAACGGTTCCACCTCCACCCTTCCGCCAAGTGATGAAGACAACCTGCTTAAGGAACTTAACTTTCCATTTGCCTCACCCACATCGCATGTCAATGATTTGGCGAAGTTCTATCGTGACTGTTATCATGCACCGCCACTGTTGGGCTTGAGCGTACCCTGCGAACTTAGTGGCCTAGCCGAAGCGGGCAGCTGTGCAGCTGCAGCTAATGTGGCTATAGCGGAGACAGCAGTCGATGATTTGTCAAAGCAGTTGGAGCTATTTGAGACTTCGCTTGAAGACTATGACAAACTTGTATCACAATTAACGCTAACAACATCTTCGTCGACGGAGAGTCGCAACAGCGGTCTGCAAATGAGCAACTAAGCTGAGCACCAAGAAGCTGATGATGATGGTGATGATGATGATAAATGAAGTCTGATGTGAGCCATTTTTATGTTATTTGGTTTTGTTGTCTAGTTAAGATAGGATATATTTGTTAAATTGTATCTAAGCGTTAATTTGAGCGTTATTTCATTGAACCAGTTTTTTTTCTAAGAACTGTTATGATATTAACCATAATTAATTGTCTTTAGTCATTGCTGAAAATGGAAACGCATTAAAGAATGTGCATAAGATTAATTACTTCATTTTTGATCTAAAATTTAAAATAAATACTGTTTGTGCTGCATTTGTTCAAGAGAGATACCACAATTTTTTGCGAGAATTTTAATTTAAAGTGTTTTTAAAAATTTTTTATAGCTAAAAAAAGAGAAACTAAAATTTATAGTTCATAGAAAATTTTGGATATATTGTCGAATTTTTAACTAATTCACAAAGCAGCGTATATTTACCAAAAATAATACGCGAAAAATTATCCTTTTATTGTAAAGAAGAAAACTTTAGTGTTTGCCATTGGAATAAAAATTTCTTTACCACATTCCAGTGCAATCTGAGTGCATCTGTTAAAACATAAATCTGAAAAAACTGTTTCAAATTTTACGTAAAAACCTTTAGAATAAATATTGTTTTCTAATGTGGCACATGAGAGCATACATTGGCCACATTGCAGCACAAATGTTAATTAATTATAAATTAACAATGGCAGAAGCTAACTTCTCATGCACATATCAAACTTAATTATGCTGTCTTGAAAAATATCCTTTGCTTGTCTGTGATTTATAAAGACCCAAAAAAAAAGCAAGATTAAAATCTATGCAAATATAAATTTCATTATGCATCAACGTGACTGAAGCCTTCAATTGTGAGAATACCAAATTGTTTCTTAAAAATATTTCTTAATGTTCATCATTTATATTTATGATAATTTTAAACCCCATAAATGTAAATAAATGATATATATCGCTCATTGTTGAAGTTGTTGATAACATTATAAAGAAAACTAGGCGATTTCCTATTCAAAGCATAAAATGATAAACTAGATTGAAGGGGCTATTTTTTATTTACTGATGTAAATATTTTTCAAAATATTTTAAATGCTTATATATATATTTAGTTATTTCTAAGCTAGTTATGCATTAATTGTTACATTTTGAATTATATGGCTTCACATACATATTTATTGTTAAGTTAAAGCTATTAAATATAAACTGAACATAATGTTAACTTGCGCGAGACTAAATTGATATAGAATGCATTAGTATATGTTTAACTTTTTTTTTTTTTTTTTGAAAACAACACTAATACTCTAAGACTAAGTTTGTAATATTCATATAACCAAAAATTTAAATAATATAACCCTAAAACAATTTAACGAAAATTACACGATTTATTATACATAAATATACATGAATAACTTTTAGTTAGCTGCATAAATTGAACTCGCAACAAGCATACAAAACATATATTTTTTTTAATTATACAAACATAAATAAAAATATATAAATTAATGTACAACTTTGTTAAATCAGTGTTAAGCTTTTTCCCCAAATAAAAATCAAACAAAATATTGAGCGAATGCTGTAGAAAATCTTTAAACTTGTTGCGAATTGGCTGACATTTTTACTAAAATATATATATATATTTATATGTTACAGCCCACATATAACTTGACAACGTTTGTTAAATTACGAAACACGCAAATTTTTATAACGATTAAAGAGAAAACGTAGCAAAATTACTTCTAAACTAAAATTTTATAAATCCTTTAGAATATATATATATAAAACGTCTTAAAAATATTCTAGCAATTCTAGCAATTTTTTATATATAAATATATACAAAATGTTTCTTAATTTTACCGCTATACATGCAAAAAAGAAAAATAATGTGAAAAATAGAACAGAAAAACAAATATCCAACAACAACTGTAAAATTGTAAACAAAACTATTGTTCCTCATATGCAGAAAAATGAAAAACATTAAAAACTATTTAGAGCGTCGTATGAGGGTCCGACAACAAGCAGGTCGAAAAACTTATACCATTGAAGACACAATTAAAAAAACAAAACACGATGTTCGGTCGCAATGATTGTTGCAACGTAGCTCATAAAATCGATATAGTTACTCAATCGAATTGTGAAATTGAAAAAAAAAAAATTAATTATTGGAAAAAAATTAAACAATGAATGCAAACACTGCGCTAATTGTTGTTTCAAATTCAAGAGCTGCAGAACGCTACGAACGATATAATGCGAATTTTTCAAAAATAACAAAATATGCGAATGAAATAATAAACAATTGATAAAGTTAGTTTACTTATAATTGCATTAATTAAGTTATTGGTCATCTCTCAGTATAGAAAATCAAAATAGTTTTGCGCTTTAAATTTAAAGTATGAGTTGGCAACTTCTTAATTTTATTATCTTTTTTTACTACTTTAGTTTGCTGATGTGACAAAATTTTGCTTGTATTGAATCTCTCTCGCGTTTACGATAAAAAAAGATACGAACTATGTCTGTTCTAGTCTAAAGTTTAATTTATCTACTTGGTATTCCCAGTGAACCGAAAGTATGACTTTTGAATTTATTTATGCAGCTTTTCGGGCAGAAGAAGAGTTTGTTTTCGGCATCCAAATAAAACTAAAAACTTAACTATTTTGCTTTATAATAAAGGTAAAAATAACATTTTGGGTTTGCAAACGATGTTATGTTTCACAAATGATATTTTATATAACTATAAACATTTATATAATAAAGTCATTCTTGGGGAATTGAACTTGTGACTGCTTATTTATAAATAATATTTAAAGGCAGTGTCTTTGTGAATTAATTTTTATACAAAAATAATACTTTATGATTTAGTTACAAACTCATTTGTGCAACAAATAAAAAAGATCATGTATGAACATAAATTATTATACATTAATTGAACTTGATCCTTAAGTTATTCTCAAAACAAAGCGTGCAATTTAAAGAAATTTCAAATATCACTTTTTTTCATTTAAAAAAACAAAATGTCGAACTTTTGTTTGTGGCTTAATCTTTTTATCTATTGAACACAAGGCAAAAAAAAAAAAAAAAAACAAAAATACAAAAACAAAAACAATGCAACCGAAAACATTCTCAAACTCTCACTTTTCGTCAAACCTTTACTTGTGGTTCAGTGGGTCGTACTTTCGAATACAAAGTTTAAATTTGTTCTAGTCTAAAGTTCAATTCTTCGATTTTGTTTTATTCTTTGTGGATACAGCAATTTATTTTAATGATTTGCAACAAAGTGCTTTGTTTTTGTTTGTTTTATTTATTATATTTTTTTTTTTTTGGTTTTTTGTTAACAAAAGCCAATCGACCTGTTTTTTGCATACAAATAAATTAAAGTCTGTTTAATTAAAATGAAGTTGAAACGTAAATAACTTTAATAAATGAAATTATATTTTTCATTTGTGGCATTTTGTCAAGAAGAACATGCAAACGAAAATATATAACATAATAAAATTCTATCGGCTGTAGATATATAAGTTTTGTTATTCATTAACTTTGTAAATAAATACATGCATAACTATATAATATAAATACAATTTAAATACATATTTATATATAAATACAGCAATAAAAAATATTTAACAAAGATAGCAAACAGAATGAAAAAATAAGAGATAAAGTCACTAAATAATACGCTTTGAGTGCTTTGCGCGGCTTAAAGCAGCTGCCAACAAGTGAGTTTATTTGCTTAACACAGCAAAGCATTATATAAACAAATAACAAGAACAACAACAAACAGCAGGATCAGTGAAAAATAACAACTAACACAAAAAAGCGGTACATTTTATAATTATTGCATCTCATAAATGCATTTGTGTTAATAATAGATTTGGTATTGGTTTTAGCGCCCAGTCATTGTTGTTGTTTTTGTTGTTGTGTTTGTTGCTACCTAGCTGACAAAAATAATGCAATAGCAGCAGCTTGCAATGTATGCAGCTGCATTTCAGTGCGTTTGCGTGGGCGTTATATCTGTTGCCTCAATCTGTTGCATTGCATTGCAGCAAATATTTTTTATTCTTTGTTTTAATTCAAAACACCTACTCTTTTCTCTTTGAGTTTCATTCATTTTACTTAAGAAATTGTATGCATTGTATATATAGGCAAATATTACCTACATATATTTTTCTTTCTTTTTTTTTATTAAATTATAATGTTTCCTTTTAATTTCATATAAAACTTATTATTATTAAGCATATTATAGAATAAATTATATTTTACAAAAAATAAAACTTAATATAAACAAAATATGCATTGTGATTTTATTTCCTTGTTTGTTTTATTATCTGCCTTTCCAATGGGGCGTCGACACTCATCTTCGGGGTTTACCATTGATAACAATTTTGCTTCACGATCTTTTCGAGATTGTTTTTTTCCCTTTTGCTCAGTGCATGCCTGGAATTCCCCTTAGCATTTTGATTGTTATTTTTAAATTCAATTCTGTAGAAGGCGAAAAGAAGAACCACTTCAAATTAAGTTTCATATGTGAAGAGCCGCAAACATGTCAGACACACCTCATTTGGCATTTATCAATTTCATGCGTAATGCGATTTATAAACTTGTTGTTGTTAAACTGTAATGAACAAATTTCAAATGAAGTAATTTCTTCATTAAAATGGAATCGTCGTTAATTCATTCGTTAATCTATAATTTTTTGCTGATTATACTATGCGCCATTGTTTTTGTACACGGTATCCCATTATTTTTAAGAAATTTCAACTAAGAAATATGAGAAAAATGATCACCAAATGTGATGACTACCGCAAACGAAAAACTGATAATGATTTACGGATATGCACCTGGAATGTCCGGACCCTAAATTGGGAATGATGCCTCTATCCAACTGATAAATATCTTGGAAAGATATAATTCTGATATCACTGTAATCCAAGAAACTCGATGGAAGGCACAGGGATGCTTACGGCCAGCATTATTCCATGAATCTTGGTGACTTCAACGCCAGGGTGGGTAAGGAAAACATATTTGGTCCAACAGTTGGAAAGTTCAGCCTCCACGGCACTACATTCGATAACGGAATGAGGTTGATTGACTTCGAGGCAGCACGAAAAATGGTCGTTAATAGCAATAGATTCAAGCATCTCAATATTCATAAGGCCATCTGGCTGCCCCCCGATCAAAAAACACGCAACCAAATTGATCACGTTTTGATTGACGGAAGGCACTCTTCCAGTGTACAAGACGTTCGCACAATCCGTGGTGCTAACATAGACTTGGATCATAGCTTGGAACTTGGAACATAGCCAAGATCCGCAATCGTACACAAAGAAAGCTAGACGTCGACAAGCTGCAGTCAAAACGGACGGCAGAAGCCTTCGCTACTCGACTCTCACTCCTGCTTCAAGAAAGCACTCCTCCGATTGACGATATATGCGCACAGTGGACGCACATATCCCACTTTATGCGTACGGCTGCCGAAAAGATGATAGGCTACCACCGTCCTCGCCGAAACCAGTGGCACGAACAGAAGTGTCGCGACGCCACTATAGAGAACGACACCGCCTTCAAAGCCACCCTGCAGTCGGTTGTAACTCGTAATGTTATAGAGTGATACCGAGAGAAGAGGAGGGAAGAGAGATGCATTTTCAGGCGAAAAAAAACGAGAGGCAGAAATGCATGAGTGCGAGAAAATTGAGATGCATGGCGACAGGAATGAGACTCGAAAATTTTTCGAAAAAATAAGACACCTAGCCGATGGTTTTAAGACCGGAGCCTCTTCCTGCAAGGATGAAAATGGGAATCTAGTGACAGATATCCAGAGTACACTGATGTTATGGAGGGAGCACTTCTCTAGTTCTTTAGATATCCCGGAAACCCCAATTATGGATGACAGCGTTGAAGTTCCGCTGCCCGGCTATAACGAGGCCCAAGCAACAATTCTTAAGAGTTGAGCACTGGGTGAAAAATTTTATTTTTGAATTAGGTCCTATAGCTATCTTCAGCAAAAGTAATACGTTAATTACAGCAAAGCTAGTTGTCTATAAGTGTTCTGTTCTATTTCAAATTATCTCACAGTAGTTTAAGAGAGATGTGTTATAAGAGCATTCTTGCGAAGATTCAGTATCTTAAAAGTCATTTCTTACAGGCTTCTACAAAACTTCAGCTTTCAGAGTCAAACTCTGAAGAGTTAAAGCTTTATTGATTAAGTCTTATAGACATTTCCAAGGCTTATATTGAAGAAGTTCTGATCTGATCTGGTATACTGTAAAATCAAGGGCCCTGTAAGTGTCAATAAAGAGTATATTATATCCTTAAATGACATTTGTCCGAGTAGAAGACT
The DNA here is from genome assembly GCA_958299015.1 of Tetanocera ferruginea. Lineage (NCBI taxonomy): Eukaryota > Metazoa > Arthropoda > Insecta > Diptera > Sciomyzidae > Tetanocera > Tetanocera ferruginea. The sequence continues at coordinate 147,965,518 of OY282642.1, read as the reverse complement.
TTGTATAAGAAGAACGGTCTGACTAGAAGAGTACTACTCTGATTTTAAGAGTAGCGGGCTGGATAGAAGAGTATAACTCTGGTTATAAGAGCAACAGTCTGACTAGAAGAGTATCACTCTGATTATAAGAGCAATGGTCTGGCTATAAGAGTATCACTCTGATTATAAGAGCAACGGTCTGACTAGTGAATGCTTTTCAAAATGGCGGTCCTACAATTTTGCCTTTAGCCCATCTCGTAGAGTATAGAACTTTTATGTGTGACTTTCTTAAGTATATTATTTTTGAAGTAAGAGCTGAACTCTTGTATGGAGCATAAACTCTTAAAACTGCCTTACAGTGCATTTATTGAGAGTATGGTATAATTTGTTAATTAAATAATACTTTTAATATTGATTTTTTCGCAAGGGGACAGCTTCCAACCGAGGTGTAATATAGGATTCATACGGTAAAGCTTCAATCGCAATGAAATTTTTGCGTTAATGTGATAAAATATTACATCACGCATATACAATATTATAGATATAATAATTTGGAAAGTATTGTATGTATACATAATCCTACCCAATAGGCAATTAAACCAGCGCTCTTCATACGAAGGTTGCATTGACTGCTACTTTTGAAGACTAAACACATCCGTTCCTCGCTGCTCTTATGAGCACTTCTTGAAGGCCTTCCTTTTCTTCACAAAAGGCAGCATAACAAATTTGTTTTCCCTACAAAGACTGACTTTTCATATACTTCAGGGCAACTTTTTCGTTAAAAGTTAGAATATATATCAGTTTAAAACTATCACGCAATAATGGCCCTTCTTACTGCTATATCAAAGATTATAGATTGAAATTAATCTAACTTAAAAAAACATAGGAGAGAAGATAAAATCATAGAATATATAAGGGGGCGTCCATAAATTACGTGAGATGTTTAAGGGGGGGAGGGGTTGAGTCAAACTCATCTAATCTTACGTTGGAGAGAGGGGGATCTCGGCAAATATCACGCAATTTGTTTTTCTGGTTGAAACAAAAAAAAATTATATTATTTTGGTCTTGATCTATTGTGATCTTTATTGCTCAAGTGTACGTGATGATTTAGAGAAAAGATGCTGCAGTACATGCGGTATTTACTTTGCATCTATCACAAGAGCTGCAGAGCACAGGCGAGCAGCCCACATTGCACCAGCTAAGCAAGCGCGAATGTTCTGCAAAGTGCGACCCTCACGGATTGTCACAAGACGAGCTAATGAGTTACTGTGCGCAAGCGCCAACGACTTAGAGTGGCTAGATCAGAACGAAGTTGAAGGAGCAGATGATTTTACTGAAAATCATATGGACATGTTGGTCTCAATAGTCTCTCTTGAGACCGCGCATGATTCTCCATGGACTGAATTGGAGTAGATATTTTTTTTTAATCACAGTAGTTACGATTTAAGTATTCTATTGTTAAATTTTTATTACACTTATAACTCTCAGCAATATCGATTACTAGTCTTAACTAGTCGTAAATAAAAGTACGAAGCAAATTTTTTTTTCTTTTAACAATAACAATCCAACGCGTTTACGTAAGAAACCCACATTTTGAAAAATCTCACGTGAGATTGGGGTATGGGGGAGGGAGTTGAATAAAATCTCACGACATCTCACCAGGGGGGGGGGAGGTACAGAAAATTTTAAGAAACACCTCACGTAATTTATGGACGCCCCCTAAATAAATAGAAAAAGGTGTAAGAGAAAAAAAATACTTTTTCAACACTTTTTGTTTACCCCTACTTTTAGCCATTCTAAAGAAGTGCTTCTATCAGGCCTCTTTTGAGCTATCGGAGCGGAAGGCCTGCGAAATTTTCTCACTTCATATAAAAAAGAAAAGTGTAATTGTATATGAGTGCGGCAGTACTACAAAATCCACAGGAAGGCCTGCTAGCAGCGATGTCATTGTCTACTGGGTAATAAAAATATATTTGATTGTATTTATGTTTACGTATTTGTGTTTTAGTTCTCTTAAGAGTATTTATCTGCAACAGATCTGTAAGTCTTATCTAAGACAATGCTTCTAAGAGTGTTGATCTTGTTTCAAGGGTCTAAGAGGTCGATATGAGGGCGCTCTTAAAATAAAAACTCGCACTTATATAGTGCCAAAATGAGCTTAGAAGAGTTTTATAAGTATCTTACAGATATCGTTTAGAGATAATCGTAAGTGTGTCATTCTTAATAATTTCTCTTCAGGAAGTCTTTAGGATAAAATAAAGATAGTAATTGTTGCTTGGGGGTCTTAGCAGCTATAGCTCGGCTTAAAAACAACAAAGCCGCAAGAGCCGATGGCATACCGGCTGAGCTGTTTAAGACCGGATGGCGAAGTTCTGTTTAAATGCATTGACTTCTGACTTCTTTGCAGAATATGGTCGGAAGAGTGCACTCCAGATGATTGGAACCTCAGTCTGCTCTGCCCAATCCACAAGAAAGCCGATCCCAACATTTGCGCCAACTACCGTGGGATTAGCCTTCTTAATATCGTATATAAGGTCCTGTCGAGTGTATTGTGTGAATGACTGAAGCCCATCGTCAACCAATTGATTGGACCTTATCAGTGTGGCTTCAGACCTGGAAAGTTCACCATTGACTAGATCTGTGTATGTGGCAATATTGACGCTTAGCTTGGCAGCAATGGCAGGTTGATTTCTAGGAATTCAACTCTAATAAGTCTACCTGAGTTCTTGTTTTATGGCATACGCAATGAGCTTGACAACTATGTAGTATATGTTGCCATTGCGATGTACACCTGCCTTTTGTAGGATCCACTCCATGATCCCCTCCTTGTCAGGATCCCCTCCTTGTCTGAAACCTTGCTCGGTACAAAAGGTTTCGTAGAGGTCATTTCCTACCTTGGCTGAGCTGCATGTATTGATCAACGTCACCCTGCAGAGTCTTATCAGCTTTGCAGGTATATGTAACTCAGACATTGTTGCGTACAGGCAATCCCAAATCGGGCTATCCAACGCAGCGTTATAATAATGAGATGGGTGGGTGTCGATTTGATTTTCGTGGGTTTTTCCCACGAAGTAATGTATCTGGAATATTGTGGACTTGCCAGGACGAAAGTCAAACTGATAAGGTCCAATCAGTGTTTTGGCAATCGGCGGCTCTTTCACACAATACGCTCGAAAGAACCTTGTATGCAATGTAAATAAGACTGACACTTTGGTAGTTGGCGCGGATTATCGCGAATCTTTTCTTTAATATAGAAAAAAGCACACTGAGATTCCAATCGTCGGGAATATGGCTTTCCGCTAGCCATATTTTTATGATAAGTGCATCTTATCAATTCACCGCCGCCGATTTTAAGCAATTCAGCAGTCAGGCCGTCAGAACCTGTGCTTTATTGTTTTTGAGTCGCTGGATAGCAACTTTAATCTCGTTATGGCCAGGTGGTGGAGTTTCCATTCCATCATCATCGATTGGTGGTGTCGACTGCATTCTCCAAGGACGGAATTATTGGGATCGTCGACAAATTGGAAAAATGCTGCCTCCATAACATCAATGCGCATTGCGTATCTGTAATCAGATCACCATTTTCATATCTACAAGTGGATTCTAAGAACTTGAAAGTTTAAACCTTAGGTTAGACGCTTAACCTGTTGGTAGAATATTTGAGCATCCTTCTTGCCCTGGTACATCTTTTTTATGGGTTTCGGAATTATATTATCAGCAACGTCTATATACATAAACTCTTTCCCTGTGTATTTGAGTCTCCAGAATGTATTTGTTTTATAAATTTTTACTCACTGAGTTAAGAGAACTGAATTAAGTTAAGGGAAATTCTTAGAATGTGGGAAAAAGAATGAGCCATGAGTCATGGAATCCACAAAGCAATGATGTAATTAAGTCCCGCACTTAGGCTAACTTGCTCGTAGGCAAGACAGCTAATCTCTTTTTGATATAGAATTACGCCATGCAACGTTTTTTGGTAATACTTTAGGGTATACCTACAGCCTTTAGTACTCATTGTTCAAAGATAATATATATGCTAAAATATCAGATCAAAAATATCAAACTATTCTAGTGACTCAACTTTTTACAAAAAAAAAAACTTTACAAATGCAATTAAACTTTTTTCATTTCAAATTAAACTGTAAAAGTTTGAATATGAAATGGAAAAAGTTTTTGGATTCGGAAACAGGTTTTTTTGTCTTGTACAAAGTTGAATTTGATTTGAAAAAAGTTAAAAACCTGTCCGTTTCAGTCGTCGTCAATGTGTTCCGGCTATAATCAACGTGGCAGTGCTGCCAAGCAACCAACGAAGGTTGAATTTAAGCAGTCTTTAAATGCAAATTTCGGTGTTTAAAGGATGTTTGAAGTCGTTTACAGTTCAGCGGATATTAAATAAGCATGTAATAAAAAATGGGTTTATGAATAAGGTTGATAGTGTTTATATATGTGTCCTACTTTTTCATTTGCCCTAGAAGAAATGTTTTACTTTTTATCATTCATTGTCCATCCTAGCCAAATTTTGAACCAGTAGCCGTAATATGGTCTGTTTGTTTCTCTTTAAATTTATACTCGAACGCATATATCTGCGAATATATCGAAAATATTCCATGAGACTAACAAACTTCATACGTGCACATGAACGTAAATTTTGTTGTTTTGAAGATGTAACCAGTTTTATGCAGTTTTTAATGTAATAAGTTTGCATTTAGGGTGCTCACAGTTCTGTATTATCTGCTCTGTTAACTTTGCCGTCTATTAACTTTAGAACATTTTAGTACGTGTTAGCTTTGATTGTTTTTGTTTTACGTACAAACTTGAGATACCACTTGTTGCTAAAGTTATCTCACTTCTGCTCATGTCTTTCTTTTGTGGTTATGTGGTATCACTAATCAGCGGATTTAATTTTGTTGCAAAAAATGGAAGAAGAATGGATCGTCGAAGAAGTAAGTACATTTTTCCATAATTCTTCGTTTCCGTTCATTCGAGGCATGTTATTGAACAAATTTCAAATTTTTGAAAACTATTTTTGCAATTTAGCTCCAAAACACAAAAAGAGGTGCTCACAGTTCGATTGAAATATCTTTCTAAAGTTGCCAGGTGTTAACTTTAAAAGCAAACTGTGAATTCCCTAATTTAAAACAAAAAATACCGAAATTGGTAATGAAAAACCCTAAATTAAAGAATTATATAAAAGAAGAATGAAAGTAAATGAATGGAAAATAGTCGATAAAGCGAAATTAAAAATTATCCCGACTACGCCTATAGAGAAAACTTACCATATTCTGTTTTTTATATTCTGTATTTTGACAATAGTCATTTGTCGCATGTTGCATTCATTGTGTTTGGCTATCACTGAATTTTTTTAACGAAATGCTTTAAAAATGAAAAAAAAATGAACTTTACGACTGTTACAACATTTTTGTTATCAATTTTTCAAGTTTAATACATTGAAGTTGTTATTTGCAGTTTTTATGAATTATAAATAAAGCTGTAAATCTTGAATATTATCAAAAAATAAATTTTGTTTTTTTCTTGTGCCTTCTAAAAATTATTAAAAAATATATGTACTTAAACAAAAGTATATTATTCTTATTTACTTATTCGTATTCTGATGGTATTTCAACGTGACTGCTTTATTGTTAGCTTTTTTTCATAGAGGATCGCATCTGTGTTTGTCAGCAATGATTCACAAAAGGTGTGAAATAATATTACAACTGTTCTGTGAAAACAATTCAGTCACGTGCCATTCGAAACGATTTACTTTTACATTGACAAACTTTGCAAGATTGTAAAATGATATGATAAGATCTAATTTTTATCACATGAAGTAGGTATACCGGCAAAAGCAAGAATCACTTGCGAAAAGTTGATTTTATTTCAACAACAACTTGTTTTTTATAAAAATATATATTTTATTTTTTTATTTTTGCTAATCTTATCAGGTTTTTGGTAAACAATATATAAATAGCTGAATGTAGAGTTTTGTTTTTTATTTATTTTTAAGTAAATTATAAATTTAAATCTATATTTACAAACAGACATAAATATATGTATAACGTTAATGAGCATTAAAGTGTTTTGTTTTGTACGAAAGTGTCAAAATAATTGAAAATAATTTTTCGTACAGCGATGCCTACAAGCTAATTGCCATTACCTGCTAATTATGATGATAAAAAATTATGATGTTCATTTTTTGTAACGATAAATTATACAAAAATTTCATAAAACTATATCATATCGGTTAGAAAAATTTAGTAAATCTCATTCAAAGCGTAAACAAAAATAAGACAGAATAAGAAGAAAAACAATAAAAACAAGGTCGAAAATACCTGCTGATCGCGACAAAAAGCACGTAGCAACAAAAAACTATAGATATACATGTTGATTTTTCTAGGCGGCTTGTTTTTTGTTTTTTTCTTATTAAAGTGTAGTAGGTATAGCAGAGATTGCTATTTCAATGATTAATTGAATTCTTTCAACAATATGCTTCAAATGGCGGCACTCTTGCGGAAATGAATTCGAGCTGTGAGTTAGTGAAAGCGGAAATATATGAATTCTCACGTTTCTGGTTATCATATCAATAGTATTTCTTAGTATTTTACATTTTTCAGAAGTTTTTGAGATGCAAGTGGTATTTGCATAAAAAAATATTGTCATTTCAAAATTAACAAATGAAATGTCTGTTTGTACATTTTGTGTAGTCTGCGATTTAAATATTGGCAGACAAATCAAAGAATGCAAAACAGTAAAGCAAAATCTATTTATAAATAATACCACTTAGTTTTCGTCTTCGTACCACAAATGAAGGCTCGTCCATTATGTAAGCAAACATGTGCAAAGGTTTAAAGTGCAGCAAACAGCGGCTAAGCATTTTGTACACACGAGTGCAAATGTGTTTGCACTTTTCGGTATTTATTCTTATAAACTATAGGGGTATTCATGATAGAGAGCAGTTACCAATGCAGTTGAGGACTTTAGGACTTGTGCAGTTAGGTTTTCGTGGACACACCATAATTTTTATTAAGAAAAAAAGGTTTCATGCATTTATCACAGAAGTGTGACAATTTAAATGCAAAACTCGTTGATTATATTAGTACACAAAAATATTTTGGATTTTAATGTTGAAAAACTGTTGGGGAGCTTTAACCCTCTCAATAGTTTCAAGGTTTTCTTCAAGTACTATTGCAAAAAAAAAACTATATATTTTTGTTTATATGCGATAAGCTTTTTACTATAGCCAATATCTTTTGATAACCCTAGCTTAACCCTCTGTATGAGGAGATCCGTCTGACGTCAACTTTCGGCATTCCATAGCAATTGAGTTTAGTATTGAATAATCTTGTGCATTGTGTGCAACAAGTACAAATTACCTTGAATTTCGTTAATATTAAAGTTTACTCTGCAAAGTCAGTCTGATCATAAATAATTTTTTATTGGCTTAGATTAAAAAAGCAAAAATAAGAAATAAAAATAGATTTATTTCTAATCAAAAGTACTGATAGCTGCGATAAGATATCAAAGCCGACCGGCCTCAACAAATAAACAACTCAAACTTTTGTATACTTTATTCCTAATGTATGTATATTTAGAAAAAAATTATATATTATAATATACTATAACAACTAAATGCAAAATATTCGAATATCTACTAGCATCATAAGAAAAACAAATAAATTATTTTCCAAATGTCATCATTTTTCTTTTCCAACTATTTTTGTGTGCTTATAAAACGGGACAGTTTTCTATTTTGAAGGCTTCTTTTGAAAAAATCTAATAAATATTATCTTTTGTATTAGAAAATGAAGCACTAAATAAAATAAATAAATAAATAAAAATCATAATAAGAAAATTTAAAATTATTTACTATATTCCCTTGTTATTTGTTTAACTTTAAGGAATATAATTTTTTATAGGTAGATATACATGAGTAGAATTACTAAATGCATTAAATCTGTTTCTTAGTAATAATCTGATAATCGAATGCGCAAAAATGATATTCAAGCCTTCTATATTGTTCTTTATAAGAATTATCAAACTAATTTTCCAATCATAAAGGCTTCTTAAAAATAAAAAAAAGTTAAAATAAAATAAGAAGTATCACTTCAATCGTGTGTCTGACTATCTATTGATAATTATATACTTATAATTGATGTTTATAATTGATATTTAAAAAAAAAAAAATTAAAAATTATTTAAGTGTTTTTGTATATATGTTTTGTTTATCTTATCTAAAAATTTATTGAGGATTCAAAAAGCAAAGTGCTTCAAATTAAATTAATCGCTTTGAAATTTTTAATAAATTTCTGCCTGTTAAAATAATTAAAAAAACCTTTCAGTTTCAGAAGTGCAAAGGTTGGTATATAAAAAAACGTATTTATTTTATTTGCAACTGTCATTTGACTATGTTTTTAAACTTTTGATAAAATTTTATTTATTACTTCATATAAGTCATAGCATATTAATAATTTCAGTTAAATTTTATGAAATGCCAGATTCGAAGCTGCAACTTATGACATCGAAAAATCAAATATAGCGAAATACTATAGAGCAGAACATAAAAACAATGTATATATTGGACCGGTTAATTCGACATTACAAAAGTTTGACCCCTTTTAAGAAAAATATAACATTTTTGTAAATAAAACCGCTTGTTTATTAATATAAAATTTGGTTTGGAACAGAGAACTGCAATGAGTATCCGACAGAAATCGGATACTCAAATCATACCCGAAATACTCGAGTTTCTTTCTGTTATCTGCCCTATCCATACTCAATCAAATATGTAAACTACTTAGACTCATTCGCTCATTAGCATATTTTCGGGTATGAGTTCATACTTATATCCGAGAGCGGCGTGATCCGAACCACTTTGATTTGTTTTCAATGAGTGTGTTGAGTTAGTGTATAGGAAGGAAGCTCGACCCGAGTGTATTTTGAGTGTATCCTGAGTACTGCTCTTTCTCTGCCAACGTCTCTATTTTGTTTGGATTTGATTTTTGCGTATGTTTTTTCATAATCGCACTGCAGGCAATATCAGCTGAAATTTTTCTATTATGTTTTTGTAGGAATTTCGTTGTTGGTATTTTCTGTTACTCTTGGAGAAAAGAAAACAACAACAACGTTTGTGAGTTTTGTTTTTTTTTTCTGTTACGCGTTCGTTCGTGTAAGCTGGATACATAAAACAAACAAAATAAAAAAAACAAAAAAGAACACGTGCTTCTGTTACACACAAAAAACCGGTTTACTTCTCACTGCTGCGTTCATCTGCGCTCTGCTTCACATCAGTGGCAGAATGAACCGAGTGATTCGGGTGTTTTTGTCGATTATGAGTTCTTGGGTAAGTATGATGAGTATCAGCAAGACGACAACAACCATAAGTATTTATGAACCGAAAAACCCGATCTTTGCCCGATCCGACTTGTGATTGAGTATACTCATATTTATTTGAGCCGCCGCATTGCAGCTTCGTGAAAGTGAGTATGAATAGGGTTGCGTGCGGTTAGGGTTGAGTAGGTTTTTGGACTCATTTTTTTCGGATCTACTCAGAGTCTCAAAAAAGCTACCCGTTGCAGTTCTCTGGTTTGGAAGAAGCTTTTGAGTTGAACGAATTTTAATTTTTTTCAAACCGTTCATTTCAAGAATTAATTAGCTGTCACCTTTGTGAAAAAACCAAAGCAAAAACAAAAATAATAATCCTATAACAATTTCAACTTTTTTTGCTATTCGTATTTTCGTTTTAGAACGAAAGTTAGATGTAAACTTCAAACAACACTGCCAAAAAGACAACGATAGCTCCCTTTACAAGCCATTTTTCTTGCCGTTTCTTTCGGAAAATTGTTTATAATTGTTTTTTTTTTAGAATTCGTTAAAAACTAACCAAGAATTTTTTTTTTAAATTTCAGGCTGGTAAAGTGAGAGGATGAAAAATAAGGGTGCGTCCTTGTTGACAAGATTCCAACCCTTCTGGTGATCTGAAAAAGAAAAACTGATTCTTTATTAGTACGAATGTCACTATGGTCTCAACCATATTCTTATGAACATTTTATTTTCGTTATTTTAATTTTAGTCATTCATCTCTCTACTTCAATACAGTTCTTTTATTTGCATTTTTATTGTCAATTTCAGTAATTCAAAAATGTAGACCTATTTTGAAACTCACTTCTATAAAATGTAATAAGGGTATTCACGATATAGTGTACTTGCCAGTGTAGTTAAGGACTATTTGAAGACTTTTGCAGTTGTGCAGTTAGGTTTTCGTGTGCACACCACAGTTTTAACTGAGATTATTATTATGATTTTTATTGAGATTATTATTATATTTTGAAAGAGATTATTATTTATCAAGTAATTGGTACTTAAACTCTTAAAGTTGCATCACTTTTTCAAACCTGTCAAATTTCCTCAAAGTCCTCAAATCCTCAAGTTTAAGGCTATAGTAGAAATGTAATGTAATGTAATGTAATTTTTATTGAGACTTTACAAACGATAATACATTTAGTTTACAAAGCAGTATCTTAAAAGTTAAATATAGCGGCTGTGATTGTATGGCCAGCATAAACAATTACTTAGTTAAATTGAATTGAAACAAATCGAATGCCACATGGCTTATAGCTTTAATAAAGACTATTTTACTCTTGCTCTACGAGTATGATGTCGATTGCATTTGACGTACGTCATGGATACATAAATATATATACAATTCTTAAATACTAATGAAAAAGAGTGAGACAACGACAAGCGTGAGAAAATCAACACGCTAAACTAACCTACTTTATACAATATCGTTGTCCAGAAACAATCTTAATTGCGTTGTAATAAAAGAGAACAATATATATATTCAGTTTTTCAAATTTAGATAGACAATCTTTTAGATAAAACGAATACACATACTTATAGAAGTGTTCATGGTTAATATTGCAAAAATATTTTAAGCGATTATCCCTTTTAAAAAGGTAGCAAAATTTAATGTTTAACAATTTTAATTCATATTCATCTTTATATTCAGTCTTATAAACGAACCATAAAGCAATTTTAATAAAATATAAAGAGTAAATATGGATAATAAAAATATATATATTTCTTGTAGTTAATATATAATATAGTCATGTTAATTTTAACATGTTGAATAACAAAAATGAAAAATCAATATCTATGAAAATAACTTCCATATTTTCCATGAAGTATTATTATTGTTGTTACTTAATACCATTATAATAACATAAAAATAAAGGTAAATTTTGTCCTCCAATATTTGCATTTATATTTTAAAATAACTACTAGTTCCAGTAGTATACCAAAAGAAGGTATCGAGTTTTATTAACCCCGGTTGTGTCCGGGTGTGGCGTTTAAAAAGAAAGGTAATGTTGATCCATAGGGCCCATCCTGAAGGTCTTCCAGGACAATACTAACCGGCGAATGGTAAGAGGTATCTTGCCAGGAGGTTTCCGACTGTGAGGAGAAGATTTCCCTGATGATTTCATTCTCAGAGTAACTCATATTTACAATAAACTTTTTCATTAAAGAAGAGGCATAGCTCATAATAGGTGTGACATTAGCTTCCCTATACACTGATTCATTGGAATACCTTTTATATCGCGTTTCAAAGTTCTTCAAAATACAGAGTCTCAGGACTTTTCTCTCCAATTTTTCTAATGCTTTCACCACTGTTGGGGAAATCGTGAACCAACAGGGGAATGCATATAGCAGCACGGGTCTTATCAACGTTTTATAAAGTAAGAGTTTGGTCTTTTTCTGCATCTGTCTACAACACAGAATAGGGGTGAGCATATTAATAACCTTTCTAGTTTTCTCGATATTATTTCTAGCATGAAGATTAAATTTCAAAAGATGATTAAAACTGACGCCTAGATATTTGATTGAGTTCTTCAGGGGAACTTGAGTGTTATCTATTTTGAGTGAAAGGTTCCGACTCTCTCTAACTACTCCTTCTCTTCCTTTTCCGCTCGCGTTTCTGAAGCAGATGCAATCCGATTTGGTGTTGTTTATTTTAATACCCCATTTTTTATAGAAAATATTAATTTTGTTTATATGCACTTCCAGTTTCCTGAGCGCATTGAACGGATAATCGTCTTTAGCATACGCAAAAGTGTCGTCCGCGAAGAGTAGACCAATTGAAGCAGGTATATTTTCAATTTCACTTACGTGTGGAAAGTCGTGCATGTATATATTAAAAAGTATAGGACCCAGAGCGGAACCCTGAGCTACCCCACTCCAAGAATCGCGGATATTTGAATTTGTTTGCCCGACTTGAATAAAGAATTTCCGTCCCGACATAAAACTGTCCAGCAAATGAAAGATCTGAATTGGAAAGTTCAACCTCAAAATTTTAAACAGCAATCCCTCTCGCCAGACGTTGTCAAACGCTTTTTCCACATCTAAAGAGCACGCTACCGTGCATTTTTTTTGTCTGAGTCCAACTACAATATCATTGTGAACCTTTAACAAAGCATGCACCGTTGAGTGTTTTTTCTTAAATCCAAACTGGTGGTCAGGAATGTAATCAAACAATAGAACGTCTGGAGACTCCAGCTTTGACATCAGTACTCTTTCCAAGACTTTGCCCACATTGGACAGTAAGGAAATAGGACGGAAATTATCCAGATTAAAATTCTTTGGTTTTTTCAATATTGGTAGTATTCTAGCTTTCTTCCACAACTCAGGAAAGTAACCATTATTTATGCAGTTATTAAATATAATTGCAAGAAATCTTATAGCCAGGGGTGACAGCTTTTTTAGATGAAAATTTGAGATCAGATCGGGCCCGCTTGACTTCTTTGCTTTAAGTTTATAAATGATTTCAGCAATCTCACCCTGAGAAGTAAAATATCCTGTTGAAGGTGGTAGTAGCGCTGAGGCCTCGTTATTAAAGACAAAGATATGTTGCGGTTTGTGGACTCTTGCAAGTTGAACCTTATTTTGAACCTCATTACATAAGTCAGGGTCAAAAGAAGGCACTCTTTCTTGGAAAACTTCTTCAAAATGTTTTTCAAATTCTGCAGCAATTTCTGTCTGATCAATAATGGTGTTGTCATTTATTGTGATTTTCTCGCAGAAGGATTTTTTTTTTCTTCCAATTATTCTAAAAACTTCTTTGAAGGCGTGAGGGCCTGGAACTATACCTGCTAGTCTCTCTCTGAATTGATTATTAAGCCAAATCCTAATTTTATCGCAAATTATTTTTTTAAGTAAAGCTATTCTTCCCGAGAGCTCCCTGTAATCCCTGCCAACCCTATTGAAATTATTGTGATAGATACTCTTTAATCGTTTTTGCCATGTGTGTTTGGTCTTAAACAATTTTTCAATGTCTTTCGGAAGATTTTTATACTTCTTAGACGACCTTGTCACTATCTCGGAATGCTTATCCAGAGTATCTAAAACCGCATTATTAAACGATTCAATGTGCTTATCAATTTCACTGTTGACAAGATTGGTGGAATGAGAAGGCATACTATCCAGCAATTTTTCATCTAACTCTTCTCTAAATACGTGCCAGTCTGTGTTTCTAAATGATTTGCTAGAAGTAGATTCTGCAATAGGAATTTCAACAGGATCTATGTTAATATTAAGCAGCACAGGAAAGTGATCAGTAAATGTTGGAAGTGTTCGTAATGAAAAGTTATGGTCTACTAGATTAATCATATGAGAGGATACCAAAAAGTGGTCTAGGAAAGAAGAGCTTCTCGGAAATGTAGGAGTCTCAGTCGTGACATTTAGCAGGGAGGGAAAAAAGATACGATACCATTTCTCTAGATTCTTTCCATTCAAATTATAAAAACCATCTCCCCAATTAGGGCTTTTAGCGTTTAAGTCTCCTCCAATAATCGCACCATCAAATCTTAAAGACAACCTGTCAATTACATTAAGTGCTTCCAAAAGAGTCTCCGATCCATAATTAGTAGGTATATATATGGAACCAACCAGCAATTTCCTGAGGTTACCCCTAAAATTAACATCAATTGAAATAAACAGACCGGACAAGTTCAAATTAGGAACACAGACTGACTCATATTTAATTGTTTTTTTAATTGCAATTGCAACTCCCTGATTCAGGTCATTTCTTAAAAAATTAAAACCCTCAAGACAGACTCTGTGCCTATCTTTTAAATGTGTTTCTTGTACAAATGCAATATCACAGCTGTTACCAATAAGAATTTTTTGAAATTCTAACCTCCTGCTATTCTCGACCAGTGACGAGATGTTGAAAGTTAAAAAATTTAAACCCATTATTTATCATTCATCAAAATTTCATTCATTAGCTCAAGATACAACATTCTTTTGTTAACGATTGATGAACAGTCATTGACATTTCTCATAAAGGATTCAATCCTTTCAAGAAGGCTCTGCACACCCACCCCAAACAGCTCTTTAGACAAATCAAAAAACTGTCCCAGAGTATTGGTTTTTCCAATATTAGAACCACGAGCGAGTCCTATTGGAGCAGCTTGCTCTTTAAAATGGCTGGCATATGATACTGTAAGTGGCGGTGGAGCTCTAGGAGTGACCAACACTTCATCGACTCTAGCCCTATCTCTAACCTTCATTTTTTGTGAAATTTTTTTTTTATAAAGGGCATATTCCTTAAACTTTTCACAACCCCTATAATTGGCAGGATGATCTTTCATGCAATTGACGCAAAACGGTTTCTGACCTGATTCCTTTGTTACGATGCACTCTCCTGGGAGGTGGACATTGTTGCACTTAACGCACTTGTAATCACTGGCGCAATTCATAGCCATATGGCCAAACTGTTGACACCTTCTGCATTGAATAGGATCAGAGCTACTTTTAGGCTTTTCCCATTGGATCAGTGTATTGAAAAGATACTTAATCTTCAATACTTCGGAAATAGGCTTTCCTGAAGGAACTCTAACCAAAAACAAGTTATATCTGATTTTTTCCCTCTTGGATCGAGTAGTGGAGAAATTAGTAACCTTCTCCACACCTCCAGGGATTAGAGAAAGCAATTCTTCAAGAATCTCGTCATCCTCATAATCGGCAGAAAGACCTCTCAGCAAAAGACTATTCGTCTTCTCATCTTTAGAGGTAAAAGAGTACGCTTCAATACCCGGGCTGTCCCTCAGTCTTTCAAGAAGGGCCCTATGAATCACCTTATCTTCCAAAAAAATTTTACATTTTTTACCAGAGTTTACTACTCTAAAAACTACATTTTTATTACGCAGCTCCTTAATAAGCTGTCGAACGTCAATATTTTTAACAAAAATTGGAGGGCAAAACTTACCTTTTTTAATCTGGCTGGCTTTGATGTTAGGATTTATTGCCGCATCTCGCTCTGTATCTTTCACTCTTTGTGCATCCTTGCTCTGTTGACTCGGTGACTCTGGTCTTGTGTTCATGTCCCTCCTTCCAGCTTTTTCTTTGAACACGATCTCGTTGAAAAAATCGAACCTGTTCGCTTTCTTCGCAGGCTCATGCAGATCTTCCACTGACCCTCTTCTCGAAGCAGCTCTTCTAGATCTTTTGGTCACTTCTTGCCAATCATTTTGGACGGCATCTACAATATCCATGTTGGAAGCGTCTTTATTTGTCACATTTACGTGCTGGTTCAAAGCGCCCGTTGCAAACTCAATCAACTGCTGCGCTGCTTCAGTCTTTCTTGGGCTAACCTCGCTAGTCTTATTGACAGTCCTCATTTTGGCAGAGAACCTTCTTCGGAATTTATGTCTATTCAGCGTCATCAGCTTAGATCATAATCCGAGACGAGTCGAGAAAATGGCGGCAGAAATCCGCGCTTTTAATGAAAAAAAAAAACCGCGCTTTTTGGGCTACACCAACTCGCACCCTCACGCACATCAACACAGCATACACCAGCACAACGCAGCAACGCAACAACAATACAGCCGCTCAGCACACACTGACGCAACACACCAACAGCAAAATTGTCTCAAGGCTGTACAAAATTTTGAGCCTCCGATGTCAGCCAAAGCACCCACTTCAACACGTAGGTCCTTTGCCACTTAAAATAACCTTCTTAAAATAACCTTCTCTCTGTCATAGAGATGTAAGGAACAATTCGGCAGCGCCTGGCAAGACAGCAGCAGCACCCTGCACCACAGCAGCAGCCAGTCAAAGCGTCGTCAATTGCAGCGGTTCCTCCAGTAAATGCAGGTTCAAAACACTGCTTAAATAATTAAAGCTTTACTTTAGCTTAACTTTTAATTTTTAACTTTAGTTTTAACTTTAGCTTAGTTTTATTTTAGTTAGATTTCTAACTTTCTTTTATTCCGCGTGTTGCTGCATCCCAACCCAAGTGTTATTCCCTAGTAGAAATGTAGTTGTGTAGATTTTTGACGTACCAATATTTTGTTTTTGAAAAGTGTACAAGTCCTCAACTAGTCCTCAAGTGCACTGAATCATGAATACCCCTAATATTAAAGACTACATAATACTGGCTTAACCTTCAAAACAACAAAAGTTAAGAGAAAAGTTTGTTTACATAAAATACAAGGACTTAAAATATACAAAACTTTGTTGGAATTTGTTGTTGCAGAAATATGCGTTCCAGTGTATGGTTGAAGAGAAAAATTAACCATATGTAGAGAAAGCTTTATGAGGAATATAACATCCAGGGTGCATTTTTATATTGAATTTAAAATATATTGATTGAAAATATATTCCCCCTTCTTCAAAAAAATATATTGCACGAATTCGAGGAACGGCCTTTACTAGTATATTTCAAAAACATGACAATTTTGCTCTGAAAATATTTTCAAATTTTGGGAAAATGGTAAAAAAACAAAGCCACAAAAAAGAAAAAGTGTAGGCCCATGACCTGTACGAAAATTCAACCCGGGACCTCTTAATTGGCAGTCGAGGAGGCAACCACTCGACTAACAATGCCATCAAGACATACCAAGTCCGTTTAAGTTTTTAGTTCATTGCATAGTTTGATTTATAATAAAATTTAAAAAAATTAAAAAATTTAAGTAAAAACATTTTTATTTCTATCAGACAGATTGTCTGAACGTCTCCTAACGTCGATTGTGCATTCGCAGAGATATGACAGCTGTTAACAGTCAACTTTCAACATGCATATAAACAGCTGATTACTGGTATAAGTTTGCCAGATCGAAACACCATACATTTAATTTATAAGGCTGATAAACTAATAAAGTTTATACGATTTATAAGGGATTGTATGAATACCCTTAGTTTAAAATGAAGAATATATTTGTTAATTAAAATCAGTTCACTTAAATTAAGAAAAACCTTATATTTCAGTTAACGTGGCAGAGTAAAAGAAGTTGATAAACCAGTGCAAAAATCATTTAGTATAAATCATTTAGTATAAGAATATTCAAATAATTTTGGTTTTCACTTCACTTTTAATGTAATTGAAAAAATAGTGTAAATCTTATAAAAATATAAATGTTGTATCGTAATAAGTTAACTCTTGTGTACCAACCACTCATTTGAAGCCGTAAATTTTGATAAAGTTTTAGTTGATTAGAAATAAGGAAAGACATGGAGAAAGGTTAAAGCTTTAAAACAAAGCCACATTCCTAAGTTATAGCTTTGTAAACTACCAAAATTTTATAAATTATTTTTGAAGGCTATCTATTCAAGATTATGCTTGTCAAGTTTTAGACCAATCCTACGAAATTTAGAAAAATTATGTAGTTTTAAGAGAGGTGCCTAACATTGTTATCCACTGACATTTAACACCATAAAGTTAATGGGCTTGAACCCATGATTATTAGCTGTTAAAATATTAACTTGAGGGCATTATAAAATGCAGTTTTTGCTGTCAAAATTGATTCCTCATCACGACGTTACCTCAAACTTATAACATTTAAAATTGATTATTGGTTCATGCACGTATGGTGTTTGCCCACACAGGATCGTGCTACTCACTTAACTTTGTCCCAACAACAGATGGCGCTTTTGCTTTCCGATTTGGCAGCACTTATTTTTACCTGACATTTGCTATTGTCAATTTGACAGCAGTTGCTCTTCTTCGTTAATTCTTGTTTTAATTTCTTCTCTGTAGTGCGTTAAGTTCTAAATTAATTTTAATTTGCAAAAATAAACGAACCACCACAAATAAACTAAATAATTATAACAAAAGGTAAATAAAAACGTTACAATAAAGCAAACCAAACAGAAAGCAGTGAAAGATCACGTTAACCTTAAGTACCCACTTAACCAGACACTTAAAAGAAATTTTCCAAATATCTTGATTTTGCCAAATTAGGGAGGAGATCAGCGAATCAACATCAACATCGTCATCAGTCAGTCTAGTCGCAAAACTCACATACACACGACAGCAGCAGCAGCAACAAAGCCAGAAAGTGGTTTTATAAAGTTTTCTAACTTCAATTAATTTAGTGCGCGACAATTTTAAATTCGGTCCAACCAAAACCAACATGCCTCCAATAGAGTAAGATTAAAAACTTGTCCTTAAAAAAAACTGAAATCTCGCTACAACAAACATACCTTGCGCTAATTTCAGTTGCACTTTGCTTGTCATCTAGAACATAATTCGCTAATTTTAGTCATACCATCATGCGGCAGATGGTCAAATAACGCTTTCCATCATGCCAACGTTTCATGTAAAATGACGAAACTAAAAAAAAACAGGCATTGCTCAAGAAACTGCTGCTAAAAATACGTACATCTTTTGATTAGACAACACCTGAGAGGGTTGGCAGTGAAACTTTGGTGCCTCCGCCTAGATAACACGCACAAACTTACTCACTTACAGCTGTGTGCCCAAGTTGGCTGCTCAATTTGATTTGCTTAGCACTCAAAAGTAGCTGCATCTTCATGATTATGCTTTGAAGCAAATTCAATTAAGCCTACAGCTTAACTCATAAACTACTTGTTCTCGCTTCAAACTTTTTCTAAGCGCTTCATTAATTTCCAAATTATTTCAATACAAAGCATGCTATTGTAATAAGTTATAATCGGTAGCGCACAAGCATTTTTTATGTGCTCCAGATGTTTGCTTCATCGGTGACGTCATCTTCATTCAGAGTTATTAATAACCCGCAGTACGCAGCGTCATATCTACAAACATATATTCTACGATGTGTACATGTTAAATAAACAAGAATTATGCCTGCAAGCGGAATAATTTTATTAAACGTTTAAATTTATTTATCAGTTATGTTAAATATATGAAAATCACATAATATTATAACTAGAAAATAAAGTAACTGATAAAAAACTTAATTTCAAAAGTTTCCATGTTAAATAATTTTTAATGCACATTTTTTTTTTATGAAAAGGCATCATTTTAAAATGTACAAAATTTACAGCCTGAGCTAAACAAATTTTAACCGTGAAAATAATGTTGAACGTAGGCCAAAATTCATTGCAATAAATTCAAATACAATTTTAAAGTAAAAAACTAGCTAGTCGAAAAGCTAATCTATGCGTTTTAGCTGCTTGTCAAGTGTTTTTTTTTATCTTTCATTTCTGAAAAGCTTCAAGAATTTATGATTGCTGAATTCTTAATGTAAAGATAAGAATATGCTAAAACTTTTCATGAATTTATCGCCTTTAAACGAACTTCTGGCAATTAAGAATTCGTACAAGCCTATGGCAATAAATTTAGTGAAAGTCTCAAGGGTCGTCAAACAAGAGACCAACGAATTTAGTAGACAGCAGAAGAACACTAAAATGTTTTTTTAATTTTACTGCTGAAATTTCACGGTCATTAAGGTCACTCTTGGATTCTTCATTAATTGGTGAAAATGTCGTCACCCTTCTTTGACCATTACAGTTAGTGCTGTGCTGTCGTACAATTTAAATGGCATCCTTTACAGCATTAATGATTAATATTCTCAAGTTTGGTTAGAGTAAAGTCAGAAGTTTTTCAGTTCGAGAATTTATCATAGGGATTAAGTTTACCATAAGATTGTTAATTGAGTTTTGTTGGTTGAATTTTAGGTTAAGGGATTGAAAAGATACTCAAACGCTATCAAGAACGAAGAAATTACGAAGTTTATGAAATAAAATAGTTTTACAAAATTATTCCAGCAGTAATCCGTAACTTTTTTATTATTATTTCAGATCTTTGGTTTCTCCAAATGCGATATAAAATTGTATCTATTAACAAAAAATATGTACACTATCTTTAATTTCATAGAGCATATGAATTCGCATAACTCTTGCGGTATTATTTGTGAGATTAATCAAAAAACCACACAAATTCCGACAGCCGCTTGTATATCAAACATAAAAGTCATACAGCAGAACACTAATAGTAACCTATATAATAATAAAATTTATAAAATCGGTATCAAAAAGCAACTTGGTGGCAGCAAAGAGCAGCGACTTGTTTTGTGGGCGAAAAAATGTTACTCGCTTAAGGCATTATTAGATTCGTACATATGTGTGCGAGTATGCAAAAGTTTAAAGAAATATAATGACAACATTATTGATATATATATCTTTATGGCAATTTCTGTTGTGAATATGCTTACGATTTTATACAAATATAGTTTGTTGTTTGTATATAAGTTTATGTATGCCAATGCTATGGCGCCTTCAGTTTGTTTGTTTGTTTGATCAGACACAATTTCTGTCTATTTTATGTCCATCATTATTGTGTGCTCGTTTTAATTGATCATTTGTCTATCTCGAAAATTATTGTACTTGGCAGCTTACTGGTAATCTGTTTGGCTGTAATAGAATAGTTTGAATTTAGAGAATAAGCGACTAACTGCATGATGCAGTTTTGGAATAATTCATAATTCAATTGAAGCACAGATGTGCACAAAAATTGTTGTGCAAATTTATTTATTAGCTTAGAGCTGACGTAAGCCTTTGAAATGCTAAATTGTCTCAGTTAAATAAATCAATAAGAAGTGTTAAAAAAGTGCTTATCATAAAGTTGGTTTAAAAATAAAAGTAATACATTTCTTTACACAATGGCTCAATTGTACGTTATAAAAGTTATACATGTGCATTTTATAAAACCTTAAAGAATTTATAATATTTTATCGCAACTTCTTGTGAAATGACGCATGTGTATTCAACAAGCACCTTATCTGAGTTATAACCAAGGCTCGATTTGCTTATTTCTGTGATATTGTTGCCTTAGTTTAAGTTTTAGTTTAGTTGAAATCACTTTAAAACAAAGTCACACTTATTCGTTCTCCAAATTTAAGTCACATTTAAAACTAAAAAAAAAACCATCAAAATGATGTACTCGAAAGCGGAAATGTACTTATTTTCATACACTAAAATTGCTAAAATCCATACATAATATCAAACATACATTGCATTTACAGTGTCTTCCGTCGCTTTATTACAGTCTCATTGAAAAAAAATTAATTTAATTTTGTAAAAAAGACTAAAATATTTATATGTTCTGTTTTACTCATAGATTACACGTTGCCAATATGTCATTGGGTGCAATGCATTGTTCGCGTTGCTCCGACGGTTTTGAGCCCAACGAAAAAATAGTCAATTCCAATGGTGAGCTCTGGCATACGCAGTGTTTTGTGTAAGTTTTATGTTTGTTGGTATTGCATTAATTGGCAAAATTTTATTAATGCTGTTTAATTCTAGTTGCGCTCAGTGCTTCCGGCCTTTTCAGGATGGCATCTTCTATGAATTCGAGGGACGCAAATATTGTGAGCGTGACTTCCATGTTCTATTCGCTCCCTGTTGTAATAAATGTGGTGAATTTGTTATTGGACGCGTCATCAAGGCCATGTCTGCCAGCTGGCATCCACAATGCTTCCGTTGTCAACTGTGTGCCAAAGAATTGGCTGATAGTGGCTTCATCAGGAATCAAAATCGCGCACTCTGTCACGAATGCAATGCCAAGGTGAAAGCGGAGATAACAGGACGTTATGTGTGTCAAAAGTGCCAGTAAGTTGAAAAGATTTTAAATTAAAAATTGGTACGAAAAACTATTTGAAGTGTTGTACGCTATATCGCTCATTTACTTCAAGACTGTCATAACTCAAGACGGAAAAATTTCAAGTTATTATCTGCGTAAGAAGAGAAAATTTATTCTCTTTTCTATTTTAATTGAAAACTTTAAACGCGTTTGAATGCAGATTAAACTAGAAAGACTTATTGTTATAAACGACAATTTAAGGTTAAACAAAAGATTCCTTAATGGCTCTACCGCCAAATGAAAGTGGATTAATATACTAATAAAACGTTCGAGGGATTTTTGGATATTAGCTCGCGTTTATTTTTTAAAACCTACTCGGCCTAAGCCTAAGTCTGAATTTTTGAAGTGCACTTTTTATTTTTCCAATGATTTTTTTAAATAAACATTATTCACAAAAAATCCATGGTTTAACCTGACAAATTTAAATATCCCTTTTTGGGATCAAAATGCACTTTTTCGTATCTAGAATGAAAACATGAATATTGATGCGAAAACATTCATTGAAGTAAAAGTTATTCAACTTTACAAGTGTTCGCAGAACAAAATTAATTTCCATCGATCTATTGATTCTTAATGTTATGTTCTATTGCGCGTGTGAAATTTCTATTTGTCTCGTGGAAATGATATGTATTATAACATCATTAAAATAAAGTTATTTTACTGAAGAGTTTAAGATCGCAACGAAAGTGTTATAACTAACTCGGGATTTCTAACGTTCTTTGGACGTCAAAGGTAGTGCGTAAACTATGTTACAACGTTTATTGTGTTGGGCTCATGGAGACAAGATGAGTAAAATCGTAGAGAAAAAGTATGATTGAAAGTGAATTGGCGATAACCTAAAACCCTCTCGAAATATTTAAAAAGCAATTTTAACTTATTTCATGTTTAATTTTGTTTCATTAATTCTAATAGAAAAAAAGTAAAAAAATAAACTTGGCTTTAGTTGGCTATAAAAAATAAACATGAGCTAATATTGCAAAACCCTTCGAGGATTATGCTAATAATGGTCCTATTTCATTTCGCGATTGAATAATTGGGGCATCTTTTTCGTGTCGCACATTATTTGAAATCATGCTTAACACTTTATTGCATGAATTACAAAAAATAATTTTTGGATTTTTTCCATTTTTTCTCTTTGATTGTTTGATGGCCATTTCCAACACAATGCAATGAACGGTTACATATTTTAGAAATTTGGCTTTCCTTTGAGTGTCTGCGTCATTTGGTGGGTATGATTTAACCAAGCTTTTAATTTTTCCCTCCTAAAACATTATAAACCTCGTATAAATGATGCAATTTATATGAGATGATTTTTTTAGAAATTCCAAACTTGTGCTTTGATGTACTTGGACTGTGCTCCAAAGTGCTCTTAAAATTAGCAAATTTTCAAAAGTTTTTAATTGCATCCCACATGGCACAACATAAGTGAATTTTTACTATAATTTTTACTTATATCCATTTATGTGATAAATTTAAGTGTTTTTTACGAAAAAATTACGGAATAACAGTTGAGCATATTGAAATCAAAATGTTTGAATATCTTTAAAGAGTATAAGAATATTTTTATTCTTAAAAAAATTAAAAAAGCGACATTTTGAAATTATTTTTTAATATTCCGAATTTAGGTTATCCTTTTTAACATTTTGCTTTTTTTTTGTGCTATTTAGTGGCTTGATCGATGAAGAACCGCTACGTTTTCGTGGTGAGGTTTATCATGGTTATCACTTCAACTGCACAGCATGCAGTGTTGAGCTGGATTCGACTGCGAGGGAGGTCAAAAGTCGTCCTGGTTTAGCAGCAAATGATATGGTAAATAAATATAGATAAATTTTTGTAATTTTTCTTAAAACTTATTTTAAAGAACGAGCTCTACTGCCTGCGCTGTCACGATAAAATGGGAATTCCAATTTGCGGCGCCTGTCGTCGTCCCATAGAGGAGCGTGTAGTTACTGCGTTGGGCAAACATTGGCACGTGGAGGTTTGTAGAATGTCTGCCATAATCTAACGAAGCATGTAATTGAATTCAATATTTAATTTAGCATTTTGTCTGCGCAAAATGCGAGAAACCATTTTTGGGACATCGTCATTATGAGAAGCGTGGCTTGGCCTACTGCGAAACACATTATCACCAACTGTTCGGCAATCTATGCTTTGTTTGCAATCAGGTCATAGCTGGCGATGGTAAGACAATGTTAGAATTTTACCTCAACAATATTCATCAATATTTGTCTTCTTTCTAATTTCAGTTTTTACCGCACTCAATAAAGCCTGGTGTGTGCATCATTTTGCCTGCTCTGTATGCGATACGAAAATGACGCAGAAATCGAAATTTTACGAATACGATGAGAAGCCAGTTTGTAAAAAATGTTATGAACGTTTTCCCACTGAGCTCAGAAGAAGACTACGCACTGCCCATGAAATGACAATGAGAAAGGTTTAAACTTGTTAATTGAATTGTTGGTCGATCTGTTTACGAAGATCAAGACAATGAAATGCCAAAAAAGTTTAATAGTTAAAACAGACCGATGTGCCTTTTGCAATAATGCCTTATTAGCAAAATATCAATAATTTTTTTTCATTTAATACTTGTTTAAATTTAACACAAATACTTATTTAAATTTAATATTAAAACAAGTTGTATCAGGTTGAAAACTGTTGTGGGAAAACAATATAATTTATTAGATAATTATAGCAAAAAAAATGCGTTATGGGTACCAAAGGTCACAATATTAAATTTTCACGCTTTTTATGGTGGCCACAAAATGAAATCTTAATGTCTACTTTGCCTTTATTCAAATACAAATGTATGTGTTGTAATGTGTTTTTTATTTTGGAAAGAACTTTAAAAAATATCTTTTTCTCTCGAGGTTTTGTTTTATAACAACACCATTTTTAATGCAGCTAATAGCATTGTATTAGTGTGTTTAACATTTTTATTTTATATTCAAACTTTTGTTTTTAGCCAATAGTTTACTTGAAACAAATATATAGATTTTATAAAACGCATTTTTGTTAATCTGTATAATATCGTGAGTTTATTTTTAAAACATTTACATAAATTGTATTCCCAGTCGAATTTTGGAAATCAATAAAATTGCTCTAACAAAATAGGAAGCTTTTTTAATAAAATACAAAAATAGGTATTGTACTCTTTACCTAGAGTATAATTAAATATAACAAATAAATAATAATAGAAATAATAACAGAAATCAAAACAAATTTTTAATTATTAAAATATAATAAGTTAAAAGGAACAAAAACAATTTGCAGTAAAACTTCCCTGACTCGATGAGTCAAGTTGGAAAATTCTAGTAAGAGATCAAAATATTACAAAAATGCCTCGAGGTAGCACGAATACTAGTTCGAGTTACGGAGAATTTGAGTTAAGGAACCTCTATTATAAATAAAAGGATTCCTGCACATTTATTGCTCTTTTCGCGCAAGTTTTTGCAACAAAATTTCCAACAGCTGCATGCTTCGTACAGCAATTAGGCCACCTTTATTGCATTTCGATTCAACATCATCGCACCCGGAATAGGTTAAAGGCACACCACATTTCTGTTCCATGCTTTTGGTATAGTCAAATATATCTCCACCCAGTGCACGTAGAATAGCTTGCGGAGCGCATGTGTCCCACTTAAAAGTAGAGCCTATGCTTAGCAGATACAAATCCACCTCACCGGTAACAACTTTCAAAGCTTTATGTCCTGCACCAGCAGAAAAAATTAACTCATAACCTAGATCTCGAACTTTTTGCTGTAGATCTGCATTTTCCGAGCTGGAGAATATGCCTAAAGAGCCACCAAGCGCTTGCTCTACATTCACACAATTATTTGCCTTGAGGGAAGGCAAGCAAACACCCCAAAAAATCTTACTTTTGTAAACATTTTCATCCAATTTGTTAATAAATGGTTGTGAAATAACACCAATGATTGGATGACCAGTCGTTAAGTCATAGGCACCGATCAATACGGTGACGCAGTCGAGTCCGGTGGCTGCAATACCGGGAATACTGGTTTGTTTAGCCTGCCCGGAGATGTATTCAGCAGTAGCGTCTGTCGAGGGAAAATTTTAAATAAATGCTTCATGCAGAAAAAAATATCTACCAATGGGATCTATCCAAATTCCTACATTTGTGTAATCAAAATTCTCCGGCATTTCTGGAATGTCTCCTAGACTATGCGCAGAATAATCAACAATGCGATGTACTTCTGTGGCAAGCACATCTGCAGCTTCATTATGGCCATTCAGAATAGAACCCAAACATTCAGCTGTCTCCGCAACATTTTTGCCCACAACAATGGATACAGACTCTCCTAGGGTGTTTGTAAAAGTCGGAGATTCCTCGCCTTTTATATGTTCATTCAATTCAGGAAACTGTGAGTTAGAAATATTGTCTTTAGAAATGCATAGCAATTATGTTTGAAGTACCCACCAAATGTCCTACATCATGCTTGATTGTTTCTTGTATCAGCACATCAGCTAGTGTCTTAAAGTCATGCTCAAACCTTGCATTGGCTTCGTCTCCAGATTTTTCCTGCACCAGTAGAGATAGCAAATCATCGTTGGCACGACAAATGCGTGCAATGTTTGAAGCTTTTTCTGCAGCATTTATGAGACTCCATATGAGTTTTGTGGATGTTCTAGATGACGACATATCACTTTCCTAGAATAAGTTTTTTTAATTTCAGCGTTAGACCCTTGGCTAAGTTGGATAACTGTGATTTCTTACCTTGCTAATTAAATTAACACAGCTTAGTAATTATTCTTGAAACGCCAACTTTGTTGAACTCGGTTTATTTTGCATTCCTCTCTTTATATCATTGGCAGTTACCTTAAATTAAAGTATGTTTTAATAAATAAACATTGACTTGTGTACAAAATAACTAATTAATTTTGGCAAATTTGCCTTAACTAACAAAACAACTAATTTAGTTACAAAAAAAATAAAGCATAATCTTAGGCCCTTTTTGTATACGCAAATTTGCAGTGTTGGAAAATGTAAAAATTGTTTTAACAGAAAAGATAAAGCCGCAGGCAGAATGATTTACCGAGCGCCACTACTTGAATATAGATTTTAAAAGACCATTTATAAAAAAAAAGTTTTATATAGTCACCTCCAAGGCAAAAGAAAATATTTCGATTGGTGTTGAAGTTGTCCATTATTGTATACAATATTTTTTGTCGATAATGCTATGTCTATCTAACCAGAGAGTTTAGTTTACTTTAACTTACATTTAGTGTCCGACCGAAACCAAAATTTTGGCCGAAACCGAAACCGAAACCGAATTTCGGCCATTTTTGTATTATTCGGCCGAAACCGAAACCGAAACCGAAACTGAAAGTCTACATACAAATTTGTTTGTAAAAACATTTTATTTTTTTTTTAATTTTATTCAAAGCTTTCAAAAACAAAATAATTCAAACAGATAAAAATAACGTATACATACGATAAATATTCTTTGAATATTAAAGTTCAACTTTAAAATAATAAATAAAGAGATAATTTTTAATACCACTTTTAGGAACTTTTTAGTATTAAGAGTTATTCGGTTTCGGTTTCGGTTTCGGCCATATTGATGCCGAATAGCCGAAACTGACTAAAAGGGCCGAAACTGGCCGAAACCGAAACCGAATATTCGGTCGGACACTACTTACATTTCACTGAAGTTGATGACACAATGTTATCGCAGTAGAATTTTTTGCCGGTAATACTGCTGAGCTCTGATTACACATGCATTTTTTTTGCTATGAGAAGCTCTGCTTGTTTTCATTCCATATTTGGATGAAAATTTCATTATCTACTCTTGTCCAATTCCTTTTCGAAGTTCTTTTATTTATTTTGAAAGAAAATTACTAGATGAAAACATATAGGGTGCTCACAGTTCTGTATTATCTGCTCTGTTAACTTTGCCGTCTATTAACTTTAGAACATTTTAGCACGTGTTAACTTTGATTGTTTTTGTTTTACGTACAAACTTGAGATACCACTTGTTGCTAAAGTTATCTCACTTCTGCTCATGTCTTTCTTTTGTGTTAATGTGGTATCACTAGTCAGCTGATTGAATTTTGTTGCAAAAAAATGGAAGAAGAATGGATCGTCGAAGAAGTAAGTACATTTTTCCATAATTCTTCGTTTCCGTTCATTCGAGGCATGTTTTTTAACAAATTTCAAATGTTTTAAAACTATTTTTGCAATTTAGCTCCAAAACACAAAAAGAGGTGCTCACAGTTCGATTGAAATATCTTTCTAAAGTTGCCAGGTGTTAACTTTAGAAGCAAACTGTGAATTCCCTAATAAAGTCTGTAATTAAAGATTTTGCTGTTCTATCTTGACAATTCTTATAAAAATCTTATTTAGTCAAAAATATCACTGAACCTTTACGCACTACATTAGCTGTGTTTTTTATCAAGCGAGTAGTTAAAAAACGACCGCTTATCATATGTATACTCGCTTAAATAACACAGGAAACTGTTACTCGCTTAAAAGTTTGCCGACCAAACGAAAAAAAATGCTTCCAAGTTATGTTTCAATAATTGT
This sequence comes from Tetanocera ferruginea, assembly GCA_958299015.1. Classification (NCBI taxonomy): domain Eukaryota; kingdom Metazoa; phylum Arthropoda; class Insecta; order Diptera; family Sciomyzidae; genus Tetanocera; species Tetanocera ferruginea. The sequence continues at coordinate 147,937,103 of OY282642.1, read as the reverse complement.
ATAAATTTCCTACAAAGGTGGCAACTATATCTGATTGATAGTCAATAGTGATGTATGAAATGAAGATTTTTTGTACCAAATACTTTTCACGAAATACTCATAATTTGCTTAAGATCAATATTTCAATAAAAATACATAATAATTTAACAGGTAAGATAAACAAAATTTATCAAATATACTCATTATGTAAAACCATGTTGTTTGCTTAAGCTTTTAGCACTGAAAATATTTTGAGTATCGGGTTTGTTTTCAGAACCGAGTCTCCAATGCTTAAAATCTGAAAATTTATGCATCACTAATTGTCAGAACTTTGATATATAAAATAAATTTGTCAAAAATTGTTTACAAAAATTTGATCAGAACATAAACAACGTTTTTGACTTTTCAGAAAATGCTTCCAAGTTTTAAAAAAATTCTTAAGCGAGTAAGCAGTCGTTTTTTGACTACTCGCTTGGTAAAAAACACAGCTATTATTTACGTTAAGTTATTAAAACCCAGAATATATAATGAGTTAAGCTGAAGTAAATATTACATTAAAATAATGTGAACGCAAGAGTTTATTTCTCGTTAAACGGCTAAACTCAACTGGTAACTTAAACTTAACTTTCTGCGTAGATATAGCATAAGATCTGCAGCGAAAAATATAATTGATCAAGACGAATCTTATGCATAATTTTTTAAGATTATTTAATTATTTTCAAAAACGACTTAACTGCATTAAATAAGTTGAGTATTTCTTATTTGGTAGTTCATCTTATGTAAAAAGCATAAATCTGCGTAAAGAAAACTTTTTTATTTGAAATTAATTTATTAATATTGGAAAACAAGTAAAAAAAGTCTAAAGTCAGTCTAGGCCTACTATGAAATACCTTAAACCCACTTTTCAAAAACAAAAAAAAAGTTATTGTAAATGGGCGTGTCCGTGGGCGGATGGAGCCTTTATTTAATATACATTTAAATGTTGATGAAAAATTTACACATACCAAGTTTTATTCCTGTAGCGCACAGTTAATGCCTATATTGTGCTTTCGCTATGGGAGGTGGGTGAGTTCGTGGACGGACCACTCCCAATTTTTGAACACACCTTAGTTTTGGTATAAAATACATACATACCAAATTTAATTTCTCTATGAAAAACATAACCTTATTTATTGAGTTTTAAACTTTTTGGGTTGTATGGGAGGTAGGCGTGTCCGTAGGTGGATGACGTCCATTTTTCAAAACCATCTTTGTCTTGTCATAGAAAACATACGTGCCAAATTTTAGCTCTGTAGGTTAAACAGAGGCTAATTTATTGCGTTTTAAATTTTTGGGTTGTATGGGAGGAAGGCGTGTCCATGATCGGATGACGTCCATTTTTCAAAACCATCTTTATCTTGTCATAGAAAACATACGTGCCGAATTTTAGCTCTGTAGGTTAAACAGAAGCTAATTTATTGCGTTTTCAATTTTCGCGTTGTATGGAAGGTAGGCGTGTCCGTGGGCGGATGATGTCCATTTTTCAAACCATTTTTGTTTTGTTATAAAACACACGAGCCAAATTTTATCTCTGTAAGTTAAACATAGGCTTATTTATTCCGTTTTAAATTTTTGGGTTGTGTGGGAGGTGGGCGTGTCCTTGAGCGGACGACACCCATTTTTCGAAGGCATTTTTGTGTTGATACAAAACACTTACACACCAAATTTAATTGTTGTAGGTTAATTATGAGCTTATTTATGCAGTTTTCAATTTTTGCGCTGTATGGGAGGTAGGCGTGTCCGTGGGCTGGATTCCAAAAATATTCAATAGTGCAGATCCTTGGGTTCATTTGACCATGTGTGCCAAGTTTCATCCAATTATCTCAACTCCTTCTTCTTATCCTGTGTATACGGACAACACACAGACGGACAGAGGGATATACCCTAAACCTTTCAGGTTTAGGGTATAATTATATACCTAAAATTCTTAAAACATAATTTTACTATTAATTCCTTAAATAATGTGATAAATAAGCTTACTTTGTGTTGAAACATTTTCCAAAATTTTATAATTTTTAATAATTTTTTCCCTTTTACGAAATAATTTTTTTTCTAGATCTATTTTTATTGCTTGTTACTTGTAAAATTGTCACTAATACTTTGTTCACACTGAGATCAAATTAGGTAATTTCGAACTTTTGTGTAATTTCGACTTATGAAATTGGCTTATGAAATCTAAATGCAGGAATTTATATATACATCTTATGTTTACTTATACTTAAATTATTTTCCATAAAACACTTTAATCACTCAAATGGGTTGCCTATCACATAGGCAGATCTTGAAAACAGATTTTGTATTTTGAAAGAGATTCGTTAATCAAATTTTGTATAGTCTCTATTTAATTTCATGTTGAAAGATGTTTGTAATGCGTATTAAATAGTAAAAGAAGTAAACAAAAAAAAAAAAACAAAAACAAATTGGCCATTTTAGATCTTGCAAGAACTTTGACCGAAAAAAATTTTGCCACGATTGGGGATAAATTTCGGGCTCCAGGACTGCTAAGCCACATACTTAACCTGCATGCATTTGTTATCAATTTTCCACAGATTTTCATTTATTTTCATAACAGTTCTTACCATAGTACTTCGACCGAATTGAACAGTACTCATCCTCGAATGTAATCATAGATGCCAGTTTCGTGTGATAAATCACTTTTCGTGATTTTTTGAGGGCTGTGTGACAATGTGTGATTTCTGAAATGAAGCGAGTGATTTTAAGTTCAAAACATTAACATTTAAAACATTAACATTAAGTTCAAATGTTGCCGAAGTTGTTTACTGTTAGGAAAATAATTTGTATTAATATGTCACGGCAAAGAGTGCCCACCAAAAGAATACAGTTGTTTATTTTGACATTCGACGCTCATGCCTTGGCGCATGTGAAGGCATATGCTAGGCATAACATTATATATTGGCAAAAGTCTCATTATTTTTAAATTGTGACTAAGGAGTGATAGTTATTGGAATTAATTATATGGAGAGAAATACTATGATCTTGAATTGGCAAAAATATAGATGTAACATAAAATTAATTTCCAACATACACATGATTTTACAAAACTTATAAATCCCTTAACATATTTAAATTTAATTTTGAAAAAAGAGCTTAACTACCATTTCTTATATGAGCTATACAATACATACATGCTTTGTAATACTTTTGACAACAAAAGTTAGTAGTAAAGTGTCAATTTTGCAAAGATTTCTTATTAAATGGGATCAAATGAAGATTTTTGTAATAATTTGGAAGTTTTAATAAGCGGATATAAGCATTAAAAAAAAATTTGTATACACAAAATTTTCATAAAAGTGGGTATATGGGGAAAAAAATTTGCCATTTTAACCCTTGAAAGGACTTTGACCGAGCCTCATATGATAAATTGTGTTATTTATGTTATTAAATATTTGCACTCAATTGACTTTGAACTGGATGTATTTATTTTTAATATTTATATTGAGAATATATAATTGGCAGGCTGATGGAGGTGACCTGTTGTACTGCATCCAAAAATATATCAGGGGTATTCATGATGTGGTGTATTTTTGATAAATTCTTACAAAATTTACAATATTTACAACGCATTGTGAACAAACCTTCACTTAAGTCGGGGTAGTTCATCATTTAGCAGTACGAGAAAATAAAATAATTGAAACGAATCACTGAACTAAATTAACTTTTATTAAATAAACACACAACCCAGCCAGTACTTTCCACGCTGAGTCAAAAAACTTTCGTGATCAGTTGATCAAATATACAATGAAATTTACAAAGAATACAATAGGGTTTTGCCATTGTATTTTTGCTACAGGGTTGTATTTTGAACACTGCACATTTTGTTTTTGTAATTTAACTTCAAATATCAAAAATACACAATACAAGGGCAAATACACCACATCGTGAATACCCCTATCATAAATTATATTATGCAGGTATCTCTACTATTTAAAAGTTCTGAGCTAAAACTGAAAAACTAGTTCATATTTTTATATACACCACTGTATTGTAAAAACCAGGAAGCGTTCAGAAACTGTCTTACAATAATTCTCAACTTTATCTTATTATCTTTATTTTGACGTTTGTTGTGATCAATGCATTTATCAATTTCTTATTTACATTCCATGCCAGCGCAGAGCACAACATACACAAGAAAAACCTAACAATTGCAACAACAAACTTTTAATTATCTTCCCATTCCCTGCTTTGGCATTCTTCGCATTTTAAGTGGTTGGTTTTGTTGGTTGCTTGTATTAAATTGAATTGAAATTTTATTTGTGTTCACTCGTCGTTGAAAGGTTGTTTGCGTCGGTTTAATTTTATCGCGTCGTATATTTTGTGGCGCGATTCTTTGAGGATACTTTTTCGTGTGATTGCGTCTCAGCTGTTTGCGTTTTATCCGATCCAAAACACAAGTTTAAACAAGTGATTAGAAACAATTTTATAAAACTAAGTTAAATAAACTATTTTTTTGTTCTCCATTTATAATTTTATTGAATTGAACTGTAACGAATCGCGGAAGAAGTAAATAATTGCTTTAACCTTACTAGTATATTGAAAAATCCATTAAGAATTATAGGGCGTTGCACAATATTTACGGATAGAAAAAAAAACAAGTGAAGAATCTACTGCATAAACTAGCAGATAAACAACAACAAGAACAGCAACAGCAACTACAACAGTGGCTGCAACATGGACACAAAATTTATGAATGTCTTAATCCTGGGATTTGGTTTCATGTTCGTCTTCACATCGTTCCAAACGATGGGCAACATTGAGGTAAGTTGGCCTTCAATGAAGCATCCTTGAATGTAGACAAGTAGGTAGCCTTGAATGTCAACAAGGATAATGTCAAAATCAACGGAACTGTATGAAGGTTATAATTGAAGGCAAACGGAAGAGTTAAACATGTGCGATAATAGATAACTTTAAAACCAGGCAAGGTAAATAATAAGGGAAGTATCACTTGAGGGAAAGAAAAATTTTATTAAATGTGGATAATCAATACAACATGAACTATTTAAAATTTAAAAAGCTAAAAAGAGCATGAAAACTCATTTTCTTTCTTAAAACTTAAGAAAGTCAGTCTTAAAACTCATTTTACAAAACATGCTACTTAACCTGTTACATACCTAACTAAGATTCTACCGACCAAGATTTACTGTAATGTAAAGGATTCTTGAAGAATTTAAAGAACTAGCTACTATGTATTCTGAAGAGCATGATTGTATCGGTGTAAATTCTAGTGTAATATACTTAGGGGATTCTTGGAGTTTTGAAAAAATTGTTCAGAAGATAACTCTTGAACAATTTGAGATACTTCAAAATACATACTTTGGCAGAGTTAATTAACCTTCCTATACTCGCGCATTGGTCTCTCAGACCGAAGAAACAATAAATCGGTGTTTTCTCAAAAAATTAACATCGTAAAAAACTGTGGTCTTTAGCAAATAAATTATGGGATCTAAAATTTTGTATGTTTCCTTTGTTCAATTATATCCTCTTCTTTACAATAAACACATACAATGCGCTTTTTGAGCAAGTTTAGTAGGAGACAAGTTTAGTACAGACAAGTTTAGTACTCATTCAGACAAGAAATTGTATCGTAATCTATTTTAGAGTGTTTATTACTCTCGGTATTGCAAAATAGAATTGCCTATTTCTGAAAGTTTAAGTTAAGGAATTAAATTATCAACAATTGCTTACTAAGTTTCTGCAAATAAACGATCGAATAGCTTTTTTTAAAGATTTACGAATAATATACCGAGGTTTTTAAATACTAATTTGTTTTCAAACTAAGCGTTCGTTTCAGCACCTAGAAGAGATTTTTATGTGTTAACTATTCTCTCCAAAAGACTCTCCTTCGAAAATTCTAATAGGAATGCATAAAAAAACAATGTATTGATGCAAATCTTTCTACAACTCAAAGCTTTTAAATGATTTCCTTCAAATGTTGCCCACGACTAGCTCTTAAATGGTCCATTCTGCGAGTCTAATTTGCCTAAATGACCAAAGCTTCGAATCGAATGTTCACGGTTTTCACGAACACTTTCTGCTACTGCAGCAATATTCTCAATATTACCGGCTCCATGCACTCTGGTTGAATGATGAATGTCCAATAGTGTATAATTGGTTCGAAATTTGGTGAGATGTTACGAGTAGTTCGCTCAGTACGCTCATAACGACCAATGTTATGTTGAAGAACTTTATAACATTAATATTCTCTAATTGGTGACTGATTTTGTTAGTAAGTTTCTAAAATTAATAAACGTTGTTCAGGAGTAAGTCTATACACGATTGAGTCATATTGAATACTAAACACAAACGTCATATGGACAAGCCATTTGACACATAACAGCTGTCAATCACCCTTTATATAGAAAACTTATTATCAGTCATCTTTTCAGATAATAAAAGATCATACATCGATTTAAAAAATGTAAACAATGTAGCTAGTTACAAATTTTACCGTTTCCCAGTTAATTTTGTTCATTTCTTAATGCTTATTAGCGTTTTCTAAATTCAATTAACTATATTTGTAATAATATCCCTTTGAACGTTATTGCATTCAAGTTTCATCCCGGAATTTCGTCTTCTTTCTTAATTCAATCAAGCTATAATGAAGTACTTTTTGTGGAAAAATATGACAAATAGATGATACTAGCTTTCAGCGTCATTTTTCATTATCTCTACGTTCTTTTAATAAAACACAGCAGAGCTTTTAATTTTATTTATTCATACATAACATAAACAAAAATACAAGCAAGATAAGACAATAACAAATATAATTAAATAATGAATTAATTCATGCTTACTATAAAAGCATTGCTATCTGAAGTATTTATCACTGTTTTCGGCGCTTACCAACATTTACATAGCAGTTACCGATTTTTCTTTGATGTTTATTACCAATCATCATTGAGCAGTTATCATCAATTAACACTAAAAGGTAGTCAATTCATTGTCGATGCCACTGATAAAAGATTTTAATTAAATAAGTTCACATCAATTGCTACTGTGATAATGACACTTAATTTTGTACATCTTGCATTCTACGCATTTGTATTTTAGCACGGGAATGAATTGCGTCATATAATCCAGCTATAAGTTAATGTATTATTGTTGCGACTTTGACTGACGCAGGCGAAAGTAAAACTATTGGTTAGTTGTAGTTATTAATCTGCTGTGGGAACAGCTTGTAGTTGAGTGAAAGTAAATCATGCTAGCTTCTCGAATGTATGACGTATTACATTTATAATTATTTTTATAATAATGCACAGTCTATAAAACTGCAAAATTCAACACTTTTTTGTTTGTTTCAAATTAAATGATGTTAGACCGGTTCAACAAGGTTCAACTACCAAAAAATCAAGGTGATATGGTATTTAGCACACGTATTTTTTGACTCTTCCAAAAACTTTCTAGTTTTTGTGCGCTCTGTTGTGCTTTTAATATGTATTATTAGACAGGTTTGTTGAATTGTCAACGTTGTCAATTTTTTATTTATTTAATTGTTCCGCTATTGTTTGCTTGTATGCTGAATCCATCATAGACTATGGAACACGTTTCGATACTTAAATCCTATGTAGGTGCACATATGTATATTTGTTTATGTATTTTATGGCTGAATGAATCTGAGGTAGAGTTTTTTATTTACAATCAGGTTTGCCCAGAATATACACAGCACAGCTAATATTCATATTCCAGTCAATTGCTTTTGGTAAAATATTTTGTGTTTGAACCTAATATTCATTACATTGCCGAATATATATAAATTAATTATTGACCTGTTTGGCGTTAAGTTAACTCAAAAATATTATGTGTTACTGTGGGACCTGTTTGGCATTAAATTGATTCATTTATATTTTGTATTAAACACAAATGAATCAAAACTAATTTTGCAACAAAACGTTGCCAAAATCAAATTTTATGTTAATTTAAATATTTTTCCTAGCTTCCTTCCTACTTCAAATTTATTTCTTTGTAAATTCATTTATTATCTCTGAAAACATGTTTTTTTTTTTAAATTTATAAATGTTTTTTTATTTTTTAGTTTAAAAAAGCTGGTCGAGAATTCGGAATAGAAGTTATAGTTCCTATTTTTCTTGGTAAAAAGACAGAAGAAATATAACAATATTGGTGGCTATGCTTACAAATGTGATAAGTGCACTTTAAGCAACTATAGCGGATCCGATATCAGTGAATTCAGTGAATTCTTTTGTGGAGAAAAGTCATCAAACAAGTCATCATCATGAGCGTTGCGCCTAACAATGAAAAGCGGTGGCTTATTAGTACGCCATCTTGCATTCATTTGAACCAATTTTCGGAGCAGTTTTGACACTCTGGAGTTGGTACCTAGAAACCAGGTTTTTGAAGTGCATTTGTTATAAACCCTTTCGACCTCGCACCTGAACAAGCTGTCTGACATTTTTTTTTCATAATTCCTATGGTTATTAGATCTAAATCTAAAGAATTTTTTAAGATTTCCGGAGTTATCGTGTATCATAACTATCATATTGAATGTTGCATGTTAATCTGTAACAATGCAATTTTTGAAAATTATTAATTTTTGCTCAATTTGCTTAAACTTAACACTGAGTAATGCATCGTTTGTTGTTCGCGAAACAACTCTTATTTTTTTGTGGTTTTTTTATTTATTAAGTTGGAGTTGTAAGGCGGTGAACACATCAATTCCTCATTTTGAGCCTTCAAAAACGCTTTTGTTTGAGCTGATGTATGGGCGCTAGCATTATCGCGATGAAGGATGATCTTATTCGGCGGTAGATGTTCTTTATAAAATTCTGCGAAAACTTTCGTAAAACAAATGGTTGTGCACCATTTCGAATTAATACTTCTTTGTTGCTCAAGAGGAGCAGTCGAGGCATGACCTGTTTTTGTAAAAGGACTGGCAAAGATTTGGTTGAATGTGCTCTGTCCGCTGACAACTTTTATCGGGTTTTCCCTTCAATAAATTTGTCTCAAAGAAAACCACGCTCGAATCCATTGAAACAGCGTTTTACAGTCGCTGAATGTGGTGCTTTATCACCAAAATTATTACTAAGTTAATTGATGTATACTTATTTTTAGTCAATTCAAGCCGAAAATTGTAAAAAATCATCGCATGAAAATGTTTCTTGTTTAATTCCCATTTTTTGCTGAAATACATTTTGAAAACCACTGTAAACAACATAATAAGCTCACGCTCTTCAAAATGTTGTGAGTACGTTTATGCTAGAAAATGTCAAATTTTCCATTGGAACTATCAAAATTCATCTGACCTCGGTTTTCGAGTAGTAAGCGTGCTTGACTCAAAACTCAGAGGCCCCGGGTTCGATTCAAGGCCTGGATATGGACCTACATTTGGACATTTCACCAATTCATTCCTCATTTAAATCAACTTAAATACAAAATTATTTAATATTTATGACTTTCAAAAGTTTTACTTGATGGCAGATACGTTCGTCGATGGGATTGCATAATTACTTGAATTGACTGAGGTAAAGACATAACAATTGCCTCAGATTCAAACTCTCATGCTTATATGTTTAACAAAAAATATGCTATACTTGTTTTACTTCATTCCCTTTATACATAGATAGATTTACGCATATCTATCACTCCATTTTCGAGCTAAGGTCGACTTTCCAAAAATAATTTTCGAATACATATTCCATGCCCAGTAAATTCCAGTGAAATGTCCAATGAAAGTCATTCTTTCAAGGATGAAAACCAAGATGGCGTACTCAGATATTTTCCATCACGTCTAAATTTTGTGTAAAACAGCTTTGAATATTCAAAAAGTACATAAAAAAAAAAAAAAAACAATTTGGCCATTTCAGCCCTTGAAAGGACTTTGACCGAGCTTCTTATGATCAATTGTGTTGTGTGTGTTATTAAATGTTTGCACACAATTGACCGAGAACTGGACCTACATGTTTTATGCCGACTCCGAACGGCTCATGTTCTCAAGAAACTTTACATGGCATTATTTACTCTCTGAGGTTTGCCATTGTCTGCAGAGAGGTGGTGACCGATCAGAAAAATTTTTTATTGAAAAAAACTTTTCGCCACGGCTGGGGATCGAACCCGGGCTCCGAGCATGCTAGGCCACACACTTAACCTGCATGCCACGGTCACCATAAAAAGTACATACATTTTGGTATAACAAAGTTGTATTCTACTAAATACTCAAAAAATTTAAACATGTTTTCCATATAACAAGACTACGCTTAACAAGGTGGTAGGTGCACTTGGTTTTTCCTTATCACGTCAAAATTGTCTGTTTTCAAATATTCAAATAAAAATAAATTCCTTGGATTTTAAATAGAAATACAAATTTTTTTATACCAAAATGAATGGAATTTTAATATATTCAAAGTGGTTTTTCACAAAATTTAGTCATGATGGAAAAAAGTCTGAGTACGCCATCGTGTTTCTATTCCTTCAATAATGTAAGATCGGTTATCAAACCTCTTGAACTTTTTTTATTTTTATTTATTATGTTTAAAAGATTATTAAAAAATTAATGATTTTTTTTTCTAGGTGTTACAAACGTTTCCACAAAGTTAGTATACCCTGACCGTAGAGGTTAATGGTATACAAATGGATGTAGGCATGTACATTTGTCTGTATGTTCCGACTTCGAAACCGCTAAAGCAATTCTTAAGAAATTTTCAGGGAAACTTAGACTAGATCTTGAGAGAGTTCCTGTGAAGTTTGGTACCGATCGAAAAAAGGGCGTACCGACATCTACCATACAACTCAAATTTTCGATATGGAATTGCTTTGGAATTACAGATCGCACAATCTCAGAATTCAGAATTTGAACACAATTTACACGTGCCGTTCCAACGTTATGCTAGGGGCGTGGCACTTTTTCAGAATGGCACAATTTAAGCAGCTCAAGTTTTCGATATAAATTTCGAACTATACTTACTATTTTGTCGTGTTCTTTTAAGCAAGTTTCGGACAAGTGGGCGTGTCACCGCCCATATAATTAATATTTTTGATAAAAAAAACTTCAGAATTAAAGGTCGCCTTAAAATACAACTCAGTATGGATTTACTAGTTGGTCATGTCTTTAAACGTGAAAACTTATGCGGACTTTGGAAAATTGGGCGTAACTCCGCCCATAACAATCAACCCATATAGTAAATTTTTCGATACAGAATAGCTTTGGAAGTAAAAGTCAAAGAAAATTGCAACACAGAGTGGCGTAACCCACTTGGCGATGTCCTTCTACTAGAAAAATTGGAACGGACATTTAACAAGAATCTATTAAAGTGTCTTCTCCTTTGCAAGTAAAATCTTTGATATCGCATAGCTTTGGCAATTATGATCACAGAACATTGCAACTCAGAATGAAGTAACTCTGTGGTGATGTTCTGCTACTAGAAAACTGTAACGGTCATCAGGAAATGAGCGTTGTTTCGAACTATGTTAGTGATTAATAAAAGCCAGGTGTAGCAAAGCGCGCCGACTATCGTTAGTGCTTAAATGAATATAAACATTATTATATCACTTACATGTTTTAAAAAAACCTTATAACGGCATAAGAAACTGAACACGATCGCAAAGGAAACGATCTGTGATAAAAACACGTCTGTACTTCCACTCAACCATTTCAATTATTGGAATTAATCAATATAATGTAAGGTATAAGTTTCATTATAAATTAACTTTATTGTTAAAGAAATATCATTCTTGATTCACTTTTGATTTTGTTAAGATAAAAAAGTTCAGTTCTTAATTGAAAAATTAGTAATTTTAAGAAAAAATTGTTTTTGTTTCGGTCGAAAACAAAAATTAAAAAAAAGAAAACAAATATCAAACCGAAAAAATTTGCCCTTTCGCCAAACCTTCACTTGCGATAGCAAGTCTGATGGTAGTAAAGAACTTTATTTTTTTTAATGTGTGTCTTTTTTTTTGTGTTGTTACATTAAACATACCCTATTCGAACTATAGCTATAGAGATATCAGTTTATACTATTATATGTAAGCTTATCTTGTTTTTTGTAAAATTATAGCAAATAATAGTTCATTAAACTTAAGACTTAAATGTTGCAAGTAATAATCAAAAACTTATACAAAACGAAACATGCTATCTAATGCGTTGCCTCTAATTTTGCTTAAAAAGCATGGCGCAATAAGTAATTACTATATATTTGCAAAGCATGATAAAATTTTAAGCATTACTTCTATATAGTTAATTACAAAAATCGTTTGTAGAATAAACTTTTACTTGTTTGCCTTAGTTTTGTTGTCTCTCTTTCTCTCTTTCTATTAGATTGTTGCTCCAATTATGAACTACGAGTTAAGATTATCAGGTAGCCGACGGAAAGTGACGACGAACGCGTTGAAAAATTTCATAAATTAATGGATGCCATGCTCTGGTTCAGCTCTAGCTCAGCTCAGCTAGATAGGTTTTGATAGATTTCAATATTTTATTAACTGAGCACAAACGTAGGCATTTGCTTTGTTAACGTTTACGGCATGCCTTTATTTTAGCCAACAACTCTATCTGCCTATCTATCTATCTATCTGTCTAACTTGGCTTAAAATGAAGCACATGCTAGTTATTTGTTGATTTAGCTGTTAGTTTTGTACATTTCAATACGTATTTGAAATTCCAAACAGGGCGTTTATTTTTTTATGTTGTTGATTGTTGGTTGCTTGTGAAACCGTTATTAGCTAATTGAAACGAGCGAACAACCTTGTATTATTTCAAATACCGTCTGAAGTGGTTGGTGCCTTACTTGAGTGTGGTTGGTGCCTTTCATTGAGTTATAGAAGAGAATTTACTTTGTTGCATTAAGCTGCAAATTCAAGTTTTGAAAATGGAAGATCTTCTTTTTGTGTATTTAACAAAAAGAATTTTTGCTGTCATTATTATACATACGTTAACAAATGAGTGCAAGCAAATTCAAGGCTCCTGCTGAAGGTCAAGACAAGGCAAGCAAAGCGCCTGCTTTAAATGCTGTCGCATACATTAAGCAATAAATAAACTTATTTTAACCATTAGGCCGCGTTCATAGTGGAAGCTGAAGCTGAAACTTTTTACAGCTGCTGAAAACGCTTTGTGTACAATCATATGGAAAAAGCGCGAAGTGTTCATAGTGCCAGCTTAAATTCAAGGTTACGCCAGTTTTGAGGCTTTTTGATACTTTTTTCTTCTATCTCACTTTGGCACACGGTGTTGATTTTTTGTTTCATGTCGTACTTATGCTTTGGGTTTCAGCTTATTTTAACATACTTTTTGGCACTTTTTCTTCCATCTCGTTTGTGTACACAGTTTTGGTTTTTTGTTTCATTTCGAACGTACGCTTTGTGATGTAGGTTATTTTCATACTTTTTAACACTTTTCTTGGCTGTTTTTTTTATTTCTTGTTTATGTTTTGCCGCACTGATTTTGTTTTTGTACTTTTCGGCATCAATGCCCAGCGCTTTAGTTTTATTTTCGCATTATCGGTTGATACGTGTTGTTGTTTTTGTCTATTTAACGATGTCAACATGATCGCAGGCGCTGCCAGCAGTGCATGTCGTTGTTTGTATGTCCTTTTGTTGTTAGTAAATTCAACATATGCGATGCGCAATATATGAAATCGTGCGCTATTTCGACTTTGTCTCAATGCGTGTTGTTGTTTAGATTCGTTTTGTTGTTGGTAATTTTTTGTGGGCTTCGCTTATTTTCGACGCTTTTTCTTCTTCAGATGCTTACTTCATTCTTGTATCATTTCTTGCTATGTGTGTGAGTTGCACGTTTTCAATTTCCTTTGAATGCATGTTTTGTTGTTATGATCTTATGTTATTGATCTTAATTTTGTGCGTAAAATATAGACAAAATATTTTATTTGTTGCTTTGTGGAGGATAGGTTTCCAACTTTTTTCTGCACTTGTTGCTTTTGAGCTATTTCGCCGTTATCTTCGTTGTTCTTTATCTATTCTTTGAATATTTTTGCGATGAACTTCAAAATATGCATTAACTTTCCAAATTACAAGAAATAATTAAAACAAAACATAAGCCAAGCGCATGCAAAAAGCGCGCACTATGAACAGCAACAGCAAGAAAAAGTATCTAAAAGCGCGAAAAAAAGCGCGCACTATGAACAGCAACAGCAAGAAAAAGTATCTAAAAGCTCGAAAAAAAGCGCGCACTATGAACAGCAACAGCAAGAAAAAGCGTCATCATATCGCTTGAAAAAGCTTAGCCAGCTTCAGCTTCCACTATGAACGCGGCCTTACAGTTGCCAATTCGCCAGCCATACAAAAAAGTGTTTTATTTAAGTGTGCGTGTGTTGTGACTACTGTTTTCTGTGTAGTTGTGAGACGAGCCCACTAAAAGACCGCTTGAGTTGGTAGCTTACATAAGTATACTTATATAGCAACAACAAAATTCAAGTAACCGGCAACAAGTCAAGTCTATTTATTACAACACGTTTGGTATAAAGTCTGCTCTCTATGCTTAAGATAAACATTTGCGACTGCGCACAAAACACAAAACAGTTACGATACTTTTATAATTTTGTATGAAATAAAAAAAAAAAAAAAATAAATCATAAAATTGTTAAATTTATAATGCGCAGTTAGAGTTTGGTTTTTGAAAAAATTTGCGAAATATGTGCCCATTTTCACGTGTCATAAATCAAAATATGCAATTTGAAAAATACTTTTTACATATTGAATTTATAATTTTATTTCATGAAATGGTTCTATAGATTTAGAGAACAGGTTTAACAAGAAATATTTGACATATGGGCATTTCCAAACTGGCGTTATGTACGTTTTGTACGAAAAAATTAAAAAAAAAGAATGAAGAAGTCTAAGTTTTAAAAACTTTTTTTTATATTTTCGTTGCAATTAAGTTGCTCTATATTAAGTAAAAAAATTATAACAATCGACTCTAAGAATAAAAAGATATAAGCAAAAATATGCACTGGCGTGACGTTACAAAAAACAGAAGTGGTTTTCGACTTAGATTAGAAAATTTGCAAAACTCTGCGAATTGGGCAAGACTTTTTATGCAAATCTTTATTTAGAGAATTTAAAATAATATGACTTTATTTTGCTGGTTATCAAATTGAAAAATCTTTTCTCGGTTTTTTTTTATTAGGCTAAGTCATCTGGCGTGACGTAACTGGCGTTACGTTACTTAAATTTCCAACCAAACATTTTAAGTTAAAATTTGTTTAAAGAAATATTTGACGTAAATAAAACATAAAGTTAAGCTTTTATCCAATATAAAAAAATCAAATGTTTGTCTGTTTGTCTGTCTGTCTGTCTGTTCCGTATAGGCTCGCGCACCGTTTATCCGATTGTGCTGAAATTTGGACACCACTTACGTTTAATAGAGAGGAAACTCATGGGTGTGTAAAAAAGGAAATATGTGGGCGTGGCACTCTATAATAACTCCTAAATACCTGGACCTATTTAAAATGAAATTTGATATGAATGTTCAACTACGCCCAAGATATAACATAGGCCAAAAAAATTCCAAAGACTTCCGCCAGAGGGCGCTTAAAATAGTGATTTTTTAACACTCAATAACTCTCAAATGACCCTGCAACGCAATTGAGGCTACTTAAATTTCAAAAACTTCCGTAGGAGGGGGCTTTATTCAATCAACTAATGTCAACTAATCAACTAATATCTGGCTCATTCACGTCAAAACGGATGAACCGATTTTGATGAAACTTGGAAAACATTTGTATCTGTTACTGAAATAGATCTTATGATTCTAAAAGTTCTTTCGACAAAAATCAAGGAATCAAGGCAAACGAAGTCAAGAACCAAAGACTAATGAATAAAAAGAAGTTTAAGGAATACGAGCATTAGCTTTATAAATATAAACAAAAATCAACAGAACAGTATCGACCAAAACCGAAGTTGAACAGAGGCAATCCTAAAATCGAATCGATCACAAAAGGATTTTTTAAAATTAGACTTTTGTTTTTGAGATAAGAATCCATATTAAATGCATGCTAAGAAAAACAGTAAACGCTTTTGACGAAGGGAAGGAGAAAACCCCAAAAACGATAATTTAAGAAATTTAAAAATTTAATTGATAATTTAAAAAATGTTAAAATGAGAGCAGTTTTAAAAATCGTACTTTTTCTGTGCTCAAGGCACAAACCCGAGTAAAACCGGGTAACATCCGCTAGTATATTATATTTTTTTTTAACTCCTACCCCATCGACCATGTGAAGTTGGAAAAAAATTCCACTAAAATACCTGTAACCAAATTCAGTACCGAAATCAGGCAAACTTCAAGCAATGTGGCGTGACGTTACTCACTTTTCAAGTTTAATATAAAACAAGTAAAGAAAGTCTAAAGTCGGTCTAGGCCCGACTATGAAATACCCTAAACCTACTTTTCAAAAACAAAAAAATTTTTATTGTAAATGGGCGTGTCCGTCGGCGGATGAAACCTATATTTTATATGCATTTAAATGTTGGTGAAAAATTTACACATACCAAGTTTTATTCCTGTAGCTCACAGTTAATGCCTTTATTGTGCTTTCGCTATGGGAGGTGGGCGTGTTCATGGACGAACTACTTCCAATTTTTGAACACACCTTAGTTTTGGTATAAAATACATGCATACCAAATTCAATTTCTCTATGACAAACATAACCTTATTTATTGAGTTTAAAACTTTTTGGGTTAAATAGAAAAAAGGCGTGTCAGTAGGCGGATGACGTCCATTTTTCAAAACCTTCTTTGTCTTGTCATAAAAAACATACGTGCCAAATTTTAGCTGTGTAGGTTAAACAGAGGCATATTTATTGCGTTTTCAATTTTTGGGTTGTATTGGAGGTAAGCGTGTCCGTAAGCGGATGACGTCCATTTTTCAAAGACATCTTTGTGTTGATATAAAACACATACATACCAAATTTTATTGTTGTAGGCTAATTATGAGCTCAGTTATGCAGTTTTCAATTTTCACGTTGTACGGGAGGTAGGCGTGTCCGTGGGTGGATTCCAAAAATATTCAATAGTGCAGATCCTTGGGTTCATCTGACCATGTGTACCAAGTTTCATCTAATTATTTCAACTCCTTATTCTTATCCTGTGTATACGGACAACTCACAGACGGACAGACGGACAGACGGACGGACGGACGGACGGACGGACGGACGGACATGGATAGATCGACTCACGTGGTGACGCTGATCAAGAATATATATACTTTTCTATACCGGACTCGCTTCGTTCTATGCGTTAAAAACGTTTGCACATAGTTAATATACCCTAATAATGAACGGTTCTTCTTCTTAACGATTTATTTATAAAATTCAAAATTTATTAAAATGCAAAATTTCACGTACTTTTGAACGTCAGAGTAGAAAAAATAGAACTAAATGCTTTTTTGTCTGGCGTGACGTTAGGTTTTTTACGGTTTTTTGCGGTTAGTTGTTGTTGTAGCAATAGTTTTGCATAAGAGTGCAATTGCACAATTACTCTTATGAATGGAAATTGTAAAGAGAAAATGCTCATAGAAATAAACAAAACTGACCAAAACATTAACTTTAACTTGGTAGCCCGATATCTTGGCAACGCAACATGGGAAACATTTGAACTCTTTAATTAAATTAATTTTGAATATTTCTCTTTAATACAAGTAAAAAAATAATGTTGGTTAACTTTTAATTTTTTGGTCACGGTAGACTTTTCTGCGGAAATGTCCATATTTATCTGCTTTCACTGAATAGAAAAGCACTTTTCCAACGATTTTAATTTAATTTAATAATCCGGTAGCCATAAAATCCCAATATTGTGAACTTTAAAATTTTTTAAGACATCGCAAATTTCCAAAAATAAAAATTTGTATGTGTCCCTCCTAAGTTAAAGTAACAAAAAATTGAAACTTAAACTTGATGGTGTCCCTCTATAACAATCGAAAACTGGATCCGGAATTGGCCTATTATTACTATTTGATAATATCCTCCTGCTCGAAAACTGTATTGCAGTCAAATAAAGGGTCTAATAAAAGGTTTGAATATATTTATTATTTTCCAATATTGTTGTCGGTATCGCTATTAATTTATAATTCGTATTTTGAAACTTAAAACTATTAAAAAAATTAAATTAAAATTCTTCATTTTATAAAATTGTTTCTTCGACATAAAAGTTCTCTATGTTCAACCTAACCCATTTTAGTCCGCTAGTCGATTTTTCGACCACTAACTTTAAAATTAATTTCTAAAAAAAAATATTGAATAATATAACCTGTTCAGGTTAAACGGAAAATCTGGAAATTTTTATTTTTTTCTGAATTTCCATTTAATCAAATCATGTCTATGTGAAAAGAATTTGAAAAAAATTTTAGTATTTTTTTCAGATAATTATTTTAACCTTTCCATTTCCATACTTGATTTCCGAGAATCACATGGAAATGAGTCATGTTTATGTTTCATTAAAATTAAAAAGTTAAAATAAAAAATTATTGTTTACACATTCATTCTTTTAATTTTAGTTCAATAAGCCACGGTTTGCTGTTTTTTTAAAAAATTGATAAATCTTTATTAATTTATCAATTTTTAAAAAAAAACTGCAAACCGTGTTACTGAAAAACTAAGCATTAAAGTGAAAGGACCTGTGAGACCTCACGTCCATGTTTGTGCGAAAAAAACTTCACGTCCCTACGTGGCTGTTAGTTAATTAGTGGCTAAAAAGACGACCAGCGGGCTTAAATGGGTTAAGAGTTCTAAATTACGATTTATTGCACACTTTTTCGAAATGCGCGATTTCATATAATCAATCAATCAATCAATCAATCAATCAATAATAAACAATAGTTAATACGTAATTTAAGGAATCTCCCAAAAAAAAAAAAAAAAAAAAACAAAAAAAAAAAAATGGCAACGTTCCTCTTAACTTTAAAAAGTAAACAAATAACTTGACCTACATTTCAATTTAGCTTGTAGAAAATATTGATTTATGGTACCTACCTGCAAAATATAAACAAACATCAAATAACTTCGATAAGAATTTCTCACACAAGCGTACAAAAAGAAATTCATATTTTTCATGATAACGAAATTAGGCCAATTATTTTATGTTTTAACAACAACAGTTACTTAGGCAATAAATGGTTTGGTTTCTTTAAATTGATAGGATTTGATTTTCTTAAAATAACGGTTTGAAATTTATAATGACGATCTCTATAAGATATTCTATTACCAACCAAATGCAGAAGGAAGTGTGGCTATTTAGAAAAAAAGAAAGTAGTTTCGCCGTGTAAAATAATATACTGGCTATATTTCTATTAAGGCATACAATATTGAGTAATTTGAATATAATATTCTAAATTACTGAAATATTGTAAAGATATTTCAAACAAAAAATGGTAAAATGAGCCTCTATTAAAATAAAAGCCAGTCCAAAAAAGTCTTATTTAAAAAAAAACTCAATTTTTGAAAAAGGCGTCAGTATGGCGCAAAAATTTCCAAAAATATTAAATCGGTTTCATGATAATCCATAATAATCTATAGTACATGTCGTTTATTAGTTTGTCAGGTGTTCTTGCTTGTTTGAAATTTCTTTGCTTATGCACTAATGAACCAATCAGATTTCTTTCAGTGTAATTTTCAGAATATTTTCATACAATATAGAAGTTTGTAGTTTCTTTGTGGTTCTTCTTCCTCCTCACAAGTTTATTTATTCAATAGTCAAAAGTCGTTACAAATTCAAATTCTTAGATAGTAAAATTGTGAATTAATATCGAAAATCAAAATTTTGAAATTTTTCTCATTCCTACACTTAGAAAAAAGTTTCTCGGAATATGATAAAAAAGGCATCATATTTAGAGAAAAATGGTATAGTCTTTGCTCCAGAGATTGCTTTTCTCTAAATGCGATACTAAAAATTCTCTAAAAACGATAAAAAGCTTCTATAAAAAAGAGAAATATATAAAAATATATATTGTTTTTACAGAAAAAGCCTTTTTATTTTTGAGAAAATATTTGTTTTTTTTGAACAAAATACTTCTCATAGTGAATTTTTTATTAAAATATAGGATAATTTTTTAAATTTCAATAAATTTTACTTTATAAATGAGAATTTTTTTTTTCGAGAAAAATACTTATAATTATTAGGTACATTGAAATATTTCCATTTTCTAGAAGTGAAGAAATATTTTTTCGAAAATGTATTCTAATTGAAGAACATTTTATTTGAAAAAGAGAAAATTGCTTTTATCGAAAATAGAGAAATTTTTTACCGGAGAAAGATGTGTTTTTTTCAGAGTGTAGATAATCTTAATATATAAAAGGCAAGCGTCCTGCTCCGTGCTCAATATCGTAAAACATGTTCAGCCTGGACCATGACCAGTTATAAATAATTCATTTAAATTGTTTGTACTTACTAAACCTTTTGCTCTATATCGTAAAACCTGTTCAGCCTGGACCAGAACCTATTGTAAAATTATCTATTTGAAATCTTTGCACGTACTGTACTTTTTAAAACCTGTTTATCCTGGACCAGAACCTCTTCTAAATTATCCATTTGAAATTTTTGTACGTACTGTACTTTTTAAAACCTGTTCATCCTGGACCAGAACCTGTTGTAAAATTATCTATTTGAAATCATTGTGCGTACTATGCTTTTTAGAACCTGTTCAGTCTGGACCAGCAACTATTCTTAAATTATGTATTGGAAATCTTTGTACTTGAAGACTATCGTCATTTTCCTAAACTACTATACATCAAACATCATGTCTTGCTATTACAGTACTTCTTAATTAACAGAACCAGAACCTATTCGGTCTGCATAAACTGAACAGCAATTATTACATTCAGTGACGTTGGTGTCAATTGGAATTGCTAGAACTAAATCACAATGTTCGGTCTTCTGATCCAAGTTTTAGCGATTGGCTACTCAAGTTAGGAAATGGAGATGAAGATATCATAGAAATTCCAGATTATTTTGTTTGTAAAGGTTCGCTTATTAACCCTTTCAATGGCTTGCCTAGAATAATCGTGGACAATTTTTTTGAGCTTATATTCCCATCACTTAAGCAATAAAAAGATTAAAAAACATCCCTTTGATTTTTACATGAGCTGCTTTGCTTTTGGCAGGCTGTCTAATATAATGGACAAAACCATGATAACGTTGTATTATAATATTTTAGTTCAACTAAAACAATCGGAGACAAATGCAAATGCGTTTTTTATGCAATTGTTATTATAAAAAAAAAAAATATACTTTGCACACCAATCACAATAATCACTTCTTTTTTGCAAAATTTATTAACACGCGATATAAAAAAATTGAAGGGTTCTGATGGGCATAAAATCGAAAATCTAACTAAGTTAAACGTTATATATCTCCCTAAAATTATTTTTGTCATGTTAGCACAACTTCATTTCATAGTACCAACCTATTTGATTTTAGAAAAGACGTTGGAAAATACAAAAAAAATTTTTTCTGAAGTGTCCAATATAATGGACAAATCCATTGAAAGGGTTAAATAGATTTCTGGCGATACTTTGAGTCCGAATAACATCAACCGTTATTTCAAAATTGCTATCCTGTGCACAAAAAATTCCGATGTGAACGAAGTCAACGAGCAAGTTCTAAATATTTTAGTTGGTGACACAGTGAGAGATCTGAGCACGGATTAAATTGAAGACAGTGATGATAACGATAAACAAAATTACCCTGCCAAGTTTTTGAATTAATTTTATCCTTCAGGAATGCCACTGCATAAGTTAAACCTCAAAATTGGAAGTATTATAATACTTCTTCGAAATTTCAATACCAAAAGAGATATCTGTAATGGAAGGTGGTTAGTTTTGAAAAACTTAAAAACTTAATTAATCATGCACAGGTATTGACAGGCGCACTGGCGAACATGAAATAGTTTTCATACCTACAATTGATTTGGCCCCGACAAACACAGATTTGCCTTTCACTCTCCGGAGGCGACAATTTCCAGTTAAACTGACATTTCAATGACCATAAATAAATTTCAAGGTTAAATATTGCAAAAAGTAGGAGTTTTTCTAAAATAACTGGTATTTAGTCATGCGCAGTTTTAGCGGGCTGATGATGTAAAATTAAGCATTATAGATGGCAAGGGCAAGGTTAAAAATTCTAAGAACTTTTTACTAGAAATGTTGTTTATAAAGAAGTTTTATCAAAATAATTTAATAAATATGTTTTCAAATAAATATGTTTTGTATATAAATCCAATAAATTTTTTGTCGCATTTTGTACTCTAAATTGTTCCTTCCCGTCGAAGGACGGGCTTTTACACTAGTTATCATTATAATGGTATGTCATAATATGAACTGTATGTACTAGATTTTTTATCAGCGTTTAAAAAACTTAAAAAAACTTCAGTTGCTTTTGCTTTTACTTTGCTGTGCTTATTGAAAATCGAACAGCAACAGCAAAAGCAGCAGCATTAAAAATAATTTGTTTTACTGCGTAGTGCTACGATTTCTTTTTCATTTTGCTTTTCTTATTTGTCGCAGCACTACGAAAACAGCAATTCGTTTGCTTTGCTTTGTTTTGCTGACGGATGAAAATAGTTTCAGCAAAACAGCAAAAGAATAGCAACATTTTGCTGCGGTAGTGCTAACGACAGTTTTTCAAAGTAACAACATACATACACGACTGCGCACAAGTGTACATATTATATAAAAAAACATGGAAATAGACATGCGCCTCTGAAACGACGCAGCATAGAAACGACGAGGAAGTAATCACGAAAGCCACAACATCCGAAAGCAAAGCTAAACTTAGCTGCTTAATAACTGCTGCTGTCGTAGTGCTGTAACAAATTAAAAAAGCAAAATGAAAAGCAAAGCAATAAAATAATTTATTTTGCTTGCGTAGCACTACGCTGTAAAATAAATTCTTTTTAATGTTGCTGCTTTTGCTTTGCTTTTCAAAATTCACACAGCCAAGCAAAATGAACAGCATAACAATGTTTTTAAAAACTGTCGGTAGCACTACCGCAGTTAAAATTGCATTGCTTTTGCTATTCTGCTGAAAGCAATTTAAACCCTGTTTTTTATAGCTTAGAAGGTATCGGCAAATCTAGAAAAAGTAAACCTAAAGCTTGAAAAATAAAAATTCTTAAAATTCACTGAAAATACATCCAACGTTAAGGATATTGCTTGTATTTTCCAACGGCAACAGCATTTTGAAAAAACATATTAGGAGTATTCACACTGCTTTGGGTAGTTGGGTAGGTTGGCAAATGCCATACATTTTGTTTTATGGCGTTTTCGTTTCTACCAAAAAATGTTGCCTTTTCATTGCCCTTGCCTTTTTTCGTGTTCGATTGTAAAATAAGTGCAAACGGGTGAGTAAATTTTGTGTTCGTTTCTTAAAATGTCACACTCACAGAGGGCAAAAAAGGCGCATTTTCTACCCTGCAAACTTTCTCAGGGTAGATGATTGCCCTGCATATCAGCTGTTTTTAAAATGACAATATTATGACATGCATGCGTTAGACAAGGATGGTTATATTCGTTTATTTAAGTTGACATTTTTCGAGTAGGCAAAAACATGCACTTTTACAGGGTTGCGGGCAACATTGAAAACATTTTGCACTGCGACAGGGCAACATTTTTTGTTAGAAACGAAAACGCCATTAGTAACAGCGCCATTGCACCCAAGTACCCATCTACGAATCTACTCTACTCTACTCAATTAAGGGTGCTCGCAGTTGTCAAAAGTTCTCAATCTACCCATACCCAACTACTCAAGCCATTGTGAATACCCCTATTGTATTCTTACATTTTAACTGATTTTACTGATTTAGGTTTTTTATTTTGTTGTAATTTGGTATTTCTTGATTAAAACTTCAAAGCGCTTATATAATTAACATAATAAACTTATAATACAAACAAAATTAAAATATTTTCTATTGAATAGATTAAAATTTAAAAAAATATTAATCCAAGAGTGAAACGTGGGTGACAATTTTTGTTTTGATAAGTTGGATTATCTTGGAAAATACTTGGCTGACAAAATTTTTGTCTCGAATCTACTTTCTATATAAGATAAGTGCATTTAGTATATTTTTTTAATAAAGCAGATGTTATTATTTTTCATTAAAGATACATTTAAAGAACTGAAACGTGAGTGACATTTAATTTTTTCTTTTATTAGAAATTAAACAAGATAACGAAAATATCAAGAAAAAGTGAAAGCCGACCTCAAAAAACGTATGAAAAAATATAGAAAAATTAAAATTCATATAAAAAACAAACTTTGCAGAGATAAAAAAATATCCAATTAACCTTTTAATGGCTTGGCTAGAATAATCGTCTCCCTAAATTTATTTTTGTCATGTTGGCACAGCTTTATTTCATAGTACCAACCTATTTGATTTTAGAAAAGATATTGAAAAATAAAAAAAAAATTATTTTCCTAATTGTCCAATATAATGGACAAATGCATTGAAAGGGTTAAATCATTATTTTAGCCTTTGTCACCCACGGAATTGCTAATAGGCCAAATATATAGTAAAATTTGGCACGATCTTTGGTTTCTAATGAGCGTACACAGAGGGAAAAGCAGCATGCATTTTTTTAAATAAACGCAAACATATTTCATGCAATGAATTGTTCGAATCTATATTTTTTATGATTTTATATTAGAATAGAAGTAAATAAATTCATTGCCTTGGAGATCGAGTGTGTTGAGTGTTAAGTTATAAAAATATTTCACGAGCACCGGAAAAACCAAAATATGTTTGTATAATATTTAAAAAAAAAAACCATAAGTAAGTTCACCAGATCAACCGCGATGCCAAAAAAGACAATTAAAATTGTTTTGATACGTAGGTGACACCGAAGTGAAACGTGAGTGACAAAAGCAGTATGTAAAAAATATGTATTTTCCGTTAAGGAAAATTACTTTATACTTTATATTAAATGAAATAATTCACAGATTTAAAAGAATTGGTAGAAGAACTCGAATAATGCAAATCGTAAGGAAACGTGAGTAACACCACATTTTTTTGTGTGTTAGCTTTGATCCAAGGATTTCAGGTGTCAAACCTATTCAGTCAAATCTGAATTGATTCAGAAATGGGGAGATAGATAAGAAGAAAATAAATTGAAATCAAGAAACAAGTAGAATGTTGTATGTGTGGCGGAGCGCTTTATCAACGCACGAATTTTGAATCTGAGGCAAGTGTTATGCCTTTATCTCAGTCAATTCGAGTTATTAAACAATCTCATTCCACAAACATCTCTACCACCTTCCAAACTTCCAAAGTCGTATATACTGATGAATTTTGAATATCAGTTGATGAGAAATGAGGAAAGCATTAAATAACGGTAAAAGCTTAGGACCATGGCTAGATTGGGATTCGAACCTAGAACCTCTTTGCTGGTAGACAAGCACGCTAACCACTCGACTATCGAGGCCCATTTCAAAATGTTTGTTCTCAGAGTAAAACAACAAATATGTTTTTTATAGATATTCACTACTATTTTGCATTTTTTATTTACAACATCAACGAAAAAAAAGCAAATAAGTTAATTTTTAAACATAATAAGAAAAAAAATAAACGTTCACTCACTTTGGTTGTTTTATTTTCGGCTAAATATGCTCTCATAGAAACGGCACGTGCTATTGTTATGAACACAAATCTCGGAATGAAAGACAAGACTTGAGAAAAGAATAGATCGATGCACTGTTAACAATGCTCTCTTTATCAAAAATAACGGTTTGCATTCCGCTGCACTCATTTCAAATGCATGTCCATTACAATGGACAAAATTAACGAAAGGGTTAATGATAGTTTTTTTGAAATAGGTACATATATATAAATAAAACTTTTTGCATATAATTGATTTTAAAAGCTTTTACTATTAATGCAGAAAAATGTATGTTTACTGCTATGACTGAAACGTGAGTGACGCTAAATTTGCCGATATGTAAATCTTTTTGTTTTTGAATCCAATATTTAAATATTTGTAATTAACATGCATGGAATTTTTCAAATTAATTGTCAGGGGAACATCATGCATGTAAGAAATTATAAATAAATAAATTATACTTAAAATTTTCTCAGTTTTCAAGATATGTAATTTATAATCAAACTAGTGTAAAAGCCCGTCCTTCGACGGGAAGGAACAATTTAGAGTACAAAATGCGACAAAAAATTTATTGGATTTATATACAAAACATATTTATTTGAAAACATATTTATTAAATTATTTTGATAAAACTTCTTTATAAACAACATTTCTAGTAAAAAGTTCTTAGAATTTTTAACCTTGCCCTTGCCATCTATAATGCTTAATTTTACATCATCAGCCCGCTAAAACTGCGCATGACTAAATACCAGTTATTTTAGAAAAACTCCTACTTTTTGCAATATTTAACCTTGAAATTTATTTATGGTCATTGAAATGTCAGTTTAACTGGAAATTGTCGCCTCCGGAGAGTGAAAGGCAAATCTGTGTTTGTCGGGGCCAAATCAATTGTAGGTATGAAAACTATTTCATGTTCGCCAGTGCGCCTGTCAATACCTGTGCATGATTAATTAAGTTTTTAAGTTTTTCAAAACTAACCACCTTCCATTACAGATATCTCTTTTGGTATTGAAATTTCGAAGAAGTATTATAATACTTCCAATTTTGAGGTTTAACTTATGCAGTGGCATTCCTGAAGGATAAAATTAATTCAAAAACTTGGCAGGGTAATTTTGTTTATCGTTATCATCACTGTCTTCAATTTAATCCGTGCTCAGATCTCTCACTGTGTCACCAACTAAAATATTTAGAACTTGCTCGTTGACTTCGTTCACATCGGAATTTTTTGTGCACAGGATAGCAATTTTGAAATAACGGTTGATGTTATTCGGACTCAAAGTATCGCCAGAAATCTATTTAACCCTTTCAATGGATTTGTCCATTATATTGGACACTTCAGAAAAAATTTTTTTTGTATTTTCCAACGTCTTTTCTAAAATCAAATAGGTTGGTACTATGAAATGAAGTTGTGCTAACATGACAAAAATAATTTTAGGGAGATATATAACGTTTAACTTAGTTAGATTTTCGATTTTATGCCCATCAGAACCCTTCAATTTTTTTATATCGCGTGTTAATAAATTTTGCAAAAAAGAAGTGATTATTGTGATTGGTGTGCAAAGTATATTTTTTTTTTTTATAATAACAATTGCATAAAAAACGCATTTGCATTTGTCTCCGATTGTTTTAGTTGAACTAAAATATTATAATACAACGTTATCATGGTTTTGTCCATTATATTAGACAGCCTGCCAAAAGCAAAGCAGCTCATGTAAAAATCAAAGGGATGTTTTTTAATCTTTTTATTGCTTAAGTGATGGGAATATAAGCTCAAAAAAATTGTCCACGATTATTCTAGGCAAGCCATTGAAAGGGTTAATAAGCGAACCTTTACAAACAAAATAATCTGGAATTTCTATGATATCTTCATCTCCATTTCCTAACTTGAGTAGCCAATCGCTAAAACTTGGATCAGAAGACCGAACATTGTGATTTAGTTCTAGCAATTCCAATTGACACCAACGTCACTGAATGTAATAATTGCTGTTCAGTTTATGCAGACCGAATAGGTTCTGGTTCTGTTAATTAAGAAGTACTGTAATAGCAAGACATGATGTTTGATGTATAGTAGTTTAGGAAAATGACGATAGTCTTCAAGTACAAAGATTTCCAATACATAATTTAAGAATAGTTGCTGGTCCAGACTGAACAGGTTCTAAAAAGCATAGTACGCACAATGATTTCAAATAGATAATTTTACAACAGGTTCTGGTCCAGGATGAACAGGTTTTAAAAAGTACAGTACGTACAAAAATTTCAAATGGATAATTTAGAAGAGGTTCTGGTCCAGGATAAACAGGTTTTAAAAAGTACAGTACGTGCAAAGATTTCAAATAGATAATTTTACAATAGGTTCTGGTCCAGGCTGAACAGGTTTTACGATATAGAGCAAAAGGTTTAGTAAGTACAAACAATTTAAATGAATTATTTATAACTGGTCATGGTCCAGGCTGAACATGTTTTACGATATTGAGCACGGAGCAGGACGCTTGCCTTTTATATATTAAGATGTTCTTAAGAAATGTAACAAAACTAAGCATGCAAAAAAAATATATTGCAAAAATGCATGATGTAGGGTACTTATAAAAGAGGTAGAGAAATGCTATGCAGATCATTTTTTTAGATCTTCATGTATCTCAAATGATTAAGTATTTATAAAATCAATTTATTTAGCAACTTTTACACTTTTGTTAGTTTTAAGTAAGCGGGAGTTATGTGGTCAAAAGAAAGTATGCAATGACTACATTTAGGATAAGTAACACTATATGTTGGCCAAATACTATATGCCATATTTGAATGAAATCTGTTAAGCGACTTAGCTTTGTATACTGGGTCAAACAAACAAAAAAGAAATAAAAATTCCGTTTTTATAATATAGACAGCCTGCCATATAGCACAGATTAAGCTTGATAAAATCCTACATATTACTTAATATGTACAAAAAATTTAAAATAAAACTTTCAGAGACAAATTTTCTTTTGCGTAAACAAACAAAATTTTTTTAACTTAAATGATGTTGCACCCATAATCTGTAAGTTTCCTTATAAATACTCACAAAAACTTCACAAACAAAACTCACATTAAGAGAAAAAAATATGTGTTAAGATTACTTAAAAATGCAAAACAAAAACCACAAAATAAAACAGTTCCCAATTCGTGCTGAAAATATAAAAATAATGTTGTTGACAAAATTTCACATCAAAATTAAGCCAATACATTCCAATGCAAATTAGAAGATTTAATGTTTTTTAAAAAAAACATTAAAGTTGACACTCACTTGAACCCATTTATAAAGAAATATATTGTTACAAAAAAAAAAAAAAAAAAATGGGAAAACATAGTTATTTTCGATAAAATGTAGTTTTTATTAAATAACAAGTATAAATCAATCTTTTAGCTTTATTGTTGCTATATTCCAGCAGTTTTTCTCTAAAGAGTTAAAGTTGTACTTTATAGTTATAATAATAAATTACAGCTAATCAAGCTGCTCGAAAACAAGAGCAAGGATATAAATGTAACGTACTTCAGGCAAAGTATTAAGTTTGCTTATCAAAAAAATGCACTTTAGATTGTTTAAAAAAGTGAATGTTTCTCTGATAACAGACTCCAATCGTGTGCTAAATGCAACCCATATAACAAAAATATAGTATACTTTTGATTATGTATGTATGTTTGTTTGTATTTGTTTGCCAAGTTCTCGCTAGTTTTTGTCGTGAAGGCGTTTGAAATAGAAAAATTAAAATTTTGTTTTTAATACTTGAAATAATTTAGCTTATTTATAGTAAATTAAAAACTAATACTTCAAACTGCTATCAGTTATCAAACTGAATATTGTCAAATAAGCAAAAATATCTACAGTGGCTGTCATAAATAAGTAAACAAATTCATTAGTTTGGGTTTGCTTTTGAATAACAGTAGACATAACGATCTATATGAGATGTTTGTTTCTTAATTGTTTACATTTATCGGAATATTCTCTCTCAATATTGAGTGAAAAGTTCAACAATTTTGCTAATTCTTAATTTGTTTGTATTAGAAGTTATAAAATAAACTTATTTTAAGACGAGCCAAAAATAAATAAACAAACAAACTTGGACTGAATTTTTTTCTTTTCGACTGAATTAAATACAATGCAAAATAGAGTTCTAATGTTTGTAGAAAACGATTATGTAATACTCATACCTTCTGTGAGCGTTTAATGCTGTTTACGTAAGAAAAAACAAAATTGGTTTTGACTATATAATAAATTTATTTTAAAACACGATTTTTAACACTCATAAAAGTTTTGACCTTGATCTCCCTTTAGCTCCTAATGGTGATAAAATAGACCCTCCTCCTAGACGATTTTTTGCTCAGCTCGACCTCACCTTTCAACTTCTTAAATATTCGTACTGCATCACCCTCTATACAAAAAAGAACAAAATTGATAGAACAATATTTTTTCTTGTTTGCTTCACGTGAAATGTCCCATTTCCTAAATCTTATACTATGTTATAACGTTTATGTCTTTATTAATTTATATGAAGAAAGTCTATAAAGTAAAAGTTATCGTTACGTAAAAAACTACTTAATATTGCCATTCGTTGAAGGTTGAAAAACAATCTATTAAAGTTTAACTTTTTTGAACCCAAATCTATCATTTTAATTACCATATTTATTTATACGGAAAGTCTAGCCATGAACCGACCAATTTTTTCATCCAAACCATTTTTGTCAAATTTGCAATTTTGATTGTAGAAATCGAACCATAACCTAAACATTTTTTGTTGTTTTCATTGAACTGAAATGTAAACAAATAAAAGTTATATTTTGTTTTTGGTTAAAAAATATTTTCATACGAGTATCAATAAAAATTTTGCAGAAAACTTTCGACACTTAAACACATTTTAGCTAATAACAGCGTGGGTTGAATATTATGATGCTTTGGTTTTTTATTTCAAATATTTATTTATTCCTTTTTTGATTATTTTTATGAAGATTTACGAAATCGATAAATTTCTAATAAAAAATTAACACATTTTCTGCGTTCGTTTTCTCATTATAAACTGCTGCATTTAAGATCAAATCGACAAACCTTTTCAATAGTTCAGTCAAATGCCTCAGCAGATAACACCCTTGTTCGGCATACTGGGTTTGTGTGCACCTCATTCTTGTGTTATAATATATTTTTTTTATTTTATTTTTATTTTTTTTTAGTTTATAATTCTTAAAATAAATATTTTTGAAGAATTATATTAAAAGCTTTATGTCAAATAATTTATGAAGCAACAGGTTGCTGCAACAACATAGTTCATTGCAGAACAAACCGAGCAGATTAGACTATAGTTTCGTCAGACGCAAATACGACTCATCAGTCTCTGTGTTTAATGCAGACCATTTACTTTGAAAAGCTAATAAGCGCAACTGTAGCAAAACCACAACGGAATTACTTACCGCTAAAAAAATAAAATCTCTTAAAATTAATTTTTTATATGTAACGGTTTTTACCACTGTGATGCAAAGGTTGATTTAAAAAAATGATTTAAAACATATGTTCGATTAAAGTCAGTACAAAGCAGTGAATGGTACCGTATTTTATACGTACCTAATAAAAATCGCGCGCACTCAAACATTTTCTCTCTCTATACCGCATTTGGCTCTTCGACTTAAACACAAGCAATCACTACCACTCAGAAGAAAGAGAGCGAAATACAAAGTTAGAGGTTGTGTTGTTTGATCAAAAAACATTAGGGTATTCACACTGACTTGGGTAGTTGGGTCCGGGTAGATTGAGTACTTTTGATTACTGCGAGCACCCTTAACTGCAATTGACTACTTTGTAGAATAACAGCTGATGAGAAACGATTGACAGCTAAAAAAGGGTTGCCACCATATAATTCATGTCGTTTTATGAGCGCAAAATATAGGTCATTATACGGGCATAAAAAAGTTATTTTATATAGGAGTAATTTTTAACGAGAACTTGGCGGCATTTAATACTTTTTATCTCAAAAATTTTAAAATAACTCATTTTAACACATTTTTTTTTTATTTACTTATAATTTGTTTACTTGTATTAGTTTTTTGTTCATTCAATTATTGCCTACTTTTGGAAAAGGTGGCAACCCATTAAAAAAGTATTCAATCAATCTATCCGAACATGTCAGGGGGTCAGCTAGAGTAGATTGGTAGATGGGTACTTGGATAGAATGGCTCTTTTACAAAAACAAAATGTATGGCATTTGCCAATCTACCCAACTACCCAAGGCAGTGTGAATACCCCTATTATTTGCTTTGTTGTGCTTTTTGATCATGATCAAAAAACCGTACCTTATGTAGCGAAAAGACTCCGGCGGAGAAAATTATTTTGAGTAAATTATCGTAATCGTAGTTATGAAAATATTTTGCAGTTTTTGAATAGAATTTTGTTTTTAGTTGGTTGTTATCACCAATTTTATGCCTTGCTTAACTCATAAACGTTTTCATAGGTGGAAAAAAAATTATTTAAAACAATAATGAAACAAGTAAAGAAAGTCTAAAGTCGGTCAAGGCCGACTATGAAATACCCTAAACCCACTTTTCAAAAACAAAAAAATTTTTATTGTAAATGGGCTTGTCCGTGGGCGGATAAAGCCTATATTTTATATGCATTTAAATGTTGATGAAAAATTACACACACCAAGTTTTATTCCTGTAGCTCACAGTACATACATATCAAATTTAATTTCTCTATGACAAACATAACCTTATTTATTGAGTTTTAAACTTTTTGGGTTGTATGGGAGGTTGGCGTGTCCGTAGGCGGATGACGTCCATTTTTCGAAGACATCTTTGTGTTAATATAAAACACATACATATCAAATTTTATTGTTGTAGGTTCACTATGAGCTGAGTTATGCAGTTTTCAATTTTCGCGTTGTATGGGAGGTGGGCGTGTCCGTGGGCGGATGATGTCCATTTTTCAAAACCATCTTTGTTTTGTTATAAAAAACATATGTGCCAAATTTAAGCTCTTTAGATTAAACATAGGCTTATTTATTGCGTTTTCAATTTTTGGGTTGTATGGGAGGTGGGCGTGTCCGTGAGCGGATGACGTCCATTTTTCGAAGACATCTTTGTGTTGATATAAAACACGTACATATCAAATTTTATTGTTGTAGGTTAACTATGAGCTGAGTTATGCAGTTTTCAATTTTCGCGTTGTATGGGAGGTAGGCGTGTCCGTGGGCGGATGTTGTCCATTTTTCAAAACCATCTTTGTTTTGTTATAAAAAACATATGTGCCAAATTTAAGCTTTTTAGATTAAACACAGGCTTATTTATTGCGTTTTCAATTTTTGGGTTGTATGGGAGGTGGGCGTGTCCGTGAGCGGATGACGTCCATTTTTCGAAGACATCTTTGTGTTGATATAAAACACATACATATCAAATTTTATTGTTGTAGGTTAACTATGAGCTGAGTTATGCAGTTTTAAATTTTCGCGTTGTATGGGAGGTAGGCGTGTCCGTGGGCGGATGTTGTCCATTTTTCAAAACCATCTTTGTTTTGTTATAAAAAACATATGTGCCAAATTTAAGCTCTTTAGATTAAACACAGGCTTATTTATTGCGTTTTCAATTTTTGCGTTGTATGGGAGGTAGGCGTGTCCGTGGGCGGATTCCAAAAATATTCAATAGTGCAGATCCTTGGGTGCATGTGATCATGTGTACTAAATTTCATCCAATTATCTCTACTCCTTCTTCTTATCCTGTGTATACGGACAACACACAGACGGACAGACGGACAGACGGACAGACGGACAGACGGACAGACGGACGGACGGACGGACGGACGGACGGACGGACGGACATGAATAGCTCGACTCACGAGGTGACGCTGATCAAGAATATATATACTTTTCTATACCGGACTCGCTTCGTTCTATGCGTTACAAACGTTTGCACAAAGTTAATATACCCTGACCTTTCAGGTTTAGGGTATAAAAATAGAGTAAAAACTAGGTGAGAATTATTGCAAATTAGCTTTTATGCACACATTTTGTAACGGACGTATTATTTGCCACGAAAAATGTTAAGTAATGTTTTAATAGACACTTGTAGAATTTTGCTGAATGGTTTCTTCGACCTCTAACGTCGACTTCAAAGTTTTTAAATTCATAACAAACTGAATATAATTAAGATGATGACAAATAAAAAATAATTACAAAAATTATTAAATTTGACCAAGAAATTATTAAAAAATTATTTAAAATTATTTTGTGCTTTGTGGTAATTTTGTTAAGCGAAAAATGGCGAATGCTATTCGAAGAAGAAAAGAAAAATACGAGGATGAGTTATCTGACGACGAGATGAAAGAATCGTCTGACGAAGAACAGAGCGAGATGATATGTAAAAAATGTGAAGGAAGATGATGTCGTAGATGATATTGAGCGGTGGCAACGGAAATTAAGAACGTGTAAAAGTTGTATTAAGGATTCAATAGGCATAGAAGAAAGTTTATAAGGAATTGAAAGTAAATTGATAAGGAATCGTTTCGTTTTTTATGTGAAACCTATAACTCGTAGAGGTTACATGTCTTGGGTGACCCCTAGTGAAATTTTCTTGAAAATAATTTTTGGAAGGTTTTAACCTTTGACCTCCATGCAAAGTTGACTTTTAGGGTCTTTTCCAAAAAGAGGGTAAAAATTACCCATACTGTTAGAAGCTAGAGAGTTAAAGTGTTCCAAAAAAATATTCCCGGGAAAATTTAAACTTAGATTTCCGAAGACAAGAAGACCTGAATTAAGATTTATATATTATTTTTCATAATTTTTTTATTTAATTTTTGACCAAAAAATTCAAATTTAGAATTACTGTAAAAAAAAATTGTGACTTAGTGGAGCAAAAATGAATTTGGGCTTTTGTTATTGATGTCAAATACTATCGTTTGAGTTGTGTTTGGTTCACGCCCGAGACAATGACCTTCATTTTGTGCCATTGTGTTATTATAAAATTAATTATAATTTTTCTCCATCTTATTTAGGATGGAGAAAAAAATTTGGAGAAGCAAAGTAAATGGGTCGGTCCATCATTTCAGCCTTTTCAAATGCACTCTGGGAGCGATGTAAGCCGATATTATAAGCATTTTTTTTTTAAAAATAAAAAATTTGTATAGGATAAAAATTTCCCTTAAGGGTTGGAAATAGAGGATAAGTATGTTGGGATAAAATTTTGGAAAGAAAAAAAACAATAGGGTCAGTCACACAATTTACCTTTTAGGCGCACCCCGGAAGTTTTATTTCCTAAAAAGATACATTTTGCATGGGAACCCCCTTAGGGGGTAGGTATGTTTCCGACAAAATTTTGAGGAAGAAACTTAAATGGCAGTCAGTCGAACATTGTACCACTCTAGGGGCAACATTTGGGTAGTTATGGAAGTTATCGTCTAATTTTTCCACTTCTCATCTACTTTCAAACTTAACCACACGCCATCCCGATTTTTTTTTTTTAATATTTTTTTGTCGAACCTAGCAAAATTTAGGATTCCTGAGTATCAAAATCGAAAATTCGTGCACTATCCCACCTCCTAGTACACATGTTGACATGGACCAAATGACCTGCACTATTTGTGTCGGCCAATGGACACGCCTTCCTCTCATACAACAATAGAATTGAAAACTCTATAAAGAGATTCATTATAACGCTACAGAAAGTTAAGTTATATTCTAAATTATAAAAATCAATATTTCGTCATTTTCGAACAAATGTTTTTTTTTATATATATTTTTAACACCTTTAATATATATATTTTTCATGGTATTTAGATGCATTTAAGGTGGGACATAACATTCGCGGCAGAGAAAACAGACATTTTTTTTTTAAATTCATAACTCTGTCAAAAACAAACATTTTTCCAAAATTTTTTATTATTGTAGAGAATTGAACAAATTACAAGAAAAAAACAAAATTCAAAAAAATATATTTTTCACTCCAACATGATTTTATAGAGCTCCAAACTGGCGGCAGAGAAAAAAAAACGGGGCCTCGCGGTTGCAGCGCTGGGAGTCGCAAAAATTGTCCAATCTGGAAAAAAATGACTTTTTAAAATCTTAACAAAATTGGTTATCGTATGACAGGAGCTTTTTTTTTAATTTTTGAGTACGCTGAATGTGACCAGTGAAAATTAATTGTGTGCAATGACGGATTGTGAGCGCTCTCTTTCTTGTTATATTTTTTTAACAGAAGTCCGTTTCCAACAGAAACGTCAATACTACCTTGGAGTAATTATATCATGGTGATGTTCCAAATTTGAAAGTGTGTTTTTTCGAAAAAAATATTGACTTTAAAAATTCATAAAAAATCGCAAAAAAATTTTAAAAAAGCTCGTGTCATACGATAGCGAATCAAGTTTAAAAAAATAAAAAACAAAAATTTCGTCAAAAAATGAACCCGCTAGTGCCGCAACCAGTATGAAAAACATGGTTTCGAGATAAACGCGTTCAAAGTTTGTGAATAAAGAAAAAAAAATGTAAAAATGAAAAATGCGCTCTCACTAATCTGGCTGTAACTTTTAAAGCCTTAGAAATTCTTCTTTTTCTTAGAATCTTAAGAATATTTACTAAAATACAAAATTATAAAAAAAGACGATTTCAAACAACGGCCAATGTCATGTCCCCCCTTAAGCTTATTGGAAAAGTATTGTGGTCTTATTTCCATTGATATATCTTATGGTCGTGGTAGACCGACTAGAGTTTTCTCTAATTCGGTTATTTGTTGTCCGATTATGCTTATGATTTGTAGTCTTAAATAAAGGATTTGGGTTTTACCGACTGTAACTACGTAGATACTTCTTAATATTCTTTTTTAATATATAGCCGCGTAATTTAAATTAAAATTTACTCTCAAGACGGACTAATAGTTTTCTCGATGGGTTTTTCGTTTTTACTTGTCGGTCATGTAAGATTGAAAATATGAAATGAAGGCACAATTTTTAAGAGAATCCTTTGAATAAAGGAAAGGTAAAAATGCTATCCTTTACATACTTTTGTAAGGCTGTATTTAATAAAAAACGTTTCTGTATCTTAGTTTTTTAAGATTCATAATGTGTAAAAACTAGACGTAACGCACGTAAAAGCTCTTAAGTTGTGGAAAATTTCAGTCTTAAATTGAGCGCGATTTTGTTGCAATGTGTTACGGATTAGTTACCTTGGCTCGACTGGGTAAAACAGGTATTTGGTCAGTAGTTTTCCATTCGATTCTGTGTCACTGTGTCTTGCAATTATTTGCTATCAAAACTAGTTGAAATGGATTTATTTGCATAAAATATGAAATACATAAAAACTGTTATTGAACTTGAAATAATGAAAGATTTTTATGAGTATTTATTTTGTAACTCGTACTATTAATTTAATCACATTTGAAGTTTCCCATGAGCTCTATCAAAGTTGATTTATAAATTTCTGTACTAAAAAATAAGTTTTGCTCCAAATATTTGTTCTTAAAAAACCAAATAATTTTTGCTTCATTTAATATTGAGAATAAATTTTTGAAAATTTTGCCGTTTTTTTTTTTTACACTAAAACTTGTTTTTTAGAGCCTTAGAACTAGCATAAATTTTTTATAGTTAAAATAAAAATAAAGCGCAGAATTATGTGAAGTTGCACAACCAATTGCTTACATTTTTTTCAAGTGTTAAACTTATCTTAAATATGTTTAAAATATTTCTTCAATGATTCAAGGTTTGGTTATTGTACCAATCACTCAATTTAACTGATACTTTTATTTTGTTCACTTTGTCTGCTGCTACAATTATGATCTACAGATGTGTTGCATGATTTCGAACAGGTCTGTAGATCATTGTGTTTAATTTCAATTTTATTGTAGCACCTTGAATTTAATCAAAATCATTTCAATATTAATTAAAGTTTGCAATAAATATGCATGCCTTATTATTAGTTATAAGCTTTAAAAGCCTAACATTAGCCTATATTAGCAGCAATATTATTTAAAATATTTAAATTTTTAAAATCGGAAAATCGGCAGTACAGGTTTTACTTTATGTATGTATTTTCTACATGCGCAAAAATATTTCCTGAAAAAAAAACAATTCCATAAAGGTTTATGTCAGCACATTAAACATGCACTTGAAATTGTTGGAAGTGATGTGTCTCAATAGGGGGTTTCGCACGGTCGTACAAGTCAGCCGACATTGTACGACGACAAAGTAACGGGAATATTTTGTTGAGCTTTCGGACAATCGGACATGTACGACGACTTCATTTCTTTGTTGACTCTCGAGAGTAACACATCGGTGTAATAATGGCTAGGCAATTTTTAGCGGCAATTATAGTTGTTCAAATTTTGGAAGAAGGACATGAAGAAAATATCAGGAAATGAACTCTGTCCAAAATTTCACATTCGGAGCACTTGCCATTGTTTGTTTTATTTTTTTCTTACTTTCTGTTGTTGGCCAAGTTGATGCTCACTCGTTGAAAACTTTATACAAATGATAAATGCAGCGAGTCGGACCGACATGCGTTCGCACGAACGACATGTCGGATGGACCGGCAGAAAAATCAAAAATTTTTGATTATCATCCGACATGTCGGTCCGACTGTCTCATTTGCTTTCGAATGATCGTACTTGTCATCGTACATACCTAAGTCGGATGACATGTACGTCCGTGCGAAACCCCCTAATAACGTAAACCGGTCATTAACTTGGTTAATTTGTATAAATGTCACGCAGTAGCTAGTTAATTTATGGAGCACAAAAGCTCTCTCTCTCTCTCTGTCTCTCGTTCTCTACCTTTACTATCACATTTCGTTTCATGCCTAAAAGTATGCCGCAATTGTTGTCGCATAAATATATTAACGAACTTTTTCTTTTGTTTACTTACAGAAAACCATTCTACAGAGCATTTCAAAAGACGATCCCAATTTCAAAGGTGATGGCTACACCAGCTTGGCAGTTATTTATGCTTCTTTTGCGCTCTGCAACTGGTTGGCACCATCTTTTATTTCCTTTACTGGTCCCAGAACGGCCATGATTGTGGGCGCCATAACCTACACGTAAACAAAAATTGATTTGCCAATATCAAGTCGATGCTAAATACATTTTTTTCTTATCATTTCAGTCTTTTTATGGTCATCTTTCTTTTTCCCTCCACTTGGCTGCTGTATCTGGCAAGTGCAATTCTGGGCGCTGGCGCTTCCATTACTTGGACTGGTCAAGGCACTTTTCTGGCACGTTGCAGTGATCCAACGAATATCTCACGTAATTCGGGCATTTTCTGGGCTCTTCTACAATGCAGCATGTTCTTCGGCAATCTTTTTGTTTACTATCAATTCCAAGATAAGGATCACATTGACGTTGCAACACGTACGCAGGTGATTGCCGTACTGATAGCAGTTGCTATTTTGGGCATAATTTTCTTGTCTACTCTGCGGCCTGTGTTAGATAATACAGAAGTCTCAGATACGGAATTGCAACAGCAACGCACAGGACTAGGCAGTGCAATTTATGCGCTCAAGTCTGCGGGTCAGCTGTTTATGACGCGTGACATGCTGCTCTTAAGTTTGGCGTTTTTGTACACAGGTCAGTCAACACCCATTATTTCAGCACCACAATAAATTTTAAATGCTTAAGTTATTCTTGCTTCTTTTAGGTTTCGAGTTGTCGTTCTTTAGCGGCGTTTATGGTGCATCAATTGGATTTACAAAAAAAATATCAGATACACCCAAGGAAATCTTAGGTCTTGCCGGCATTTGCATTGGAGCGGGTGAAGTATTCGGAGGTGGACTTTTTGGCATACTTGGCCCAAAAACCACGCGTTTTGGACGCGATCCCATCGTTATAGCTGGCTATATACTACATATGCTGGCGTTCTTTTTGATTTTCATGAATTTGCCCGACAATGCACCATTCAGCGATACTGATGATATTTCATATATGGATCCACCACGTGCCTCATTGGCATTACTGTGTGCCTTTCTATTGGGCTTTGGCGATGCATGTTTCAATACGCAAATCTATTCCATGCTGGGTGGTGTATTTGTCAAGAATTCCGTGGGTGCATTTGCGCTATTCAAATTCACGCAGGTATGTTTAAAGCTTATGCTTTATATCAAAAGTTATACAATTTAATATCTTATTGGCTTACAGTCCGTTGCTGCAGCTATTAGTTTCTTCTATTCCTCTCACCTGGGTCTGCGCGCACAGCTGGCTATACTCGTTGTTTTTGGCACAGTGGGCACAGCTTGTTTCTGTGTCGTTGAATGGGCTGCTAAGCGACGCGCAAGAATCGAAGAGTCTGCAGAGGATTCGAATGATGTTTCAAATGATTCTCAATCAATATCAAGTTATGGTAAATAAGTTAGTTTTTAACTTAAGAGTGACTGTTAGTTCAGAGCGTCAATTTTCGAATTATATATGCAATATATCAACTGTTGTCCATAGAGAGTGTGCGTTAAATTAAGACAAGAAAAGATATACTAGTGTTTTGAAATATTATACGTTAAGGACAATAAATAATTTTATGTGCGTGTTCGTTAATTAATTAAGTAAACTGTTATTTTTAATTTTAACAAAATCTATGCAAATAGCATAACATATCTATATCTTCACATATTTATAAGTTAAACTTACTAACATTGAATACGTATTTGAAATCCGACCGACCTAATGAGTGTTTTGCCAAACTAAAAAATAAAAATGTTTTCCATAAATCTGTTTGTTATCTTTATCTATCTACTTTATTATAGCGTAATACTACAAACAGAATTAAGCATAAACTAATGTTAAATATCTTTTTATATACATATATTTACATACATACATATATTTATTATATTTAAATGTGCAATATATAAAATATTCTTTATTTAAGATAAGTCCAAATAAATATCAAATTTGTTATTTATCACATAATTAAATATTCGTTTTTATAATAAAACATAATTAAATATTACGTTTTTTCGATTTACAGATTTTTTTACTACCTATTTTCGTTGAGATAGAGACTATCTAGATAGAGGCTATGGACTATCTTTAGAGACTATCTGTGGTTTTAACCGTTCATGTGGACATGTGAAAGCTTACAGTTTAACTATTTTTGTTAAACGTAGTCATATTTGTTATTGCAACACAACTGACACAAACTGTGCATCATATAACCGTAATGAGCTGGAGCGCAGCAGCCTGATGTTAGCTTTTATTTCGCGCCTAAAGTTCAGTTCTTAAAATTTTGCGCAACGCAACACGTGTTTAAGTTTGAACATAAATACCGGTTTGGATATCATAAATAACGTGCATTTTTTTTTACTTGGAGGAAACTGATTATGATGAAGATTTGGAGTAAGCTATAGATATAAAAGAAGAGATCGAAAGTAAAAGTATCCAATCACCTATAGATATTCCGCCAAACCCACCAGAGAGAAATCAAGCGAGAAAAACCTTTACACTAATCTACTTTGGTAGAAGAGAAATTTACTTTTGGAGGAGCATCAATTGCGTTTCACATGTAAGGCATGATGACATAAAGGGCCTTGATAGGCGATGCAATATTTATTTTTATTTCTATCCAAAAGAACTGATACAGTTTATTGTTTAAGAAACTAATTTGTATATTTTTTAAAAGGACGTCAATGATTTCGTGTATCAGAAATTGATATTCAACAATTTATTGTTATTGCGTATATTATGTCTTTAGTAAAACTTCCTAATGCACCCAATCACTGGAGTTAGAAAATTGGGACAACTATGATCCCGGAAGCGATGCCTCTTAAAAATTTGAATTTATACCACGTCGTATACACTTCAATGACAACACCAAAAATCTGCCATCAACTAATAAAAATTGTGATAGGATGTTTAAAGTAAGCCCGATGGTTCAGGACTTAAATAAGAAGTTCAGAAAGTTCCCCTTTAACAGCATCTTTGCGTGTTCTAACAAATCATGAAACTTTTTAAAACGGTATCTCCCAAACAAGCCTTATAAATAGGGCTATAAAATATATGTTCTCTGCGGATCTACGGGATTTGCTTACAAAATTGAGCCAGAAACCGGTAAAGAAAATATCATCGGTGACAACGAGCCGCACTTAGGAGCATCTTCCAATGTGGTCATGAGATTGTCACGTATGATTCCATGAAACCAAAACTTTCAACTTCATTTTGACAATTATTTCATGTCTACTCCACTGCTCGCATACCTGGCAAATAAAGGAATATTCAGTGTTGGGGCAGGGTTTTTATATACGCTGATTAAGAATATGGTGTCAAAATTTTGAATTTCAAAATGGCTGATGCGGCTTGGTGGGATAAAGTTAAAAATATTTTCTGATTTCAATGAAAATCGTATTGGGTCGTTTTTATATGCGCTGTTTCTGTTTTCAAATCTAAAATATTTTGAATTCAAAATTGCGGATCCAATATTTAAAAATATCTACTGATTTGCATGAAAATTGGTATTGGGATTGGGAGTATTGGAAGATGAGATTTAATGCAACCTAATTGAGAATATGAAGCCAAAATTTTTAAATTCAAATTGGCGGATCAAATATGGCGGTACTTATTTTACAATATATTCTGATTTGCATAAAAAATGTAATCATACGGTTTTCAAAGTTTATGATTTCAAATCTGAAGTCAAATATTTTTAATTTAAAACAAGTAAAGAAAGTCTAAAATCGGTCAAGGCCGACTATGAAATATCCTAAACCTAATTAAAAAAAAAAATAATATTATTGAAAATGGGCGTGGCCGTGGGCGGATGAAGCCTATATTTTATTTGCATTTAAATGTTGATGAAAAATTTACACAGAACAAGTTTTACTCCTGTAGCTCACAGTTAATGCCTTTATTGTGCTTTCGCTATGGGAGGTGGTCGAGTTCATGGACGGATTACTCCCAATTTTTGAACACACCTTAGTTTTGGTATAAAATACATACATACCAAATTTAATTTCTCTATGACAAACATAACCTTATTAATTGAGTTTTAATCTTTTTGGGTTATATGGGAGGTAGGCGTGTCCGTGGGCGGATGATGTCCATTTTTCAAAACCATCTTTGTCTTGTCATAAAAAACATACGTGCCAAATTTTAGCCCTGTAGGTTAAACAGAGGCTTATTTATTGTGTTTTAAATTTTTGGGTTGTATGGGAGGTGGCCGTGTCCGTGAGCGGATGACGTCCATTTTTCGAAGACGTCTTTGTGTTGGTATAAAACATGTACATATCAAATTTTATTGTTGTAGGTTCACTATGAGCTGAGTTATGCAGTTTTCAATTTTCGCTTAATATGGGAGGTAGGCGTGTCCGTGGGCGGATGATGTCCATTTTTCAAAACAATCTTTGTCTTGTCATAAAAAACATATGTGCCAAATTTTAGATCTTTAGGTTAAACGCAGGCTTATTTATTGCGTTTTCAATTTTTGGGTTGTATGGGTGGTGGGCGTGTCAGTGAGTGGATGACGTCCATTTTTCGAAGACATCTTTGTGTTTGTATAAAATACATACACATAAAATTTTATTGTTGTAGGCTAATTATGAGCTGAGTTATGCAGTTTTAAATTTTTGCGTTGTATGGGATGTAGGCGTGTCCGTGGGCGGATTCCAAAAATATTCAATAGTGCAGATCCTTCTCTCCAGAGAATCAGATCCTACTCCTTCTTCTTATCCTATGTATACGGACAACACACAGACGGACAGACGGACGGACGGACATGAATAGCTCGACTCACGAGGTGACGCTGATCAATAATATATATACTTTTCTATACCGGACTAGCTTCGTTCTATGCGTTACAAACGTTTGCACAAAGTTAATATACCCTAACCTTTCAGGTTTAGGGTATAATTACGGATCAATCAATGTCAATGTCAATCTGAGCTGGGAGGGTTTTTATAAATATACGCTGATTAAGGTTCTGGCGTAATTTCTAAATGGCGAATACAAGATGGCGGCATAGTTTTGAAAGTATCTTCTGATTTGCATGTGAATCGGTATTCGGGGGTTATCAAGGATGCTGATTTCGAATCTTCTGTCAAATCTATCGAATTCAAAATGACGGGCATGCATACATTTTTAAATATCTTCTGGTTTGCATGAACATTTGTAGTGCTGGGATTTCAAAGACGCTGTTTATAAATCTGACGTCAAAATTTGGACGGCTGATCCAATATTCCTGAAAAAAAAAAATTAAATATGGTTTGGGTCTCATCACAATAAAACCGCCGAAGAAGATCTGGGTTCGATTTTATAGTTTGTTTGTATTACTTAAGCTTGGAACTTATTAACTTTGGACATGCCGGAAATTATTCATTACATTTTTAATAAGAACTTTAACCTTATAACTATTTCCTTGGGCTGCACCAGCCATAACCGGCGATTCAAAATTTAACAGAGTAATTAATATTGGTTGCTAATTGTGTTATTTTTTCTTCTACATTTTAAGTACTTTCGGAAACGGAGCACAAAGCTGTTATTAAACAATTTGAGACTGAG
Organism: Tetanocera ferruginea; assembly: GCA_958299015.1. Taxonomy (NCBI): domain Eukaryota; kingdom Metazoa; phylum Arthropoda; class Insecta; order Diptera; family Sciomyzidae; genus Tetanocera; species Tetanocera ferruginea. Next base: position 147,893,061 of record OY282642.1, on the reverse strand, counting down.
TTTGGTTATTTCGAAAACCACACAAATTCCTCACTTTTATTACACAGAAATTGAGTTTTAAAATATTTGATTGATTTAAAATGTAATTTGCTTATAAATTGTGTTATTTTTCACAATTTACACATTTCTGTAGGCATACATTTTAGGAATGAAAAATGACTAAAAAAGCTTAACAATAATAAAAGAACTGAATTTGACTGTCAATGATTTATGATATGAACGATGTCAAGGTGTGTTCAAAAGAGGCTTGATTACTTTTAAAATATGTAGTTTAGAAAAAAAATTAAAAACTACTTTTGCGGTTTATGGTTCACATCAAAATCTTAAATGTGACAATGTCTTTTTTAAACAAAAGAAAGGTATTGACAGAGCAGAGCTGTGCCTACGCCCATTGCAATTGACTTGGCAAGTTTGAAATATTGCAAAGTGTTAACGTGCACCAGCTCGAACATAACATGATTATGTAAAAATATGAAAATATAAACAAACTTAAATTAATAAACAGTTTTCACTGACACGTGTTAAACTCAAGCGCAAATTTATAAAAGCCATAAAAACAATTTCAAATAGTCATTTGTGTCAAAGTGATGTGATGTGCATTCGTTATATGTGTGTGTGTTGGAACAATATTATTTTAAGCAGTTGTTAAATGCTGTTTTTATTAACTTACACTCACAAAATAAAACTAATATTAATTTGTATGAATGACTTGCAATGACCTTTGTTGTTGACGAATTTGAAAAAAACAAGCACTTTCACTTAAATATCAGATTTTAAGCAAGCAAGCAAGTCGGGGTAAAAACAATGATGCCATAAAGAAGGTACGCACACCTTCTATCACATAATTGAAATTCCATAAAAAATAGAACTTTAAAATGTTTATTTTTGGGCGCAGTTGCAGGTGAAAGCATGTTCAAAATAAACCATAAAATGTCATTAGAAGCAATTAATATTTTTTTCCACAGCTATTTAAACATATTGAGCAATGTTTGATTTATAAATAAAACACACAATTAAGTATCTTCGATCAGCTGTTAAGTTGAATGGATATGAAAGTGATTGCTAAGATCGCATTATGATAAAAACAAAAGACTTAGGAAACAAACGCGGCTTTAACGAAGCTATGAAGAGACGCCTAAGTTAAAGCGTTTTTGTTTTTGCTTATTTTTAATTATTTCCGCTCAAAGCAATTTAACAATTCTTTCTTTTTATAAAAATTTAGTTTTATAACTTTATGAAAAAATATAATCATGTCAATCAAATCAAATCATATCATATTAAATATTCAAGCGTTTGTAGCGCACGTTTTTGTGTATTACAAAATGTTGCCAAAACTTATTGGCACGTTTGCAAATAAAGCACTTATGTGCCTGTGAAAATTGGCAGCTGGCATTTTCTCAACATACACACTCACACTAGCCAAAGTTTGATATGTAACCTATAACCAATGATCTTTTCATGCTTTAAGCTTATTAGCCTCAGGTCAATAATTTGACATTTTCGTTCATATCAAAAAACTCCTATGCAACACATTAAGTTTTTCTGCTTGAAAAATAATTTTGTACAAAATTTTCTAGAAGCAATGCACGAACTCTTATTCTTACAGCCTGAAAGCAGAGCAAAATTATACCTTAAGTTGCCAAAAAATGTTTGTGCTATTTAAAGGTGAAAAACGATTTCCTTCGCGCATTTTTCTTAAGAAAATATTGAAGAATTGCATCTTAATAAAGACATTAAAAAAATATTTGCAATTTTTATATTTCAACTGCACCGAAAAATTTCGCTTATCATTTTTCACTTAATGAAACTGTTTGCAAGTTTGCTTTTACTCTACTTTATAAATATTAATTCAGATATTAAAGACTTAAGTAATGCACCAAAATACAGTTCAACCGAAGTTATGACGCTTAACCTCTTAAAAGCTTTCTTAATGACCTCATTAATCTATGTGAAAATTTGTTAATTGTTTAATAATCATCTGATATATGATAGCCACAAGTGAAATTAATTGCGTACTTGTTTTTATGAGCTTATAAATTGGCTATTTTTAACAAATTGGAATATTTGTATGCGTTTGTGATTAAATTCTTAAGTTTAAAAGATAATTTTATACAATATAAAAATGGCTTGAATTAATAAAAAGATAAAAAAATTAATCATTGGAGAAAATACATTTTATAGGTATAGCTCTGCAAAACAGTGAATATGTTTACTTGTTTTCATGCTTAAAATAGAGAGCATTTCCAATTTTGTATCACCAACATGTTTTTTGACATCTTTTACACTGAACCAAAAAAGTACATAATAGTTATGAATTCTTACATGAACACCATGAATTGCATTCATAAAGTTCGGTTCAGAGCCAATTAAATGAATCACATGAAGTATTCACGTGACGTGGCTTCAAATGGGTTAATGCTAAGAAAGTGCAAAAAAGCTGTTGTAGCTGAACTCTATGTTATTGCATGTAAATCATTTTTGTGAATAAAATTCATAAGATTCGAGTACAAATACAAGGAGAACAAGATCAGTTTATGAGATAAGGGGGCGTCCATAAATTACGTGAGGTGTTTTTTAAAATTTTCTGTCCCTCCCCCCCCCCCTGGTGAGATGTCGTGAGATTTTATTCAACCCCCTCCCCCATACCCCAATCTCACGTGAGATTTTTCAAAATGTGGGTTTCTTACGTAAACGCGTTGGATTGTTATTGTAAAAAGAAAAAAAAAATTTGCTTCGTACTTTTATTTACGACTAGTTAAGACTAGTAATCGATATTGCTGATAGTTATAAGTGTAATAAAAATTTAACAATAGAATAGCATGTACAATCTGAATTAAATGGACCAAAATAGTTTAATTTTTTTTTCTTTCAACCAGAAAAAAAATTGCGTGATATTTGCCGAGACCCCCCCTCTCTCCAACGTAAGATTAGATGAGATTTGACTCGACCCCCTCCTCCCCTTAAAGATCTCACGTAATTTATGGACGCCCCCTAAGTGATAAACATGTAGAATCGCATGTACATATGCAATGGAAACTTGAACTACTTTAAGAGTTTAAAAACCGAAAATCATCAAATTTATGTATAAGTACAAGGGCAGCAAGAATATTTCATAAGATAAGAGGACATGTACTTGGAACTCATGTACATATATAATGGAAGCGTGCACAAAATGCAAAAAATGAAAAACTGGGTTAAAATATTCCTTGGCACAATTTAATATCCTCCACGAAACAATTTGCGATACATTATTACACAGAGGGAAAGCATTTTATTTTTAAGACTGATCTAACGGTCAAGGGATAAGCATTGTGTTAGTTCAGAAGTAGGGTAATATATTAGTGGGAGGGTGGGAAAATAGAGAACTGCTGGTGAAGATTTGTTTTGAATTTACACAGCTCGAAACGTCAGGGGAAGATACTCGCATGCAGATTATTTCACAATTAACTGAGTGACTGAATAACGAATTGTCTCGGCTATACGATGTTCTGTTAGACATCAAGGCAATGGTTTAGGTATGGGCTTGGAGATCTGATTGACGAAAATTTTTTTTTTCTTAAACTTGATTCGCTATGACTTTTTGAAAATTTTCTTATGTAAAATTGATGCCATCGTGTGTGGTTTCGTAAGAGCTTTCGTTTGGTACCAAATTTGTAAATGTTTCCATGGAAAATAGCGAAATTAAAGCAAAAAAACGAAATTTTCGCTGATTTTGGAACGCGAGTTTGACACCCTTAACCATCGATTGAGCACATATAAAAAAATACGTCGACCTTAGATTTTTGTCTTCTATCACATATCTGAAAATCATTCAAATCGGAGACTGTCACCTGGGGACCTTTCCTTGTGAGTTATAAATTTTTCAAAAAAAGGTCAGTTTTCTCTGCCGCGAATGTTATGTCCCACCTTAAGCCTAGTACTCTGTTCAGTTTCAAGTGAATCTCATTTAATTCTACATACAAAAACTATAGCTGTGAAAAATGAGTGGAATTTTTCACATGTTCGTCAAAGTTGTATTTGATTCCGCTGTGAAAAATATTCGCAACATTTCTCTTGCAACATTTTTTCACGACCATTTAATTGAACTGCCCATTATTTAATAACTCCAAGGTAGTGCTGACGTTTCTGTTGGAAACGGATTTCTGTCAAAAAATATAACAAGAAAGAGAGCGCTCACAATCCGTCATTGCGTACAATTAATTTTCACTGGTCACATTCAGCGTACTCAACAGTTGGCAACTGTTGAGTCGAAACTTGATGCACATAAATATGAAGTTGCTCATTAAAATGCATTTAAAAATAAAAAATGTTTAGTTTGTCGGTAAAATTTTTATTGGTATTTGATACAAAGCTTGACATTACATCAACTTGACAACTTTTCTAAAACTTCAATACCGATAACAGCGCTCCCCGATGTGTTGCTGTCACAACAGTTGACACTGCTGAATGTGGCCAACGCATATAACAACGAACAGCTGTTTTTGACAAGAGTTCGTTTCTTTATAGCTGAGATAATCAACACTTGTCAATAATACCTGGTTAAATTATTATATCATGGAACTGCCTATTTATTTTGAAGTGAAAAGTGACATTTGTCGTACATTTTTTGTTTTTATAAATTTTGTTTTCTCTATTTTGAGAAGTAAAGCATGACTTTCTAAAATTTTACAATTTCTATCCAACAAAATATTTGTCAGAATTTCCACGCAACAAAAAATTTAATGTTGCCAGCAAAATTTCAACGAACAGAGTATAGCCCGTTTCAAAAGAGAAGAACATTTTTTAGTTTCATTTTTCGATGCACAGTGAGAAATTATTTTCAAGGCTAGAAAATTTTTTAGAGCGTACTTTCTTGTTCTTTTTGTACTGTTCGCTGAACTTTATGCTTTTTTTGAGTGTTTTTTTACTATTTTTCTATATATTTAAATGCGCAAACATTCAGAACAAATGATCGCACAAGTACGGTGTTGCACCGACAGCCTGCAGCAACCTGCATCTTGAGAGAGGAATCAAATACAAATTACATACGAAATAAATTATTTTCTCAAGAAAAAATTGTGAAGTGAAATTTTGGCTAACAAATTATTTTTTGACGCCCCCCCTTTTTTTAAATTTTGATTGGTTGATTTTGAAAGATAAAATTCAGTACTTCCGCAGCGCAGTTGCGATGAACAACAAAATTCAGGAATATACATTTATTTTTCTTGGTGACCGTGGCATGCAGGTTAAGTGCGCGGCTTAGCATGCTCGGAGCCCGGGTTCGATCCCCAGCCGCGGCGAAAAGTTTTTTCAATAAAAAATTTTCTGATCGGTCACCACCTCTCTGCAGACAATGGCAAACTTCAGAGAGTAAATAATGCCATGTAAAGCTTCTTGAGAACATGAGCCGTTCGGAGTCGGCATAAAACATGTAGGTACAGTTCTCGGTCAATTGTGTGCAAACATTTAATAACACACACAACACAATTGATCATAAGAAGCTAGGTCAAAGTCCTTTCAAGGGCTGAAATGGCCAATTTGTTTTTTTTTTTTTTATTTTTCTTCTCAGAGAATATTCAATTTTTTTTTAATGACGACAAATCAGAATGAAGAACGCTCTCAAAATTATTTTCTTATTCTCAAACATGCGCGAAAAAGTTCTTCTCTTTTGAAACAGGCTATACTAGGCTTTACATTTAAAATAAAAAAAAAATTGCTGAACAGAAATTTTTTTTTTCTGATTACCAATTCACACTAAATTTTTTTTAACCAAAATAAAGCTATAACGAAAGCAAAATTGGTGTAGGTTCATATAAATTTTATTTTCTTTTCATATTTTTCTTTCAAAAAGTGAAATCATAAAACTCAGTAGATTCAAAATTAAGTGATTAAAATACGCCCTGCACACTATATCCACAACACCGAGTTGTCTGATAAACCATTAAATAAGCTACTCAAATATTTTGTTTGGGCGCGAAATTGTGAAATTCATTTGAACACGACAAACATTTGTGGTTTGTTTTTGCCGTTGTCATTAATGGCAACAATAGTTTAGTTGGTGGCGGTGATGCTGGCGCCGTGGGTCGCTTGCAAATCCAAAAAGATGCTTTTAGCTGTTGTGGGCTTTTAAGGCGCGAGTTCAACGGTAAATATCATCGGTCACGAAGAAAGCAGGTTGCGCTGAAATGGATTTCGATATGGATGAATATGTTTTGTAAAATTTGGCTGTGAGTTGGGCGCGAATTGAGTGTGCGAAGAGGTGAGCAGGGCTAGAGCCTCAATATGACTATGACTGACTATGTTTAGATGTGCTTTGCGCTTTAGTCAAAAGATGAGAGCGAGGAAAAACGCCAAAAAGGTCGTCGTCGACGCGATATGTTGACTCAGGCGCATTGGTATGTAACTTAAAGACATACATATAAAGTTGACGGCATCTTGAGAAATAAAAAAAAAATTTAAAAAAAATCTGCAATAAAACATGATGTTGCTGCTATTTAACTAACTACTTAACGTTATTTTCCTTTGGAAATTTTAGCTTTGTGGAAAAAACCACAAGTTTTTTGCAGGAAAAACAGTTTGTTGTATTTTTTCTCCTGCTGCTTGCTGATGATGGCACAACTTGGTGTTGTTTTGTTGTTGTTGTTGTTTTGTTGTTGTTGTTGTTGTTGTTGTTGTTATTGGAATATGCAACACGTTTTTTTTTTTCATCACTATTTCTAAATGTTGCTGCAGTGCAGTGCTGGAAGTCTAGGGATGTACAGCTTTTGCTGCATCTAACCTGGGCCAGCTGTAGTCTTCGATTACCTCATGTTATCTCTAATATTGATGTGTTTGTTGCTGTTGTTGTTATTATTTAAGCACGTAAAAAGTGAAACTGTGCAAATGCGCGAAAAAGCCTTAACAAAAAAATTCAAACAAAAAAAAACTAATAAAAATTAATGAAAAATTTTTAGCCATGCAAAAACAAAACACACACAAAAAAAAAAAGAAGAAAACAAACCGTAGGAAAAGAAATAACCAAGAAAAAACATCTCTTTCATCCATGATTGAAAGCGTGCCTGATGCCACCTTGAATTGGCCATTGTTCAATTAGCATTCGGAAAAAATACGCACTAATTGGCTTGCCAGACAATTTGTCGGTATTGAGTTCGTCTCCGTTATACCACGTGATCGATAGAGCGGAAGAGAAAAAAAAAAATGGCATCACTGACTGCTGGTATGAGTTGCAGCTTAACGCAAAAATTAATCCGTCTATGGTTCACACGCAAATTAAGACAGATATCAATCATAAATTTTGCTTCAAATAAAGTAAAATATCGTAAAATTTCTTTTTGAATTTGATTAATATTTATTGCTTTTTCGCATCGATCATTTATTTCCTGGGCTATTGATTGGTTGATTGAGCTTTTCTGTGGTTATCATAAGGCTAGCATTTTGTTGTCGGACTCGTGTGCAGTTCCATTTGCTAGCTTCAGGATATTGTAATGAAAAATGATGAAAAATAACTTTGTTTTTTTAACAAATTATATATTAAAACAACCATCACAAGTTGATTAAATAATTTAAAATTTTCGATTTGCATACATTTTTACTCTTATCCTGTATTTAAAAAAAATATATTATTTTTATTCAATGAATATGTATGTATGTATTCATAAATCTTAATTTTCTGAAATGTTTTTTGAGCAATAAGTTGTAGAGCAGCTCATCGTTGTTTCGGAATGGGATTTGCAAATAAATTTTTTGCAACCAATTCTGTAAAAATATTCAATGTTCAACAATTTTCATCCAAGAATACAGAATAAGGGTTAAAAAATGCTCATTCATTGTTTTTAAAAATTCAGTTTTACAAATTATTGTTTTATTTAATAAATTTCCCTTGCTAAATACCTTTTGAAACTGTGCAAAAAAGTCAAAACTATAAAAGCTATCATATTTTGAGGACTAGTGTGACTTTTGTTTCAGTACATAAAAATTTCCCTCAAAGGGAAATTTAAGGGAAATTTTAAAAAAGTTGCAAAAATAAGTAATTTATGCATAAATTGACAGAAAAATGGCAATTAGTTGCAAAATAAAAATTTCCCTTAAAAGAATATTTTAATGTGAGGCATAAATGAGATTTTTCTTTCAACATTTATGCATATAACAACTCAAATTTTCAATGCGACGAATTTTTTCAAAGGGAAATTTTTAGAAAATATTCATTTATTGTAAGCATGGTTTTTAAAATTTTTATTTAACAAAATTAAGTCATTTTAATGATAAAATAAAAATTTTATCCTACATTTATTTTATAAAACACGAAAAAGTTGTCTGTCAAGAGATATGAAATGTAAGCAATTTTTTCAACGGGAACACTTGTAGCTCAAAGTACACTTGCTTTTAAAGCAAGTTGTTTTGAGAAGATTAAGCCATTAAGTAAAAAATATGTTCCTTGCTAAAATATTTTCCGCAGAATTTTGAAAATAGGGGACTTGTTTTGTGAGTTGTCAATTTATAAAATTTTATTTTTTTTTTTTAAAGTTCGATATTTTAAAAAATTCAAACAAAATTTTGAAATTTATGCATAAATCTACAGAATAATATGGTACAAAGTCGCAATGTAGAAATTTCCCTTCAGAGAATATTCTTATGAAGCATGTCAATAGTTTTTATTCAATATTTTTGAACATAACATTTAAAATTTTTAATTCGAAAAATTTGACGAAAGGGAAATTTTGAAAAATTTCTTGTTTTTGATAAGTTTTTTTAAGAAAATCAAGTCATTAAATAAGAAAATAAAAATTTCCACTGAGACAATATTTTTATATAGAGGAAGTCATTAACGAGATTTTCTTTCAATATTTATGTAAATAAAATGCCAAATATTCAATATGAAAAAGGTTACGAAAAGGGACATTTTTTAAATTACTTCCCTCAGAGGGAAATTTAATAAAAAATTCTAACAGTTTGCAATGAAAGCAGAACAAATGGTTATTAGTTGCAAATAAAAATAAAAATTGTTTTTTTAAGAAAATCAAGGCATTAAATAAGAAAATAAAAATTTGCACTGATAGGATATTTTTATAAAAGTCATTCACGAGATTCTCTTTCAATATTTATGTAAATAAAATGCCAAATATTCAATATGAAAAAGGTTACGAAAAGGGACATTTTTTAAATTACTTCCCTCAGAGGGAAATTTAATAAAAATTCTAACAGTTTGCAATGAAAGCAGAACAAATGGTTATTAGTTGCAAATAAAAAATAAAAATTGTTTTTTTTTAAGAAAATCAAGGCATTAAATAAGAAAATAATAATTTGCACTGATAGGATATTTTTATAAAAGTCATTCACGAGATTCTCTTTCAATATTTATGTAAATAAAATGCCAAATATTCAATATGAAAAAGTTACAAAAAGGGACATTTTTTAAATTACTACCCTCAGAGGGAAATTTAATAAAAATTCTAACACTTTGCAATTAAAGCACAACAAATGGTTATTGGTTGCAAATAAAAAATTTTCAAAAATTATGTTCATGAAGTAGAAATGATGTTCATGAATAAGATTTTCTTTTAATATAATTTTTTTTAAATAATCTACGTTTACAACGTTTAGAATTTTGAATTCGAGGTATTTTTCTGAAAGATAAATTTTTAAAAACTACTTCTTATTCGTAGTAAATTTGCGTTTGAAATATATTAATTTGAGCATATTAAGTCATTTAATGAGAAAATAATTTTCCTTACATAAAATAATTTTCCTTTTCTAAAAAATATTTTCTAAAAAATAAATATTCACAATTTTGTCACTAGGCCACACTTTTTGTGAGTTTATAAAATTTCCCTCAGCGAAAAATTGTAACGCTTTATAATTTATGCATAAATTAACTGAAAATATGCACATAACCTGTAAAACAAAAATTTCCCTTGAAGGGATATTTTCACAAAATGCACACATGGAGTTTAATTTCAATATTTATGTAAATAACGTTTAAAAATTTGTATTTCAGATATTTCCCTAATGGGGAAATTTTAAAAAATGATTATTTTAAAGTAAACTTGCTTTCAGAACTATTTATTTAAGTAAATTAACTCTTTTTCGTGACAATATAAAATTTCCCTTTTTTGGAAAATTTTTAAAATTTTCGAAAATACAAATTTCTTCATAAAAAATGTTGAAAAATTTTACTATCAGTTTAGATTTAAATAGCTGCTACGCTTAGGTTGTCTTTTGATTCATTAAATTACAACATAATTGAAAGTTTTTTTGGAATAATGTAGTAAAACTTCGTAGATAATATAATGTTAGACATCGAAATACTTCAATCTTCAATCTTATTCAATCTTATTTTATGAAATCTTATGTACAAGATAAAGTGTGTGTTGAAATTCTTAAAGCTATCTTAATTCTTAAAGTTAAAGTTTTGACTTATACTCTACTTTTTACTGTGTCCTTTAAAAGAAGTGCTTTCAAGGTCACAAGCAGAAATTTGTTAAAAGCTAAGCTAGCTAATTGTATAAGTTTTCATAAAAGGTGGGTGTAGCTCTCTGTGTCTAACAATTTAAAGTCATTGTCATCTAAAAGACTTTAAATGCTTTAAATTAAGCTAATTGCTACGTACTACCGTACATAGTCAGATATTTAACCTTTACTCATAACCTTAGCCCAAATATATTTTTCACGCCAACAAAGCTAGAGATAATTGAAAAATATTAAAGATAATTGAAAAATTGCAGAAAAAAGACTTACGTGCGAAAGTTGATGCGTAAAATTGTTTGGCACATGCTATAAAATAGCTACATTTGATGAAATCACATAAAAAAAACAAAAGAAAATCCACAAAATTAAATTCTTAAAAAAAAATTAACCTTCGCTCAGAAATAAACGACAAATTAATTCACTTGGTAGACAATAAACAAATTTTATTATTTGCCACTAGATAATCAGTATTTTGGATTTTGCATAAAAAACTAAAATATTTGCCACGGCATAGTCATTATTTTTGTTTTTTTTTTTTTATCGATGCAAGTCGTTAATGTGCCACTTAACAAAGGGAGTGGAAGCAATAGGCTTGTTAATTAATTTATTTTTTTTTTGTGTTTTCTATAGGCTGTTTAGGCAAAAGCAAAATGGAATTAAATGAGAAATTGGCTACAAGCTGCAGATGACTACGGTTGTCTCTATATTGACTGTTGATAATTGACGTTAATGATATCCGGTTAAGCGTGTAAGAAAGAAAAATATTGAAAATGAAGTAAGTTTCAGGCACAGTGAAAACTTAAGCGAATTCGCTGCGATTTTTAATAAAATTTTGCCCTTAGCATTATTTTAATTTTGATCATTTAGTTAAAAAATTTCTTTATAAACAATAAATTTCTTCCCATGCCGCAACACTGACTGCACAAGTTCATGAGGTTAAAAGATAAGACTTCAAAAGTAAACACTTGAGGCTGTATAGTTGTTGCCTTTGCTGACAATATTTGCGATAATCATGCACATTGCAAAGATGAGCGGCACAAAAGCAAAAAAAAAGTCAAAAGACAGAAAACCAAAACAAACAAACAAATTTGAAGAAAAAAAAAGCGCACGAACTTTTATTGTTGAAGCGTGTTAAAGACGTCTGCACAGGCGTAAGCAACAATGTATTTACACGATTTCTCTATGCTGAGAGCGAAGGCGGCTGCAACACAGAGCTAGTTAAATGAAAGCTTCAAGCAAAGCTAAGCAACATGTTGCTTGAGTTGAAATATCATTTAACTAACATTAAAAATTTATAAAAGCCCATTTTATTAATATTGTTTGAAAATAATTAAAGAAAAACTGCCGCAGCATGTTGATTGAGTATGTTGCTAATGTTGCCGAGCGGTAGTGTGCTACCCGGCGTATGTGAAACATTATTTATTTGCAACATGTTTTAGGCTTGTTTGCTGCTTGTTCGGCAGCCAAGCAGTAGTTTATTGTTGTTGTTTTTGTTTTTAATATTTCGTTTTGTCTTTGCAAGGTTTTCACAGTCACTGCATGCTAACAGTAGACTTCATTGTTGTTGTTGTTTTTGTTTTTTTATCTTCGAAATTTTTATTTCTTCTGCGGGATTTACAGGAAAGCTATGCTGCGCTCATCTGTTACTCATTTAGTCTGTTGCGAGATTTCAGACGGTTCAGCTGCATTTTGCACAAACGGTGGTGCGTTCACAAAAACGGTTCGATTTTGTCATTTGTTTTTAGTATATTTTCTTCATAGCTGAAGAAAATGGTGTTAACTAGTGAATAACATATATATTTGTATTATTACTAAAATATTTTGTACTTCTGTTAATACCTACAATTAACAGTTTTTATTTAACAGTTTTTGTGAGAAATTTTTCTGGTTTAACAATCTGAAAATTTATTTAAAAAAACAAAAAAAAAAATCAAATTGTGCAAAAGTTGTAAAAACACTTTTAAGCAATTTTTAAGTGTTCTAGTTTTTTATAGGTCTAAACATTTTAGAATTCAATTTTGTTTAAATCGAAGCTACATCAATTTAAAGATCTTTCAGTGGATATTAAACATACTTTTGGATACTTTTAAAAATGCATATGGTAAGAATTCAGTAAAAAAATATTTATTTATAGTTTCTACTCATTGTTTGCTGTATAAATTTTAATTATATATTAAAGGTTTTATATGCAAAATCAGTCTGTGTTCAAATTTTTTTGGACAAAAAAGAAAATTCTCTTTCATCAATATGAGTTGATTAAATTTTAACTAACATTCTATTAAACGTGATGTTACTGTACTCTACTGTTTAATACTGTAATACTGTTTGTGAAATTTTGAAGAATCAATAACTTTTATGAAATTTGTATTTTTAAATTTTGATTTGAAAAAACATTAAGTAAAAAATTAAACTGCACTGAGAAGAATTTCTGCAAGACAGTTTAAAAGTACACAACTGCAATAATTTTGTCAGACTAACATAAAGTTAAGGGCGGCAAACCATTAAGAACAGTGGAAAGTGAGAAATTTTTGGGAATTTTTTCGGCTTCCACAACTTAACCTAAGGGAGACATTTAGACTATGTTCGAGACAGCATCTGCTGCTTTAATCTGATCTCCTCCTGATAAAGTTTTTATTTACCATATTTTAAAGTTTAATATTTCATACTCATTGCTTCGATATGATTGAAACAAACTTCTTAATAATTTCATTTAAATTTAAAAAATCATGCACATTTGGAAAAAAATATTTTTAAAATTTTTTGTTTTTAATTCATTTTTCAAATCAAATATATATGCAAACAAAAAACGAATTATCATGGTTATGAGCAGGATGGGCTTAATAAGCTGCTCATGTTGACCTGAGGCTAACTCGAGTGCGTGATATCCCGTCATGTTTTTGACTTGAAAACTTCCCGTGTAAATTATTGAATTGCTTAAGTACGAAAAATTTGGTCGATATCAATCAGATCAGATATTAATGTAAAAATATTACAGATCCAACAAAAATTTGGGTTTAAGAATGACTCATAATTATAATGAAGATGTATATTCGTATATAAACAAGCGACTTGAAGACTTAAGGAACCATACTTTGCACCAACTCTACAAAACTACTAGACTGGAATAAAGGACTCGACTCGAGAATTATTTTTTTGAAAAATGTGTTGCTTTAACGGTAAATAATACACCACCACCATTAGAATATATGTCAGGAATGGAGAAGCTATCTTTACGATATAAATTAAACAGCCTTTGGTCTACCCAATCTCAAAGTAATTATTTTAGAATATTTTGGTATAAGAAAAAAGACTGAAAATATACTCATTCTATGAAACTTTTTTGTATAAAAAGTCATCGATCATCTTGAATATGCCTTGTTTTAAAAGTCTTGAATTAGTATAATTAAAAAATTTTTAAGAAAATCCATAAAGCAGTTTGGTTCTTATTTATCACAGAGGGTATTTAAAAAAAATTCAAAAAATGTTCTTGTATTATTACGGAGACCAAAATTCATGGAACAAAACACGTACCTCTTAACTTACAAAAATTTTTATCTGCTTTAACTCAGTTTATGTATAAAGCATATCTACACTAAGAAAACGTTCGTTTGATATTAGAAATTTGCATTTTAAAATTAGCTTCTAATTCTTCTGAAATGTAATAGTATTGCGTCCTTAATGAAAAGAATAATTCACTGGGATATTTTGCTAAAACACGCGACTATCCTGGATAATATGGAACGTACTATCTGCCACATCACATTTTGGCAGAATCTATGACATTTTACCCTATCCCGTACACAAACCAACTAAAAAATAAGAACTTGGAACAACGCAACATTACTCAACTCAATCGACTTTCTCTTTCTCTAGCACTTTCGTTTGCAGAACCAAGTAATTCTTTCGAAAGATTGGCAACTAAGCAACAAATTATAACGAGATCTCTACCTTATCTATTAAGGATTTTGAATTAGGAAAAGACAATTGTCCCCATAAATATCCGTTTTCCCAATGTCTGTACTAGTTCCATTATAGTTTTTTATAGTTTATTTGAACATACATATATGAGTATATGAGTACAATAAGATACAAAAAGATCTTTTATAGTACAGTGGACAATTATGAATTGTTCTAACCTGGTCCGTTTTGACACAGTCCAAAAGTGGACATTTGTAAGCCCTATTATTCGCATTATTTGGAACACATGTACGTTTAATATAACTAATTAAATTATTGTTTATAGTTTTACCTGTAGGTTAACCATTTACCACTTTACCATTTTCATCGAAAATGTTTCCGGAAGTTAAAACAAGTTCGGAATCTAAATGAAAAAAACGAGCCAAAACATGTTTCGAGCGTACCTGTTTTTTTGATTTGGTGTGTGCCTGCTGACAAGAAAAACTAAGAATACAAAAAAAAAAATTCAAACTGTTCTATGCTGATTATCTACTGTACTAGTTCGCAGCGAACTCCAATTTCACTAGAAATAAACTAGTTGGTTTTTTCAATTATCACCAAAATAACTGCTGGGTTATTTAAAAATTGAGTAAACGGTTCAGTGATATAACGCCCAATGAAATAACGCCCAAAATAATAAATGAAATAACGCCGAAAATATTTTGGGCTTTACAAAATGAGATAACGCCCAAAATCCAAAA
The DNA here is from genome assembly GCA_958299015.1 of Tetanocera ferruginea. Classification (NCBI taxonomy): domain Eukaryota; kingdom Metazoa; phylum Arthropoda; class Insecta; order Diptera; family Sciomyzidae; genus Tetanocera; species Tetanocera ferruginea. Next base: position 147,877,960 of record OY282642.1, on the reverse strand, counting down.
TGAAAAAAAGCCCAAAATAAATGAAATAACGCCCAAAATCAAAAATGAAATAACGCCCAAATATTTCTCATACGAATTTTGGGCGTTATTTTATTATGAAATAAGACTCAAAATATTTTATATGATTTGCTTTGAAAATATTTTGGGCGTTATTTAGTTTTTGATTTGGGCGTTATTTCATTTATTTTGGGCTTTATTTCATTTTTTATTTTGGGCGTTATTTAATTTTTTACCTTAAACCTGAAAGGTGAGGGTATATTAACTTTGTGCAAACGTTTGTAACGCATAGAACGAAGCGAGTCCGGTATAGAAAAGTATATATATTCTTGATCAGCGTCACCACGTGAGTCGAGCTATCCATGTCCGTCCGTCCGTCTGTGTGTTGTCCGTAAACACAGGATAAGAAGAAGGAGTCGAGATAATTGGATGAAACTTGGTACACATGGTCACATGCACACAAGGCTCTGTACTGTTGAATATTTTTGGAATCCGCCCACGGACACGCCTACCTCTCATACAACGCAAAAATTTAAAACTGCATAACTTAGCTCATAATAAGCCTACAACAATAAAATTTAGTATATTTGTGTTTTATATAAACACAAAGATGTCCTTGAAAAATGGACGTCATCCGATCACGGACACGCTCACCTCCCATACAACCCAAAAATTGAAAACGCAATAAATAAGCGTCTGTTTAACCTACAGAGCTAAAATTTGAAATGTATGTTTTTTATGACCAGACAAAGATGGTTTTGAAAAATGGACATCATCCGCCCACGGACACGCCTACCTCCCATACAACCCAAAAAGCTTAAAACTCAATAAATAAGGTTATGTTTGTCATAGAGAAATTATATTTGGTATGTATGTATTTTATATCAAAACTAAGGTGTGTTCCAAAATTGGGAGTAATCCGTCCATGAACATGCCCACCTCCCATAGCGAAAGCACAATAAAGTCATTAACTGTGAGCTACAGGAATAAAACTAAAAAAACGTATGTGTAAATTTTTCATGAACATTTAAATACATATAAAGTATAGGCTTCATCCATCCACGGAGACGATCATTTACAATAAAAATTTTTTGGTTTTGAAAAGTAAGTTTAGAGTATTTCATTGTCGGCCTAGACCGACTTTAGACTTTACTTGTTTATTTTGGGCGTTATTTCATTGGGCGTTATTTCACTGAACCGAGAAAACAACAACGTAAAGTTGTGTTGCCAAGTTTTTATTTTTTAGTTGGTTTGTGTACGAGATAGGGTAAAATGTCATAGATTCTGCCAAAATCTGATGTGAGTACAAAACAAAAATTAAATTCCTTCAAGCAGTCAAGCAGTTTCAAAATATTTCAAAATAGTGTTGACGTTTCTGTTGGAAACGGATTTCTGTCAAAAAGTATAACAAGAAAGAGAGCGCTCACAATCCATCATAGCATAAAATTAATTTTCACTGGTCACATTCAGCGTACCCAACAGTTGCCAACTGCTAAGTCAAAACTTGATGCACATAAATTTGAAGTTGCGCATTAAAATGCATTTAAAAATATAAAATTTTTAATTTGTCGATAAAATTTCCATTCGTATTTGATACAAAGCTTGATATTTCATAAACTTGACAATTTTTCTGAAACTTCAATACCGATAATAGCGCTCCCCGATGTGTTGCTGTCACAACAGTTGACACAGCTGAATGTGGCCAACAAATATAACAACGAACAGCTGTTTTTGACAAGAGTTCGTTTACTTGTAGCTGAGAGAATCAACATTTGTCAACATTACCTGGTAAAATTATTCTATCATGGGCAGGTACAAAATTTTAATTTATTTATTGATGTGGTCTGTCATAACAAAACTGTTATGCAAAATGAGTAGACTTTTTTCACTCTGAGGTTTGTCGTTATATGCAGAGAGGTGACGGCCGAGCAGAAAAAAGTTCAACTATTGAAAAAAAACTTTCTGTGTCAGATGGTGATTCGAACCCGGGTATACCGAGATTCGTTGGCTCATATGCCAAACACTTACTTGGCACGCAAGGCCACGGCCGTCATGATGAACTCCTTCTGAAAATTTTTATCAAAACTTATTTTCAAAGAATAAAGGCAGAAATTTTAAACTTTATTCGCTGTATGCTGTGAATCCATGTTTACATTGAAGATATTTATGAATCTGGAGTAGTTATATAATTGGTGCTTTTTCTCTTACATCCAAATAGAATTTTGACGTTTTTCCCAATAACTTAAAAAGGAACCGAGATATTCTTATTGTCATCTGTTATTTGTAGGATTGTGTTATCACACATGAACCCAAGAATTTGCATTATTGAATATTTTTTGAATCCGCCAACGGACACGCCTATCTCCCATACAACGCTCAAATTGAAAACTGCATAACTCAGCTCATAATTAACCTACAACAACAAAATTTGGTATGTATGTATTTTGCATTAACACAAAGATGTCTTCGAAAAATTATGATCATCCGCCCATGGACACGTCTACCTCCCATACAACGCAAAAATTTAAAACTGGATATATAAACTAATAATTAACCTACAACAATAAAATTTGGTGGGAATGTGTCTTATATCAACACAAAGATGTCTTCGAAAAATGGGTGTCATCCACTCACGGACACGCCCACCTCCCATACGACCCAAACATTGAAAACGGAATAAATAAGCCCCTGTTTAACCTTCAGAGATAAAATTTGGCAGGTATGTTTTTTATGACAAACCAAATATGGTTTTGAAAAATGGGCATCATCCACCCACGGCCACGCCTACCTCCCATACAACCCAAAATGTTAAAAGCTCAATAATTAAGGTTATGTTTATCATAGAGAGATGCAATTTTGTATGTATGTATTTTATTCCAAAACTAAGGTGTGTTCAAAAATTGGGAGTTATCCGTCCATGAACACGCCCACCTCCCATAGCGAAAGCACAATAAAAGCATTAACTGTGAGCTACAGGAATACAATTTGGTATGTGTTAATTTTTCATCAACATTTAAATGTATATAAAATATAGGCTTCATCCGCCCACGGACACACCCATTTTCAATAATATTATTTTTATTTTGGAAAAGTAGGTTTAGGGTATTTCATAGTCGGCCTAGACCGACTTTAGACTTTCTTTACTGGTTTTTATCTACATTTTGCTCACGTTAAAACATGCAATAGCATGGCTTGTTGGTTAGGCGATGGATTCTCATGCGATAGCTACGGAAGGCCAGGTTCGATTCTTGTGTTGGGCGGTATTAAAAACTAATAATTTTTTAATAGTAGTTTATTTCACCATAAAAAAGGTAAATATTTGGTTATATTCACTACATTTCTCAGTTTGATTAAGCCACAAAAACAGATTAAATTGACATGAAAATCATGTGGTTACCTTAACCTGACGACTCACGTGTGAACAGTTTTACCTGATTTTTGGTTAAAATTTGTTTTAACAGATTTTTTCAAGGCCATGAAACTTTTTTGACGAATACTTTAGAGTATTCTTACAGCCTTTAATGCTCATCGTTCAAAGTTAATATATATACTTAAATATCAGATATATCCTGCGCTGAATGAATATCTATACGAAGATACGATTTTTCAAAATCGGGGTCTTAATTTTATTTTGAAATTAGTATGGAAAGTGCATATGCTTCGCCTTCTTTTCAACTAAGTCAATGAATTCAACCTGCCAAACTTAACGAAATGATTTGTCATTTTTTTCTTTCTTTTTGCTTGCTCATTTTATCATGCTTACTTTTAATGTTTTCTTTGTTTTGGTCTCGAGGCCAAAGAAGTCCATAATTGAGTGTTATTAATTTATTTTTTAACTTTCGGAAGACTAATAAAAATACGTGCAAAATGGACCAAACAATCGGACCAAAGAGATAAAGGAGAAGAGGTTACAACTTAAATGGAATTCTACGTCTACTCTTACGATCCTATCGAAACTGTTTCATTTTTTCTCTGGGTGTTCCTAAAAACACTATTGCGTTTGTTTTTGAAATGGGTGTGACAAAGTAAATACACTCAGTTTTAATATTGTGTACTTTTTTAACGCCAATTTTTTATCATCTCATGTATAAAATCAAATGTTTGTCTGTCTCTCTGTCTGTCTGTTCCGTATAGGCACACGCACCGTTTATCCGATTGCGCTGAAATTTGGACACCGAGTACCTTTCGTAGTGAGAAAGTGGGCGGAAGTATGTGGGCGTGTCACTCTATTATAACTTCTAAACGACTGGACCGATTTCAATAAAATTTGAAATGAAGGTTCAACTGCTTCCAAAATATAACTTAAGCCATAAAAAATTCCAAAGACTTACGCAAGAGGGCGCTTTAAGTAGTACATTTTTAAGACTCAATAACTCCTAAACGCTTGAACCGATTTCAATGAAATTTGGTATGAACGTTCACCTGCACCCAAGATAAAACATAAAATATAAAAAATTCCAAAGACTTCCGAAAGCGGGTGCTTTAAGTAGTGCATAGTTAAGACTCAATAACTCCTAAATGACTTGATTGAATTTACTAAAATTTGGTACATGAAATAACTTGATTCTGCAACAGAATTGAGGCTATTTAAATTTCAGAAAACTTCCGTTAGAGGGCGCTTTATTCAATAAACTATGTTCAGCTCATTCACGTCAAAACAGATGAACCGATTTTGATGAAACTTGGCAAGCATTTGTATCTGTTACTGAAATAGATCCTATGCTTTTAAAAGTTCTTTCGACAAAAAACAAGGAATGAGCCGAAGGCAAACGAAGTCAAGAACCAAAGACGAACGAAAAAAAAGAAGTTTAACGAATACCAGCAGAAGCTATATAAAGATGAAAAAAAAATTAACCGAACAGTATCGACCAAAACCGAAGTTGTACGAAAACAATCCAAAAATCGAATGGAATTTATTTGAGATAAAATTGCATATTAAATGCATGCTTAGAAAAACTTTAAACGCATTTTTCTCGAAATGACTTTTCAAACTACACTCAGAAAATTGTTTCTCGGAATATGATAAAAATGACATCATATTTAGAGAAAATTGGTATTGACCTTGCTCCAGAGAATGCTTTTCTCTAAATGCGATCCTAAAATTCTCTAAAAATGATAATATGCAAAAGAGAAATATATAAAAATAATTCGATTTTAGAGAAAAAGACTCTTTAGTTTTGAGAAAACATATGTTTATATTGAAGAAAAAACTTATCATAGACCCCTTTTCCACACGGCAAGTTTTATTGCCAGCAAGTTTTCAATTCTCTTATGAACTTGCCATTTGCGTTTCCACTCAGCAAGTTTTCTTGAGCAATTCTGAATAAAACTTAAGTGAAACTTCAAAGAAAGAGCAGGACAAAAGAAAAATTGCCGGTACGAGCAAGTCTGTACTCATCCCCTTTCGTCACGTCCCGATGCTAACAAACTCGACTTGCCAGCAAGAAAAATTGCCGAGTGGAAAAGGGATCATAGTGAATTTTTTATCAAAATATATGAAAAAATTTTCATTTTCAAAGAAAATATTTGTCATTATAAGAGACATTGAAATATTTCCATTTCCTAGAAGTGAAGAAATATTTCTTCGAAAATGTGAAAATTTATGCTAATTGAAGAAAATTTTATTTGAAAAGAGAAAATTGCTTTTATCGAAAATAGAGAAATTTTTCACCGAAGGAAAATATGTGTTTTTTTTCTGAGTGCGGGTGTACATTTACCTCAGAAACCAGAAGTCAGATCAAGACGTTGAAGATGTCATTTTTTGTTTTAATCATGTCTGGCAGGTACTTTGACTGAACACTTTCGACGGAAGGAGGGGACAAAACCGCAAAAAAAGATAATTTAAAAAAATTTTTAAATTGAATTGATAATTTTAAAAACTTAAAAATGAGAGTAGTTTTGAAAATCGTCCTCCTTCTGTGCTCGAGGCACAACCCCGAGTAACACCGGGTTACATCCGCTAGTTGCTAATATAATTTGTTTCAAGGTGTATCAAGAGATGGTTGACTACAACTTTTTACTTGTAATATTACTTTAAACGCATGCATTTTAAAAGTCTCATGTCTCATTTCTCATAACTGTGGATTCAGTCAAAAGTAGCTAAATTTCGCCTTTCGCTCCTACTTTTTTCATAAAAACCCAACATGGGATATCGCTCCTGACAGCTAGAAACACTTTTGGGAGAGGATCAAGTGGTAAAGGGTCAATGCAACAGATGATAGTTTATTTCACTCTCAATAGCTTTGGATACTGGCTGTTAATAGCCTTAAAATAATATCAAAATATTGCTGTCTTGCAGAAGTTGTTAAAAAAGCAGATGAGTTAATCATAATTCAGAAGAAGATACTATTCGTAGAAGAGGCTTTATTGATATTGAGGTTTTGTGAACAAATTTCCAAAAAAACAAATTGTTTTAGAATTTCGAAGTAAGCCTCAATATAATTTAACACAGTTGCTAATGTTCAAATAGTAGCAAAGATTTTTGTAAATTAAAAAAAGGAATTTTTTTTCTGAAAAAGGAAGGAATTTTGGTGGGAAAATTTGGAAAAAATTAATTTTAATTGCAAATAAACTTTAACAATGAACACACAGTTGAATAATGATGATGTTTTCATTGTGAATATCAAATGCTAAAGCAGTGTTTTTCTACATCCAATCTCAAGCATTTGCTTTAATATCTATTGCGCTTTAGCTTTAAACGTATGCCAGTAAATCTCACCGAATATCATATTTAATTCAAGCCAGCTGCTGCATTATTTATTAAGTAGAATTTCAAAATAAGATTTCTTTCGCGCGATTTCTTTCGCACGCTCACTGACACTTTGAGCATGAGCAGGCGGGAGGAGGGGGTAATGGTAAAGTCTTAAGTAATTTATCAAATTTTTCATTAGTACGGTACTTATTTCAGTGCACGCTCGAAAAATGATTTGCATTAACTCTGTTGATTATTAAGTGTGAATGAATGAATGAATGAATGAATGAACAAATATTGAGCAAACAACGAGTTCGCTGCTTAAGTCTTTTGTTTTTATGCATGATTTTGCCTAAATTCATTAAACATTGTTGTAAATTTAATTACTTAGATTCATTTAAATTTGCCAAAAAATATAAACAAAGAAAAAAAGGTGCGTTTCTTGCCATAAGCATAAAATATGCGTTTATATGCTAAACTGTTGTATATGTATATATTTTTTGTTTTACATTAACGTAGACAAGTCTATGACATTCGATATCGACCAATAACGTTTTAGCTTATAGTCGATTTAAGAGAAATTCAAGCAATAAACGATAGACTTAAATTAACGCTGATCTCTTTGTTTAAACTAAAATATGAATATCAAATGAGTTTTTGTGTGATTTTATGCAAATTAGACAAAAAAATCATATAGCTTTTACGAAACATTTCTGACAAATATTTGATTTGTACCAATCGTAGTCAAATATGAAATCAATTAAAAGGCGTTATATGTAGCAATGATATCTTATGAATAAACAATAGCTAGAAAACATGTTTTAAGCACTCAGATATAGATTTTGTCACTTATTGAGACGAGCTTCAACCTTCAGCTGTGGATATGTTTTGAGTTGAGCTTAAAGGGCGATCTGCTTATTTATATGACTTCACACTGAAAAGTTGATGATTGATGGTGTTGAAGTGCCACAAGCTAAAATTGATGTTTATGTGAGCAAAGCTAAAGAAGTTTATAGCACGAGTTGCACTTACTTTTCGCTTTTGTTATGCTCAACATGACGCATATTTAAAAAAAAAAAAAAACACCCAAAAACAAATATTTTTCATTTTATTGATTTACCCATTGATTAATGATGTAGAATTGAAGTTATTTTTTAATTTGTTAAAGTACCATGATGAAAAAAATATTAACTGCCTTGCTGCAAGCAGCATTTCAATTAAAAATTGTTAACGCTTTCCTGTTGAAATTTTGCCTGTGCGATCAAACTGGCTTGACAAGTGATGCAATCTCGTGTTGCTGCACTAAAGGATGCAATTTTTATGCAATGTCAAAGTTGCGCAAAAGAAGATACCAAAGCAGCATACCTGTTGAATGGCAAAAAATTTGCGCACTGCCAGAGCTGTATAATTAAATGAACTTTCTTTTGAACGCACCCTGCGCAAAATGTGGTAATAAATATGTTTAATTTGTCGGAAGCAGACATGAAACGAATATTTAGGACACAATTAATTATGAGTTATGCAATATATTGAAAAATTTCTTACAGTATTGATGGCAAAATCGAAAGACTTAAGACACAAACTTGATGTGTTTCTGTACTCAATACTAAGCTAGTTGTGGGTTTTTTTGTTTTAATTCAGATACTCAACATATCGTCGCATTGCGTGTATAATGCTTGCGTGTATTATGCTTGTTAATTTTGATAAGAGTGTTAAAAACAAATTTACTTATCAATAATCTCAACTAAAATTCGAGTTTGCGCTGTGAGTTGTGTTAAAAGTAAATTATATTTTTGAACAAGTTTTTATCAACGGAAATAAAAAATCAACTCGTAAAAATTCGTTAATTTTATTCTAAATGCATGCACAAGTTATTGGTGTTTTATTGAAGGGATTTTCCTGGGTTTGCTAAAGGCTAACTTTTCCAAGTTTAAAGTTAATAATATGGTTTGGTAGTCAAATTTTGTTAACTTCTTAGATTATCGAAATTTTGATTTATGATCTTTAGTAAAATTGTTGCAAATATATTGCAACCAGGAAACATTATCATTATTTTGTCTGAAATAAACACAGGAAATCAAGTATTTCTTCAAAGTAAAAAATTTCTTGATTTTAATCCAACAACCCAGCAAAATTTTTGACACCAACTTGTCATGCATAAACAGTATATTATCTAGCGTTCAGAAGACATTCTAAACATTTATCTGTGCTTCTCCTCAGCCTTATCCAAAAGTCGTTTAAGGAGGAACAGTTTACAGTTTACAGGAACAGTTTACAGTTTTCTTAGAAAAAACCTACTAGAATGATTTCATTGAAGGCATTTTAAAGAAATCTACCGCTGAAAAATTCTAGAAGCACTTCTAGAGAAGACTAAGAAAAGCATTCCTCCCAATGACATGCTAGTGTTAAAAGAATGCCTTCTGGTTATGAAAGTAGAAGGGATGGTACTTATGAGTTTCCCTTCCACTTTACTTTCTTTTGGAAGTACTTTTTTTGCTGGGAACTTTTCATTGTTGTTTTATGTACCACAATTGGATGCTTTAGAACTTCTCTCTTGGATTAAGATCCGAGGATTGCGAATGCCATTTTATGTAGCTTCCCGCATGTCCTCTCTTGGATTAAGATCCGAGGCCTGCGAATGCCTTTCTAGCACACTCATTTTACTTCTACGAAAAAAATTTCTTAAGCGTTTTAAAGAAAGTTCTCTTTAATAATTCTATCTACATTAACTTCCATATTATGAAATATTACTGCTTGGCATTTGGCAGCATCACTGTTTCAAGTATTTTGACATAGCCAACAGAACATATGATATCTTTAATCAAGAAAATTTGACGTATAAGAAATGAAAAGAAGCAGCCCCATATCACGAAATTTCCTCCGCATATGTTTTACTTGGTTACTGACCTTTGTTTCATCTAACATCGAACATTTTGACATTTTTTAGAAAAACATGTTTGTTTCGCAAATATAATTAACAGTTTGATGTCTTTGGGGCGTAAATAAAGAATTTTTTTTCAGACTTCCACCCATTAATACTATTTTCTTCAAACGATACCTCATTATGCGGCTTGTTGCTGGTTCTTTTATATAATTTATGAGTTTTTTTGATGTGTTTAAAATGAGTTCTGATTTGATTTCTGTACCTACAGCTCACAGTGTAACGAGTGCGGTCAAAATAAATAATATATATAAATTCAGTATATAGTAAAAAAGTATATACGTCGAGAGAGAAGTATAATCCAAAATATTTCTTAAACATTTGTAGGGGTTAGTTACTAGCCCCCCTCTAGTTGTAACAGGGGTAAGTTGTAACACGCTATTTTTGCCTAGCATACGAAAGCTTTTTTTACAAGTCTCTCTTTTTTTTTATCCTATATTACGCGCTCTTTCAAACGAGACCCGTAAGTGTCTCATCGGACTTTACATCGAGTGGGCGCAAACATAGGCTTTATTTCTAGCAGTTATTATAAAATATATATCTTTTTATGTTTTGCTTTTTGAAAGCGTCGTTAAGATTTTTAAAACTAACTTAATTTTAATCGGATCAAATTTTATTACAGTTTACTTATATATATTTTTTTTTTCTTCAAATTAAGTTGATTTTTATATATTAAAATGTTTGTCAAAAATTATACTGCGGGGTAAGTTGTAACAATTTTGTGGGGTAAGTTGCAACATGTAACAACTTGTTCCACACATTTGAACTGGATATTCGGTGTTTGTTTATTTTATTATTATGTTTTAATAATTTTTTGCAGAATGAAAAATTATAAACGAAAGTCTAATCGGGCAATTCAAAGTAAAGAAATTTTCAAGTTGGCTGTTATTGCAGTTAAAGAACAGAAGACAAGTGTGAGAAAAGCTTGTTCAATTTGTGCCAGTTTCTTTACAAAGATACATAAAAAAATAACATTGAATTGCCATCTGTTGGCTACAATAACCCAGAAGAGTGTTTCAAAATAAAGATGAATATCTCTTTTGGACTGCTGCTAATAGAGATGAAAGAGTTGGCATAACAATGTGCTGTTCACCAAATATGCCAGCTTCATGGCACTTAAATAATATGACTGGCCCTAATTGGTTAAAAAAATTCATTAAAAAACAAAACTCACAACCTTCTCTAAGGACACCTGAAACCACTTCTCTAAGCCGAGCCATGTTCAACGATTAAGAATTTTTCAAAAAATATGAAACTAGCAGTTGGTGAAACTAGGCCTTAATGTTGTTAAATACTTGAATAGTTTTAGTTGTATCAATTGAAAATAAATGAATAAAGCAAACATTTCAGTTTTATTGCTTGTTACAACATTCCGAACATACAAGGCTGTTACAATTAGCCCCATGCACGGGGTAAGATGTAACACTTGCAATTTTTTTTTTAAATGTCCCTCAGTTACAAAATGCTTCCTATTCCAAAATTTTTTTTTAACGCAAGGATAGTTAAATATTAAACCTTTCAACTCATGTTTTTAAAACCAGGATATATTGTCTAGTTTAGTTTTGTTTTCCCATCATATTTTCCAAAAAGTGTTACAACTAGCCCCCCGCTCCCCTATTTCTGTAGACACACGGCGACATACAAATTGGATTTTTCAAAGTTTACTTATTCTAGTCAGAGAAGCATATAATACTTATAGTTAATTCAAAGAATTTTCTTTATTATTTGTTGATAAATGCTCCGAGAAAAAAATGTACTGCTTTTTCTATTAAATTTAATGTAATTTACTTTTCAAGCCATTTGAAAGGAATCTGCTTAACTTTAAAATAAAACTTAAAGTAATGTTCTTTAAATTTTCTTTTTGATGCTACAAAACGAAATCATTGCTTGCCGGTGATGTGCGAATGAGCAATAACACATGATGCTCTCGGTTGTGAGCATGATTCAATAAGATATATACAATATCTCACAATAGTTCAATGCAAGCGTGCTTCCAGCGTGCAAAAAATACTTGGCGTTCTTGTTGGGGATTGAACCCAGGCCAATCGAGTTTTTCAGCTGATTATAATAAGCAAATTGGGCTTCTGATTTCAAATATGAACTCCGTTTTTCTCCATCAGCTCGAATTTTCGAGTTATTATAGTTGATAGAAAATCTCTGGGGTTGTAATAAATATTTTAGTTTTTTTAATTATCTTGCATATTTGTAAAGTAATAAGTACACTCAGGGAAAAAATGCTGTTTTATCAAACAAATCATGGGTTGAAATAACAGATTTCACTGTTAAATACCATCCAACAAATGAAACTTTCAAATCAACAGTCTGTTGGTCTATGGAACACGAAACCTGTATAAAAACTTATTTATTGAAATTTGATCACTGGTTTGAAAGTTCACGTATGGCCGAGTGTGCTAACGTGTGCGTCTAGTACTCGAGTGTCCACGGTTCAAATCCGGCAAGGCCAATAAAATTTTTTTTTTTTATTTATAATATTTTTTTTTTAAATAAAAAATGAAATTTGGAATTTTTTTTTTTTGCAGATTGTAAGCATTTTATTTTTAAGGTTATTTTTGAACAAACAATTAATGAAACAAAATTATTATTATTTCAATTATTAAAATTACAATTTTTGATACTTACACAGCTAGGGTTCGAACCCACGTCTCCCGCATGACAGTCTAGTGCACATCCACTGAGCTACTGGCAACGATAATATAAATATAGCAAAACACATATAAAAACTATTGCTAAGAAAAAAATTGACAATTCAATATAAGCACAAAAATATTTCAACAGATGATTTTAACAGCACAAAAATACTTTGAAACGTTCATTCAATAAAGAAAATTGTTTACTTAAACGCAAATCATTCAATCGAACAGTGTTTTGAAATAACAGCGGCCGACTGTTAATATTACAGTTGATATTTTTCTGAGTGTAATAGTCATAGTAATACAAAGCGGTAGATCAATATAATAGACAATATAAACCTGTTGCCCGAATTCGAGCAATTCAATAAAAATTAATAAAATTAATTGAAATGTAACTGTCAAAATTTAAACATTATTACTATTCAACAACATCGCTGCTTAACTTTTCAAACTATAAAACATAACTTATTTAAATATAAATGAATTATAAAATACATTTTAGATAAAAAATTACTACTAAGATATAATTAAAAAATTAATTAAAAATACTTACAGAACACTTACAACATCAAATTATAGCATATTCCGATGAAAAAACGCCAAAAAACCCAAAAAAAACCGTTAAAATTTGGCTGAGTTGTTTGCTCGGAAAGTGGAACTTTTGATTTTGGAACTGCATTTTTCGGACAATAGACATTTGAGGAATGCATAAAAGATAATTCTGGTTAAAAATTTTTAGTTTTGAAAAAAATTCAAATTCGATCAAATCGATTAAATAGCGGATTTTTGTACAAAAATTGTATTTCTGTTTTAAAAGGTTGGGAACCCCCTGAAGTGAAATCACAATTTTTAAAAGTGGTTTGCACATATACAGCCTAAACCTGATTTAATGACATCTAAATCGATTGAATCGGTCCATTGGTCTGGGAGGAGTTGAAGTCACAAAAAAAACCTTAGCCTATTAATTATATAGATACGCAGGATGATTAAAACAGATTTGTGGCTATAACTTTTTATTGGTTGGAGCTATAACAAAATTTTCTTCAGAAATATTGTTCTTGAAGCTTGTTGAAGATTTTAAAAATATAAAAGCAACATTTTAAAAAAATGAAATTTCGTGCAAAAAATCATAGCCTTGTTTTTTCGATGACGCATAGTATTTATTAATTTTTTTGCCATACAAAAACAAATTCGCCTTAAAAAACTCAATATAATAAAAGAAAATCAAAAATGCAAATTTGAGTTTTTTTTATTTTTACAACAAAAACAATTTTTATACCATTTTTTGAGAAAACATTCAATTAAGTGGACTCTTTTTAAAGGCAATGATTAAAATATAAATAATAAAGAAACGGTAAAAATGTTAAATGTTTTTTTAAGTCAATTAATTGTTTTTAAATACAAAAAAGAAATAAATTAAATTTTTAATAAACTGACAGAGATATTCGCTTCCAAATATAGAACGTTAAATTTCAGAGAGTTTTTTTATCTGTATTGGCGTTTGGTAAAAATACACGTTAAACAACTAAAGACAATATTAAGAAAATTCATTAAAAATATATCTGGTAAGATAATTACTGTAATTGTCAACACATTTCAAAGAAAATTGAACAAAAATTAAGAAAAAAAAAAAAAAATTTTGAAAACCGTTAAAATTTGTCTGAGTTGTTTGCTCGGAAAGTGGAACTTTTGATTTTGGAACTGCATTTTTCGGACAATTGCGGAGGAATGCATAAAAGATAATTTTGGTTAAAAATTTTTAGTTTTGAACAAAATTCAAATTCGACCAATTCAAAAGCTCTTCTCAAACTTAATTTCAAATTAATTAAATAGCGGATTTTTGTACAAAAATTTTATTTCTGTTTTAAAAGGTTGGGAACCTCCTGAAGCGAAATCACAATTTTTAAAAGTGGTTTGCACAATTTCAGCCAAAACCTGATTAAATGACATCTGAATCGATAAAATCGGTCCATTGGTCTGGGAGGAGTTGAAGTCACAAAAAAAACCTTAGCCTATTAATTATATAGATATAGCAAAATAATCAGAAAAAGAACTGATTTTCATTTTTTTGCCTATAACTAAAAACTCGAGCTTGTGGATTGTTGTGAATCGGGATTGTTTATCGAGATCTCTGCACCTTTTATTAATTTAAATTTTGTTTATCTGTGTTATATATTAAAAGGAAATATAAAAAAAATAAATTGAAGTAACAGCTAATTTTAAAAAAAAATAGTGATACATTTTTTAAAACATTTTTGTAAGGTTTTACCAAGGAATAACAGCCATAACCAAACCATAGCTAAAAAAATATTGCTCGGGGAACTACGAAAAAAAAATAATAAAATTAGAACAAAGATTAAAAAATTTGCAAGGGTTTAAAATTCTATTTCTTTTTTAATAATTTTTATGTGTAAATTGTATACTTTTTTAACCAATACTAATTTTTAGCCAATTAAATTAGTTTTCTCACCAACTAGTTGTTCTTATAAAATAATTAGGTGTACCAAATTAGGTTATACTGAGATGAATTTTTGGGGAAATATACCAGTTTAACGATTTCGGTTATATCAGAGGCGAGCGAGTTAGTTGGCCGATTTGGTTCGTTTTCACAACAACTAGTGTTTTATTTAAAAGAATTAGGCCGATTTAGTTCTTTTTCACACCAGCTTATTGTTTTAATTAAATGATCACGTTTCCCAACTTTATATGAGCGGTTTACATTCAGATCCAGATAAGTCACAGGAAAAAAAAATTTTGATAGAAATGTCATTGTAAAGCTAATGTTAAAATACATTGACCCATAAAATGCTCTTTGATAAAAGTTATAAAAACCCTACAGAAAAATGCATTAAAAATCTCCTTTTCAATCAAAAGCAGACATGTCTACTGCAAATTTTCCATCAAAACCAGATAAGTCCAAGACAATAAGAGTTATAATGAAACATAATTTTACAAATTCTTCTTATGTCAAAACGTTAATATGAGCAATTAATTTCACATTTTAGCGGATTTGGGTATGCGTTCAGTAAAAAAAAATAAGTTTCAAGCAAAAAATATTTATTTTTTACTAAAAAGGACCTTCACGAGAATCAAAATTGCTTTTGTTTTGAAGAAAATTGTTGGATCTACAATTTTTATCTGAATGATTTATGATTTTACTCTAGGGTTCACATTAACGAAGTTACCATCTTTGGTAATCTTTGAATCCAAATATCTTTGGATGCGCACATGTAATTGTTGTGATCTTTTCTGAGGTGGTTTATTTTATTTTACTTAAGGTGTGTGCAAAAATTCAGCAAAATCTCATTGTTTTTGAAGACAAATACAAAGTCACTAAACTATTAAAAAGTTTTTTGTTTATTAAAAAAACCCTGTTTTCGAAGAAATAATTAACCCCCTTACGTATTGCAAATATTTAGATGCAGTTACTACATAGGATTTGAATTTAGTTTAAGAGTTATAAGAAAAAAAAAACTCGCGTGTAGCAACGTACACGTGGCAGAAGTGAAACTTCTTTAACAGTAAGAAATAAGAGAGATTTTAGTGTGAAATAGAGAGAGAAAGTATCTGAAAAGAAATTCAATCAATACGAAATGGAATAATAATTTGTTGATTCAATATTTGCATCCAGGGACCGTACCGGCTATGGTTTTTTTTTTCGAAAGTGTCACATATTAACTTTTATCTCTTAATTTTTATTTTTTCCGACAAAAATAACAGTTTTTTGTGCCTTATAGTTTTTTTGGGCAAAAATAACAGTTATTTTCTGCCGTTTATTTTTCGGTCAAAAATATCAGGTGATTTATATTTGTTCAAGTCATTTTACCGATAAAAAAATTTTGATATTATTATTTTCATCTCATCGGTGAGACATTTTACACATGGTGTCAACAGTTCAATCTGTCAAGCGGCCTTTAAGAAAACACAAATTGCTTGATATTTTTGACCGAAAAAAATTAAAGTCACAAAATAACTGCTATTTTTGACCGATAAAATAAAAGTCAAAAGTAACCTTTATTTTTCCTCGAAATATACTAGGCAAGCAATTAACTTTTAAAGAATCAGTTTAAAATTTAAAAGCGACTTAATATTCGTGAGGCTGAGGACATTTGTTACATAATGATATATTTGAAAAAGTCTTTCGACAATTTTTTTCATTTGAAAATTGTAAAATAACAGTTATTTTCGGTACTTGTTTTAGTTCAGTTGGTGTTTTAGTTGCTTTCGAATGTCTTCTCAACATTGTTACTTTTTGAATGCTGGATTGCATTTGCGTAGTACTCTTGTTCATTATTACCTCCTGCTTCCTGGTCATAATAATTGCTATGTTGATAGAGGGCCTCATAAAGCAGCCAACGTTGATTGTTGAGTGTATCATCTTGGTTGACTTTAAAATTTTTGTTGAGATGATGGCTGAGTTCCAAAATACATTTTTACAAAGAATCAGTGTGTTTTTTGGGGATTGGTTCTTTGTAGATTCACCAAAATACAGTGATGTTTCGTAAAAATGCATTTTGAAACTCAGCCGTTGTTGCAATCACCTTACCTTCATCATTAGTTGCTGACCCAGCTGCGGCTGTATTCTTAAGAGCTCTAATTCGCTCTCTATATTCACGAACGCGTTCTGCTCCTGTTTTAGCTATTTTTCTATTGTTTTTTCCGTGCATACTTGTAGGATGAAAATTAATGTTACGGTTATATTAATAATGTAATGTTAATGTTAATGTAATATTAATGTTAATTATGTTATTTTCAGTATGTTACGCGTTCAGTTTTAATTACATTTTGATTGCTCATTTTCATGTAACTACGTGGCGTAAAGGTATAGATTCCGGCTCTTTAGCAACGACGTTTGTGGTTCAATTCTCGGCAGCGGCAATAATTTTTTTAAAATTTTCATATTGAATTGAAAACGTTAGCCTAACGTCACGAATAAGAGACCTTGAAATTTCACTCGCCGCCAAAGAAGTTTCACTTCAAAAATTTTTGTGACTTAAAGGTGAAATTTGACCTTGAATTTCTCTCTTATTTGACCTAATCTAATAAAACTGAGTATGAGGGCATAATATATAGACCATGCACTATTATAAAACATTGCGATATTTGAGCTTATTCCAATTGACCCTTAAATTGTCGCACAGTGTAATTAACATAAAAATGTTATTTAAATTATGCCAATGAGAGATTAAATATAAAATTCCGTTGATTAGTCGTAACCTTATAGTCTTGATAATTCTTCTAAAGTTCGTTTTTCTATAAATATTTCAACCTTAATGGCTAAATCGTAATACTGCGTTAGGTCGGTCATGCGTTGAAAGCTCGAATAGAGATCAACGTGTTCTTACGGTGCAAATCTAAATGCGACCTCAAGCGTTAGTCGTACTTTATATCGTAAAACAAGAAGAAGAGATAAAATACGACCAAAGTACGATCTAACGAGATAAGTATAAAACTGTTCTACTCGGTCGTGCGTTTGACATTTACCTCAAGCGTTAGTCGACCTCAAGCGTTAGTCGTACTTTATATCGTAAAACAAGAAGAAGAGATAAAATACGACCAAAGTACGACATTTTTTCATAGAGCAGAGTTGCATTTTCATTGAAAATGCTTAAAATGTGGGTGTTTTATAGTTTCACTGGCAAAGATAGATTTTCGTGGGATTTCTTTTATAATCGCTGGAATATATGTTTTATATAATATTTTTTAATAACTCATGCTATTGAAGTAATCAAATGAGTAATGAAATAATAAATAGGTCGTGCGTTCTGACACGGCGCACGACCGACCTAACGCAGTATTGCGACTTCATCATAAGAACTTTAACCGATACTGCTTGAACGATACAGCTTCGATTCATTATACATATCTGATTCTTTAAATTCATGTTCTGATTTTTAAAAGTACAATTATCATATGTGATAATTTATTGCACTTTAATAATTTATAATTTATTCAGAGTTGTATGGAAAGTACCATGCCTCTTTGTTTAAGCTTATGATATCCACTAATATTCACTTTTGTTCTCATTTTAGAGGCTGTAGCTTTCAGTGTCAGACTTAAAAATTAAAGTCAAATGTTTGGGACAATAATTCCTGTATGTTTTTTTAAAAGATTTTTTACGGAATATTGTCATCACTATTTTAAATTAGCTCAGAAACCTACGTAACAATTGCAAATATCAAAAATAACTGAAAAAAAACATACTTTTTAAAATACACTACCAACGTTTTCTTTTATTTTTACGTTTAAGCTAGAGAAAATTAAGCTGAGTAACAGTTTTCACTATCTTTAGACATTTCAAAGAAATACTTTTCTTATGGAACAAACTGAAAAGACAAAAGAAATTCTTTTACTATCAAGCTAACCGTCATATATTGCGAATAATGAAGCTCTATATGATTATCTCACTTTGTAATGTGACTTTAATTGCAACTCATGGTATGCGCACTAAACGGGCGTCTGTTTTTTTTTCAAATTTTTTTATTCATAGCAGCCAGTACGCATGGCTTAAGTCATGAATCATAACAAATGAATTTTGTCTTAAAAGTGAAAACATAGGGAAAATGTATATCTTTTGTGTGTGTTGTATGCACATAAGTATATAGAAAATATATATATTCTCTAAGCAAAAGGCAGACAAAAATTGTAAAATTATATATTTTTGTTGGTTTTTTTTTATTTAAGTTAAGCCATGGGCTGTCTTTAATAGCGGCTGTCTGCTGAAGGCAGCACAATGCTTCATAATTGAATTTCACACACGTCAAACACATGTCAAGACTACCTACGCAGTGGTAATGAACTAAAAATTAGTTAGATAAATTAGTGTATAAAATGGCAAACATGAAGACAACACAACATAGCATGAAAACGTGCCAAATACGTTTATGATGTGGCAGCAACAAAATGATGATGGCGGGCAAGTATAAAACATGCAGGTGGTAATGAAAAACTTTAATTAAATTTGAAACAAACAATGCTTAAAGTGCGTTAAAGCGCACTCACAAACGATGTTGAATGCCACGCCCCACATATTTGTCAGAGCTTTAAGTCAATCACGGGGGCTGGCTGCATGACAAATGCATTATTTTTTCCATTTTGCTATTGTTTTTAATTAAAATTTATTTGAAATTTTCAAACGACATGCAAACCTCCAAAATTTTAGCTTAAATTCACTGTTGCCAGTGCTAGAGTTTTTGGATTTTATAATTTTCCCCCCTTGAATAAAGATGTTTTGCTTGCCTGTGAGTTTGCTTGCTACAAAAGTCCGTCCATTGGAAAGCGTGTGTAAAGATGTTTATCAGAAAATAGCTTAAATTGTTGAATTGTCATAAAAGTCTTTTTTTATGACTGACTTTTATGGTGTCATCTACCGCAGAAGTAACTTAAATTTATCTAATAATAAAATAAAGTACACAAGTAAACAACAGCAAATGGAAGACAACAACAAGGCAGAGATCTATACTAAAAAAATTGACAACAAAATCCGTGTTTTTATTTTTTGAGTAAGTTTGTTTATATAGCTAACAACTAGCAGCAACTGCCTAAGACTCGTAAACGTGGGTGAATTTTTTGAAATGGCTTAAATTCATGTTGTTTTTTATTTTTTTTTTTATTTTAAAATAAATAATAAAACAAAATTTTTTGTTGTTTGCTGCTATGAGCTAAGTATGCTAAGTATGAGATTTATTTCTGTAATGCTTCAAACAAAGTTCGTTTCTTAAGTCTTTAGTTTTGTGCTGACAGCTGCTACTCATCACAGATTTACATTTTGTTTTAAAATGAAGATTTATTGTGCACTTTATTTGGGTGGCAAAGAACAAATTTGATTTTATTTAAATAGTTATTCTCTACTCATGATAATTTTCTAGAGTTTTCGAGCCACTTCTCGCTTTGTGGCGAGTTTTAACTCTACCTCTGCCTCTGCCTCTATATCTCAAACTAGTTTGTTTCTTAAGTCTTTTGTTTAACTTTAAACATTGCTAGATCGAATTCATCAAGTTTGTGTCTTAAGTCTTTCGTTATAGTGTGAAAAATGCTATGTTTCATGTAACTTAGCGTTACTTTAGTGAAAAATCAAATAAACATTTAGTCACAAAATTCATTTCATGACAATGCATTGGCAATAAAAACATGTCTACTCACTTGGTGCATCCACTTCACTTTATGAGACAGCAAATTTCCAATCATCAAAAAGAGATGAGAAACAAAATAAGATACAAAGTAGAAGAAAAGTAATCGAAAAAAAGCATTTTACTACACAATCGGTACAACGTGTTGCAGCACAATATAGCTAACTGGCACGTAACGAATTAGGCATTATGCGGCTAGCAATAACAACTGCAAAAACAACAACAACAACAACAACAACAAAACGTCTTTACATAATATCAGTAGTTTTAAGTTTCCTTTGCAAAACAAAATGTCCAAAGGCAGCAAAAGGCATAAAGAAGTTGAAGATGCTGCAAATATTTTCTATAAATAACAAAAAAAAAAAAAACACACACAAAATTGCCGACAATGCTTTTAAGTTGCTGCCAAATACGAAGAAGCTGTAGCTGACAAAGAAATTGAAGAAGAAAAAGATGAAAAGTGAAATTAAAATTTGCGCTTTAAGGAAAAATGCCATTGACATTGGTAGGCTGATTGCAGTGGCTACAACAAAATTGACAACAATAAAATTACATCAGAGTAAAATGCAAAAATAAAAATGTCTACAAGTATTGTCAAATGCAGACAAGCTGAATAATAATGAAATTTGCAAAAATAATTTAAAAGAAAATACAAAAACAGTCAGCAGGTTTTCATTCAATCGTCTTAACTGCAGTCAATAGCCGCAAAGGCTGCCGAAAAGTTGAAGTTAAATTATTTAACCAGGCAACAATTTGCCAACAGCCAAGTCAAAGGCCATATTTTAGATAAAATGTTGCGGTTTATTGCATATTTTGCTTTTTAATAAATAATTTTTCTTAATAGCCACACAAGCTTTGACCGCATTGAAACTTTTAAAATTTAAAATTTTTAATTTTATGCACAGCCGCTGCAGCATGGTTGTTTAGCGGCTGTTTTCTCTAGTTTATGTTGATAAAATTTGATTCTTGATTAAATTTGAAAATTTTAAAAACGATAATATATGGAAAAACTTTTTAATATCTATGATTTCTGATCGTTTTCATATTTAGAACTACCACACCAGCCAATATTTTTACAAAAAAACTCGAATTTTAGAGTTTATTTCAAATCATTCCAGCGCACGGATGGCTATCGCAAGGGTTGAAAGATTTGGAGAATCATCTTAACTTAAACCAAGGATTATTTTAAACAACTGTGTCGAACAACTTTTTTTTTTTCTATGAAGCATGAGGCGCCTTAATCTATACTAGTATCGCCTAGGGTCGAAATTCGACCAATTTATTGATTGCCTATTAATAATTATATGCGAGATGATTAAAATAAGTTCAAGGCTATAACTCTTAATTGATTGGAGATATAAAGCTATTTTCTTCAAAAAAATTATTTTTTTTATTATTATTTTGTTCAAAAACAGAAAAACAACATTTTAAAAAAATTTAATTTTGTCAAAGAAATCATAGGGGGTAGCCTTGATTTTTTGATGGCACAGACAGTTTATTTATTTAGTGTCAAGACAAAATCAATTCACCTAAAATTTGGTTTAGATTTTGAAAGAAAATCAAAAATGCAATTTTGAGTTTATGGTTTTTTACAACAAAAATCATTTTTACCCCATATTTTAAGAATAAATCAAATTTTATGGTCTCTTTTTGAAAGGAATCATATAAATATAAACAAACAAAAAACGGTATTATTTTCAAAAGTTATTTTAAGTTAATTAATAAGACTTAAATACAAAAAAGAAATAAATAAAATTTTTTCACAGATGGCGGAGATATTCGCTTCAGAATTAAGAACATTCAATTTGAGCCAGTTTTTTTTCTCTCCTTGGCATTTGGTTGAAACACATGCTAAATAACTAACGACAATATTAAGAAAATTCATTAAAAATACTTTTGGTTAGAACTTTGCTGTAGCTTTTAACACATTTAAAAGAAAATTTAACAAACTTTTAGAAAAAATTAAAAAAATTGAAAAACCGTTAAAATCCGACCAAGATATTCGCATAAAAAGTCAAATTTAGGAATTCAAAACACATTTTTTTACAAATTTTACAATTGACGAATGCATAAAACTACAGTTTTTCAAGAAATTGTTACTTTTAAAAAAAACTCAAGTTCCACCAACTCAAAAACTCTCCCCCAACCAAATTTCATATTAATCAAATTGTAAATTTTTACAATTTTTTCTCAAAAATGTAATTTCTCTCTTAGAAGGTTGGGAACCCCCCTCCATCAGATATATCATTTATATATACTTTCGGCACATCTGGGCAAATAAACCTTTCGAATGATATAAGTTTCATTTATTTTGAGTTTTAATAAATACATAAAAAGCGTACGACAAACTTTAATGTTCACGTGCTAATATATAAGATAATATACTCTATGCTATAAGCTATACTCTATGTTTCTTCCAAATTCGTAAAGAACAAAACGTTTTATCGTCAATTTCATGCTTGAAAGTTTCTTTTAATGTTCAACTACTTTGCAGCGTGTGTTTTATTTTTCATTTTTCAAAGTGCCGGACATTGCATTTTAGTGCTGTTATCTAGTTACACACGAGCAACGTCATAAGCACATAATTAAGTCATAATTTCATAAACACAAAACTTGCTAAAATATTGTATAGCTGTGTGCATTTCATAATTTCAAATATTTTGCTAAAATTTTCTTCAGTTTTTTTCTTCTTCTTCTTTTCTAACTTGCAACTCATCAACAGTATTTTGCTTTTTCAAACAAGCTGCATCAGCTTGCAGCAGCAGCAGCAACAGCTGTGTTGATCTAACATTAAAGTGTGGCAAAAGATATTTCAGCACCAGCAACAAGATGATGATAGTCCGTTGCAAAAGATACTTTGTCTGATCTTTTCAGTTTTTTCATTATTTTTTTTAAAGCCGTCTAACTCATCCTAATTTGATGTGAAATGGCGAAAAGCTATGCAAGCTATTTGTTGTGTGATATGTTTGAGCAGCTGTTGTTAAATTGACAAATAAGCAAACCGAAATATGTTACGAATTTCGAAAGTAAAAATTGCACAAATGCTTTAGGATGATTATTTTTCACTTGATTTTTGTATGAGTTAAAATAATCCAGAAATGCGTTGATATATTCGTTATTTATAAAACAATATTATTATCAAAAACCTGCAAAAGGTTAATTTTGCAAAAATTGAACAAATTATTTATTCACCTATTAAGGCAGTATTCTAGTTTAGAGGTACAAATTTTGGGTGGTTTTTTACAATTAAAAAAAAAAAAAATTTTAATATTTCTACCCAGCAAACATTATGACTCTTAAAATACTCTTTCAAGACTCATATAAATGAGGGTTTATCATCATAATGCGCTCAAAAAAGACTCTTTTATGAGTACATTTTCGTATGTTGTGGGCCCCAAAATATGATTCATAAATATGATTGTTTTATGAGTATTTTTGGACTCATAGTAATGACGGTTTTATGACTCATATTTGATACTCTTTTAATACTCATATTTATTACTCTTTTAAGACTCATATAAGAAGTTTTTTTGCAACATTTGTTGGAGTTAAATTTTAATGCATGTATATCGCCACAAACAAACATTTCTCCGAAAAGCGTAGCCAGGATATATCCATAACAGACAGTGACAAAGTTTAATAAAATTTTTAAAAAATATATTCGATTAAGTTCTTATTTATTCATTCGATATGGTGCTTTTGCAATTATCTGATTCTATTCTCCCATGAAACACTCATATATAAGACTCTTTTATGAGTCTTCTTTATGATTACGCATATATCAATCAAAATATGATTCTTTTATGAGTCTTTTTTATGAACAATCATGTTACCGTCATATTTAGGACTCTTTAATGAGTGTCTTTTATGAGTACTCATAAAGCAGATACAATAATGACTCTTATGAGTCTTATTTTTGAACAATCATGTAACAGTCATATTAATGACTCTTTCATGAGTCCTTTTAATGAGTCATCATAAAACATGCATAAAAAACACTCTTTTTAGAGTCATTTTTTGGAGAGCCTCAGAAAATGTTTGCCATTTTTTTATAAAAAATTAATTGATGTTTTAACAATACACAAAAAAAATTTTAAAAAAAATTTGAAAACTGAAAAAATTATAGGCTGCCAGCAAAGAGGTGGGGGGGGGGATGTGTTGGTTAAAAAAAGGGAGTATCCTTCTTGACATGATTCCAACCTAAGTTTACATTTTTTTTTCTGTTGTTTTATTAAGTATAACAATAATGTTTTTTTTATATATTTAAGTAACTTTTTAATAAATAATTTTTTGTTTTTGCATCAATAGTCAGCGCGTAAAAGTTGAGATCGCGAATGTGAGGTCTCTTGCGGCTTGCACGATATCTCCTCTACAGGTAGCCTGAAACAAAAAATCAAAAAATCAAAAACGTAGAACAGTTTTGCCTTGTGCGTAAACCAACAAAAAGTTTAAATTAAAAAAAAAATACCGCATAAATTATAAAAAACTAAATTTCTTGTGTACCTAATTGAACCTTATAAATTTAAAAAAAAAAAAATGTTTTCTATTTGATTTTTTGCTTTCTGCACTTCGTTTCTATTTAATTATTTAAAAAAATAAAACAAGATTTGAGTTAATCGGACAAATATTTTTGAATTAGTGTGTATTGCTGATCAAATCCTTGCACGCACAATCTACAGAACTCTTTATATCATAATAAGAACTACGTTTTTAGTTTTTACAATAGACCAATGTTTAATATTCAAAATCAGATTTCAGAGTGAAGAAAATTTTCATACAAACCCAAGATGTATTTAAGACGGTGGCAGAAGAAGGTTGACGTTTTTCAAACCGACACCGTAGTGCTGCCAAATTTCTTTGCAGTGATACCATTTTATATTTTTTTCTTTTTTGTGGGAGAAACACTTTGAAAGGAAGTTTTGCTATAGGAAAAAGGGATAAACCTACGAAACATCATAAACAGTCAAATTTCATGGTTTTTTAGTTGTAAAGTTAAGTGGTGTAAATTAGTTGTCTTTTTTTCTTGCCGTCAGACTTGGTTTCCTCCACAACTGATAACCTAGAGCTGTTATAAAATCATACATTCTGACATATTTTACGGAGCTCGAACCCGCAATATTAGTTCACTTCCTTCTTTGAAACTCGTCCTTGGGGACTTTGATAAAATTAATATTTTCTTTGTTCCAGGTACTTCGACAGATAGCATAGCTTTTCGACAGATGTAATATAGTTTTCTTATTAATTACATCAAGATAGGTCTGTTTCCGTACGCACTTCAAGTAGAGTTCGAGTAAAGTTCGAGTAATAGAGAGTAATTTGATTATCTGTCAAAATGAGAAAATTTTTCAAAGAGTACGGAAACGATTTCAAGTAAGTTTCAAGTACAACAACTGCTCTTTTTAAAAAAATCAAATTTAATTGCTTTGTTTTTGTATTTAAAACCCTTTCATAAGTGTTTATTTTGGTTGTTTTAGCCATTTTTATTAATTTGCTTACCAATTGCATAAATTTATTCACAATACAACATAACAATTTATTTTTATTACTCTGACAATAGGGTGTTTGAAGCTCGAGATTTGTGTTGGGAGAAATTTTTCAAGTAAAGTTCGAGAGCGACAAGTGTCATTTTGCTTGTTCTTCTTCTCTCTTGGGCTGGAAAAATGTGTAAAGAAACACTTTCGAGTAACTTCAAGTAACTTGAAACAGACCTGATATTACACAAGAACATAAAAACAAAGTCACTCAAAACGCGTCTTGTTCGCTACAAGTCGAAAGAAGGACAAAGTAACAAAGCATCGGATTTTTGATGGGATTATTGTTAAAAATATGGCATCACTATATTTTTTTCGATTTTGACATTACACCGGTGTTGACTTCATAGACGTCAACCTACTTTTGCCACCTTCTTTAAATACATCTTGTACAAACCTAAAACAATATTCAGAAATTTGAATGAAAATACAAAACAAAATTAACAAGTAAATAAAGTATATCAAGTAACAAGTTGTTGATTTCCAAAAGAGTGCAAGCCGTTTCAAAAAAATGACATTTCGAGAAAAACGAGTTTTAATTTTTTTCTGAAATTTTTTTTAAACATTTTTAAGATAAAATTGTGGCATTTTAATTGTTAATTTATTTTTATAATGCTTAAGAAACGTCTTCTTTAAGAATTATATTTTGAGCTTTATGCCCAATAATTCATGAAGTAACAGATTGCTACCTGTATATAATTCTAAAAGAAGACATTTTTAAGATATTTTAAAAAAAAAAAAAATTCGAAATCCTTAAAAAAAAAATTTTTAAATGGGTCTTAATAAGTTATGTTGTCGCTATTGTCTGAACTACGGAAATTAAAAAACAATTTTTTTTAAAAATGGTGACCTTTGATAAAAAGTAATTTTTTGACATTTTTTCAAAGTTTTGAATTTTTTAAAAATAGTAAAAAAAAACAAGCAAGAAGCAACGTTCACGTGGCAGAACTACGGAAATTAAAAAACAATTTTTTTTAAAAATTGGTGACGTTTGATAAAATGTTATTTTTTTACCTTTTTTTCAAAGTTTTGAATTTTTTAAATATAGCAAAAAAAAAATCGCGAGTAACAACGTACACTTGGCAGAAGTGTAACTTCTTAAAAAGTACAGATTAAGAGAGATTTTAGCATAGAATAGAGAGCGAAAGTATCTGAAAAGAAATGAAATATGAAATGTTATAATATTCGGTTTATTCAATACTAGTATAGAAGCTCCTCATACGACGGTCGTATTCAAAATAATTAAGTAGCAGACGATATGATATTTTTCATTTACCTCAAATATTGGTTTTGTTCCAGTCGTTGTCAATCAGTCCTTACTGATAAATATCAAATTAATTTTATGTGCATACTTTAAGGCTAAAAATTCATATAAAAAGCATTGTCATATGGAAACAGGTTCTGGTCCAGGCTAACATGCTCAGCAATAACAACTATAACAGTTTGAGCGATATAGAGCACGTCCTACGTTTGTCTTTTATATAATAAAATATACATTGTTATTGGTTGGTTCTTTAATTTTGAATACTGATGTTGTTGGTTTGTGACAATTGGTTTGGGGCCTCGGTAGTCGAGTGGTTAGCATGCTTGACTGCCAAACCAGAGGTTCCGGGTTCGAATCCCGGTCAAGCCATGGTCCTACGCTTTTACCTTTCTTTAATTCTTTCCTCTTTTCTAATCAATTAAAAATTAATAATTTATCAATATATACGTCTTTGAAAGTTGTAGTTGGTGGTGGATGTTTGTGGAATGAGATTGCTTAATAACTCGAATTGACTGAGGTAAAGGCATAACACTTGCCTCTGATTTAAGTTCGCACGTTGATATAGAACTCCGTCACACATACAACATTCTACACTTGTTTCTCTTTATGTCCCTTTCTCACCAACTTATCTATCACCACATTTCCGAACCAAGGCAGACTTGACTGAATAGGTTTGACACCTGAAGTCCTTGGTTCAAAGCTAAAAAAAAAAAATTAAAATATGAAATATATGTCCGTGATTCAATATTTTCGAGACATCGGGAAAAATTTCATATATTTTAGTTCCGGTTATATTGTAGTTATTTTTTTGTTGACATGTTGGTATTATTATTTATGTCCAAACCAAATTTTTTGCGAATAAAGATAAAAAGCAGTAGCGAATCTGTTGCTTTTTCACCACACAGTTGTTATATTGCAGCAATGAAAATATCTATCTGTCACCCTGATGCTTTTTCTCCACACAAAAAGTTCGCGTGAAGAATTTTATGCCTGAATATTTTGGTTCTAAGCTTAAAGAAATAAATTTTTCATGCATACTTTTAGGATAAAAATTAAATGCTTGAAAGACATGGTTTGTGTTTATGATTTGATTTGCGTATGACAGCGCCTGTTAGATCTCCATAACATGCTCGGAGGCGCTGACAATTAATGGTTTATAGATATAACCCACTGGAATGATTCATAAAATCTATAATTTCTTTATCCACAGTTTTCAACCGATTAAATGAAAGTCTCCGAAGCTCGTCACACTCAAAAAAAATTGACGTGTAGAATTATATGCCAGAATTTTCGTTCTAAGCTTAAAGAAATAAATTTTCCTTGCATACTTTAAGGATAAAAATTAAATGCCTGAAAGACATGGTTTGTGTTTGTGATATACTAGATACGGAGCAATGATACTGTTTATCATGTGCCTTTGTGGCATAATGGTAGCGCTTCCGACTCTAATTCGATGCTCAGTTGCTATAATCCGGGTTCAATTCCCGCTTGCGGCAAAAATTTTTATGTGGCAATTTTCATGCAAAAATTTGCTTTTGACATTATTTTTAAGCTTCACATATACAGACCTTGAACATTTTTATATAAATTGAAAACGTTACCCAAGCGTTAGGTATAAGAGGCTTTGAAATTTTACTCGCCGGTAAAGAAGTTTCACTTAAACAATTTTTTTAATTTTTCAAAAATAGCAAGTGTGCAGTTTTGTACGCACACCTTAGTATTGGTATAAAATCCTCCCACACCAAGTTCAATCCCTGTAGGTCATAAATAAAGCTTTATATGGTATTTTCAATATCATCTCCCATACAGCAGAACGGGAATTGAACCCGGATTATTCTGCTGTATGGGAGATGAGCGTGTTTGTGAGCGGATCACTCTGAACCGACTTTACTGAACCCGAAAAGGCAAAGCTTGAGGTTGGCAGATGTCGCAGCTTGAGTTTAGCAGGAGTCGAAAGTAACACAGGTATTGAAGTTTCGTGGTTTGGTTGCAGATGTTTGTAACAAAATATATTGTTTGTTGGTCTTATAACCACCAGCAAGTTGACTTAATATTATTTTAATAATATACCAGTAGGTTAACTGAGATGTTAAGCGAACTCAACATGATATAGTGCCACTAGGTACAATACTTATTCAAACTTTGGTATGAACAGCATGAGAATCATACGAGCACCAGCAGTGGTTCAATGCAAATAGCATGATTGCGTTACAAACTTCAAACAAGGCGTTACAAACTTCCATATGCAGCCCAGTTTCTTCTCGGAACTCATCTTGAGTTGTTTTCTTTTCGGCTACAATAAAGCTTTTTTCTTCTTTCATGTTTTTCTTTGACACATAGATTTTAAAATTTGTAACGGCGTTACAAAAACAACTACTTGAACACAACGAATACCTGCCAGCATAGTATAAATAACAACAACAACACCACAACAAATTAAACACCCACAGCCAACGCATAGCAAACCAGCCAGCATAGCGTGCAGCAACAACAACATCACAACCAGTCAGACACACCGCCAACGCATGATAGAGCAACCATCAGCTATAAGCAGAATTTGTATAACATGCAATATAATTCACAACACGTTTTGTATATAAACTATTTAAGACGAGCCAACTGTGTCGACAGTAGGCACGGCTCGAAGGCGTAGTGTCTTGTCCGTCTCATACTTGGCAACGAGTAAACTATTTTTTTTTGAGCAAAACACCGAGAGGCGGGTTGCTCGTTTTATACATTGTAGTTAGATTCCGTATTTTGCACTCGGTTGGATTTTCACCGCGGCTTCGGTCAGTCGGATATCCTCCCGAATACTTTATAGTTGTGTTTGTTGCACTCGGTTGGACTTCACCGTCGGCTTCGGTCGATCGGATATCCCCCGAATACTTAGCTTGTTGCACTCGGTTGGACTTCACCGCAGCTTCGGTCAGTCGGATATCCTCCCGAATACTTAATAGTTGTGTTTCTTGCACTCGGTTGGACTTCACCGTCGGCTTCGGTCGATCGGATATCCCTCCGAATACTTAGCTTGTTGCACTCGGTTGGACTTCACCGCGGCTTCGGTCAGTCGGATATCCTCCCGAATACTTTATAGTTGTGTTTGTTGCACTCGGTTGGACTTCACCGTCGGCTTCGGTCGATCGGATATCCCTCCGAATACTTAGCTTGTTGCACTCGGTTGGATTTTCACCGCGGCTTCGGTCAGTCGGATATCCTCCCGAATACTTTATAGTTGTGTTTGTTGCACTCGGTTGGACTTCACCGTCGGCTTCGGTCGATCGGATATCCCTCCGAATACTTAGCTTGTTGCACTCGGTTGGACTTCACCGCGGCTTCGGTCAGTCGGATATCCCTCCGAATACTTAGCTTGTCGTATTAGCATCGGCTTCGGTCGGTGATCTTCCCGAACACTTAGCTGGTCGTATTAACTACCCATTAGGAATTATATAAGTTAAGCATATGATATATTTTTAGTTTTTATTATTGAAATATGTATATAGGTTATTTATACAATTTGAGAAACATATATATATATACTACATAAAATTTACATTGTATAATTTAATGCTGCAAAAGATGTATGTATTCTACTTTTGTATATAACAATTCTACGGTATATTTTCCAAACCCAACGCACTCTGTCGAGCTCTGTCTAAGCCAAGCCGCATAAAACTCGCCACGAACGCAAATCACCGATATTTACCGAAGCACCGAATCCCGAATATTACCGCACCAGAACCAGTTATCACCGAGGCAGAGTCAGAGAGAGCAATTATTGGAAAACTATAGCTTGATACCCACGAATGATTGTTGTTGTGTATTTGAAAGACTTATGTACAAAATATATATACATATATATACATAATTAATCATAGAGATTATCAAATAAAACTGATTGTACTTGAAATATTAAAACCAACAAGTCTTTTTTTTATTTAACGGAGGTTCGAGGGTCCTTCGTTTGATCCTGGAGCGGCTGAGTCATACCTCAGCCTTTGAGAAAACCCCCTTACAAATTTTTTTGGTATTTCGTTTGAACTCTTGCAACTTTATTTCATACGCAATCTGTAAGCAATGTTCCATAACACGGATTATTGTATAATGTTGTGAAAACCCCAGCTCATAAATTTTTTCGATATCATTTAAAACCTAACTATTTACTTTTTTAAACTTTATTCTCTTAGCAAGGCAAACATACAACAATCTGGTTACTTTATTTCCTTCACAGAAGTATAAGTAAAAATTCAATAGGTGTATTCATACTGCCTTGGGTAGTTGGGTATTTGTAGATTGAGTAATTTTGACAACTGCGAGTTGATTGCAATTGAGTACTTTGTAGAATAAGTTAAGATATTGCTGCATGTTTTTTGTATCTCTTGCTTTTTACTTTATTTTGATTTACTTTGTTTTAATTTTTTGTCAATTCAATTATTGTCTACTTATTGAAAAGTTGGTAACTCACGAAAGTACTCAATTTGACAAGAAATCAAACTCCCCAAACAAGTAAGGGAGTCAGCTAGAGTTGATTGGTAGATGGGTACTTGGGTAATATGGCATTTTAACAAAAAAAATATGTATGGCATTTGGCAATATACCCAGCTGCTCAAGGTAGTGTCAATACCCCAAATGTCTTGTATTAAAATATTGAGTACTTTGCCTACATCACGATGAAAGTTGAAGTGAAACTTCCATAGCCGCGTATACAACATATACCCCTTTTACATTAGTCAAGAATTGAAGTCAATTTTCTGAGCTTGTAGGCCAATTCGCCGCAAATAGGAAGCTACGAAAGAGGAAAAAGTTGACGGTACACAGTCAAGTGTACTGGCAAGTTTTTCGAACTCGAAAAATTGCTTTCATTTCTTGACTAGTGTAAAAGGGGACATACGGCGAACGAAACGGGTTGTAAAACCGATGAATGAAATGAAACTGCTGCAAATTGAGGTGAATTTAGGTGAATTTTATTGAAATTAAGTGTTCGAAACACCCTATAAATTCGAAGGAAAAAATTATCACACAATGGTTTGAGTCCGAGCTAACAGACAAATTAATCCACAAAGTTTTAGACCATACTTTTTGAAGGTGGAATTTTCAACAATATACGTTATGCTTCAATTTCCAACCGTGACAACTTACGCTGGAATTTTCAACCTGCCTGATTCAATGGCCAATCGGATGCAATAAGATTATCTGAGGTCACACAAGGGTTATTGGCGATTTCATGGATCCCAGGGATGATTTGGACAAATATGGATGATTCTATAGCCAACCGGATCCCAATCAGCCATTTAGAAATAGTGCTTGGATTAAGCTTACATGCAATACAAAAAGCAAGCCTTATCCAAGCATGATTGAAAAACATTTGCCCGGGTAATAAATTTCCAAGTTGCTTTGTATAACTATTGCGTAAAACACAAAAAGCAAGTGATGTACAATAGTACTTGGAAAGGCTTGCATTAAGTAAGTGTTTTGCAATCATACTTAGAAAACGCTGACAACGGTAATAGTTTAACAACTGTTCAAAGTTGTGATGCTCTCATATGTATTTTATTTTCATTTTGTTCGCTCAGCAGCCATAAGGCTTACGGGAAGCTGTTAGAGTGTCCGACTCATATGCGGTGGTTCCCGCATTCCCTAGGGTTTGCTTCGATCCCTGGTGTAGCAAACACAAAAATTTTTGAAGGCATGCAGTTTTTCATATAAATATATGCTTCAATTTAACCAAACGAAAATAAAAAATAAATAAAAATAAAAATGTTCCGGTTGGGAATTGAACCTTGGATGTCCAAATCACAACAAATCAAATAACCAGTGGCTGACCAACTGAGCTACGGAATAAAAATTTTTCGCGAGTGCTAATTGATTTGTTGTATGTAACACACTTGGAAAAAGCTTATTAAAACACTTATATCCAATTGTAAAAACAACACTTGGATTAAGCTTAAAGTAAGGAATATTATTCCAAGGGTTCACTTTCGTTTATCCTACAATTACATGTAAGCATTCTACAATAATAAATGAAAGCGCTATCCAAGCTTGAGGCTTACGTTTTTTAAGCTTGCTTAAAGCTTATTCCAAGCTTGTTTGGCTGATTGGGATGCAATGGGATTATCTGAAGTCACAGGGAGGGTTGTTATTCGCAGGTGGTCATTGAAACTTTATTGGATTCCAAAACCATTTCACAGTGACAAGGTTATTCTCTTTGTTTGGTCTCTGTATTTGGTGGGGCCGTGGTGTACTATAGGCTGCTACAACTAGGTGAAACTATCACAGGGCAACTCTACCGAACTCAATTGATCCGTTTGAACCGAGTATAGAAGCAAAAACGTCCAGAGTGCGATCAAAGGCACAACAAGGTAATTTTCACACAATCAAAACACACTTGAAACGCCTAAATGGCAAGTCTTACCCCTACTATTTGCTTTCTTTGATGAAGCATGAAATTGAGGATAAGCACTTTTGCTCTTTTAAAATAAACTAAATCTTCTAATGGTTTCATCTGAAATGAGACTTTTTTAGTGAGACTAAATTAAAAACTCTCTACTTTTTTGGGTTCAAGTTTCACTTATACCGTGCGTGGCGGCCACACACATATTTTTTTATTTAGTATTTTATTAAAAAGGTATATCTGTGTCTACAAGGAATAACAGCTAAACTCCTTTTTTAAAAAATTCAGAAAAGCATTTTTAAGATTAAAATCGCTACCTGATATCAGAGTTCCCTGACTTTTGCTGTTTAGATTTGATGGCCTCAAATATTTAGTTGTCAAGGAACAATCATAAAAATTTGTGAACTAGTGTGTTGACTTTAGCGGTTATTCCTTGTCGACACAGATATATGGACTTAGATATTTGTTGTGTTGTTTTTAATTGGTGCGATTAACTTTACAATCTAGACAATGATTTCACTTACGTGATTATCAAGAATTGTACCAATTATTATATTGTTAAAAACTCGCTGCAAAGAATTCAAAAATTCAGCCGAGCCGAGTTCAATATTTGGAGTGAATGTTTTTGGCTTAATTTACACTGATTAAAGCAAAAATTAGAATGTACCTATAATATGTGAACTAGTAAAAAAAACAATCATTTACCAATTTATAATTTCGTGAATATTTTCTTTAGCTAATTTACACAAATAATAAAGTCGTGTTGACTTTGCATAAGAAAATTAGCAAGAAAATTGCTGCTTTCATAACAACATGTGTTCTTATATGGGCAGTTCAGCACACTGCAACATAACTGACCAACCCAAAAAAAAAAAAAATCGACCATTAACCATAAATGTAAATATTGATGCAATCTTTTTGCTCTGCACTTCGTTTCGGCCATGTTAATGATTGCATGTAAAATATTATGGCTCAAGGCACGACGAACTTGTAGCTACATACATAGCTACCACAATAAAATTGAACAGCGTGAGAATAATTGAGGAAATAACATTGGCCGATTGATGGTTTCAAGTTTTTTTGTACGTTTTTTATAATATTTTTTTATATTTTTTTTCTTTTTTATTAGTTTGATCAGCTTTATAAGCAACAAGCTCTTTGATGGAATTTGATTAAGAGTTAATTAATTTTGTGGTTTTTTGGATGGTTATGATATTTAAACGAAAATTTCTTTTTTATTGTCTTATATAATAAATTTTACTATTTTGACAATTAATCAACGCGTTGCAGTAAACAATTAACAGCTTTTATAACTAACAACTACAACTTTAATTTCATGCATTCCATTGATACCTATTTTGAGACATGTTGTTAAGGCACATGTATAGAAACAGCTTCTATTGAGTTTGGATAGACTTTCGGTGGTAGGTTTAATATATTAAAGAAATATTTTGGCTAAAAAAAAAAAACTATAAAATACTTCATGTTTGCATTTATAACTGAATTGTAAAATTTTTACAGCAGGTTTCTCTTGTATTTCACATGAATATAAAACGAAAGTGAATTTATAACGCTATTAATATTATTTTAATTACGCTAAGAGCCATTTGGAATGAACATTTATCGATATCGAACAAAGGTTGCATAAAATAATTGCAGTAACAGTGTGCGTGCTAAGTGTGTGGCATGCAAGCCACCGAATCTCGGCTACCGGGGTTCAAATCACCATCTGACTTTTTTTTTAAATAGAAATTGAAAGCCGAGAGAGCAGTGCAGAGCACCGAGGCCTTTGAACGATAGGGGTCCTTTGCTGACACTACAAATAGAAAATGATAACGAATCTGATATAATAAAAAATGCGATAACTTTCAAACAAAATACTGTGAAATAGTAGCCCAAAATTTTACTCAACAATTCATCAATATTTACGAGCTGGTGAATTAGACATCCTTCTGTGCTGAGTTAACCTTGAGGCAATTGACTCAGGCCTCGCGACAGCGCCTCTTGAGGTAATAATTTTTCAAAATTTTGAAACAGAAATAAATTTTCACTTGCTGTACCTAAGTAAAGGTTGAAATAATCAAAATTGGATCATTTTTAGTCTTCATTTTTATAAAAACCAATTCAATAATATATATAAAAAATATGTCTGAAACGGGCTTGGGTTCATTTATTTTAAGACCTGTTAGAAATTTTCATTTAACTGATCACAGTTTTGTAAAAATGGCTTCAGAGCTTGAACGTAGAAAACTCATTTTGCACGATTATAACAAAAATAAACAAATTTCAATACGATTAATAACAAAAAAATTACCATAAAATGACCATATTCCACGGTAAGAAACGTAATTAAAAATGTTAACGGACGTTTGACTATTGAAAGAAAACGTGGAAGTGGTGTTGAGCATGGCCAAAGAGACCTAAAAGCGGCTGAAAAGGTCATTAAGCTATTTATGAACGATCATTCTATTTACATTTGCGCGATCGCAAATAAAATTAAGAAATCGCCAAATTTTGTGCAAAATGTAATGGATAACGTAACAGACTGAAGTGTTATAAAGCCCAGGTATGTCTAGATCGGAATGCAAAACAAAATTTGTCTGGAAAACACACAGTCGACGACTGTACGAAAAACAATTGACAAAATTTAAATGTGTGATCATGGATGTCGAAACCTATTGTTTTACCAACTTCCAGTACATCGCAGGACAAGATTTCCACGCTGCACATAGTCGTGGAGACGCTCTAGATCATAAAATCCAACCCAATCATAAAATCCAAATTTCCTTAAGTGTCTAGTTTGGCAAACAATATGTTCTTGCGGTGAAAAATCTTCACCTTTTTCACAACTGACACCATAAATGATGAAATTTATAGAGAAGAATGCTTACAAAAATGTCGTCTACCATATGTAAGATCCCATACGATAAAATCGCTATTTTGGCCTGACCTAGCCAGTTGTAATTATTCAAGAGACACGATTGAATGGTATAAGGATAACGGAATCGATTTTTTTGCTA
Source organism: Tetanocera ferruginea (assembly GCA_958299015.1). Classification (NCBI taxonomy): domain Eukaryota; kingdom Metazoa; phylum Arthropoda; class Insecta; order Diptera; family Sciomyzidae; genus Tetanocera; species Tetanocera ferruginea. The sequence continues at coordinate 147,841,348 of OY282642.1, read as the reverse complement.
AAGAAAACAATCCACCGAATTGTCCAGAATTGCGACTAATAGAGGAATATTGGTCAATTTTTACAGGAGCTTAAAAAAATACAAGAATTTCAGTATCTACAATATCTGAGTTCCGCACCAAGTGAAATTGGGCAGCCATAAAAGTGGATTAATATCTCGTGCAAAAGCTGATGGGACGTGTTCGACAAAAAGTGCGGTGGTTTGCCTACCAAAAAAACTCCTAGGTTTTTTTTTGCAGTATTATAAAGATTAAATATTAAGAAATTGCAAAATAAAAACAAAATACAAAAATATGTCTTGGTTTTTTCTCTATTTGGGATATAAAGTGGTTAAATTTTGGTTATTTCAGCCTTTATATTTATTTGATTTATTCATTAATTTTATGTGTAAGTTTATGGGTCTAACAAACTAGGTTTCTCTTATTATCTAGGCAGTTACAGTTTCAATTTACGACATTTCATTAAAAAAGACTCTGCGATGATTTCATCCAGATCCAAAATTTCTAATACCTCTTTTTCGATTGACATCATTGCGAAAGCATTCAGCTTCGTCTCAGACAATTTGTTTTGCAATGAATTTTTCATGTATTTACATTTTGAAAAGGATCTCTCATAAAGATCATCAAGATTTGTAAAAACATGGATGTGTGAAAGACGTGGGAATTTTCTTCTCGAAAAAAATTATGTTTTTCCAATTCAGACTAAGAAAAAAGTTCATCACCATTAACATCATTCACTTCAAATGATGCGCTGTACTTGCAGACTGATAAGATTTCGCTTGTGCTCAATTTGTGTAGCGTTGTCAGAAAATCAAATTTTTCAGTCATACTCACGTAGCATTCCATTCTTTTCATCAAATGTAAAGAGTTAATGACGGGAGTGAAAATGGCACTGTTGCAGCTGTCTTTCGTTTGATTCATATTATCGAGAGTGATGGATGTTCTCAATGTCAACGTATACTCGTCACCTTCAAGTTCAATATAAGTCGATTTGGCTTATTCCCAAATTTCTTCGAATTGATTCTTCAGCTCCTCAATATGGTCGACAAGGCTTTGATAAAGTTGCGCCGCTACAGAAATCTGACTTCTGCAGAGCACGACTCACTTTGTTGAATTTATTAAGAACGGCGTTCCAGATTTTGAGCATGAGAATATTTTGAAAATCGCATAGCTCTCATCACACCTGTCGCTAACGCTTTGTTGACCTGTGTTATTTGAAGGGATTCATCATCGATAAAAAGCGACAGCAGCCCTTTCGCCTCGACAATGCTGGCAATTAAAGAAAAAGTTGAATCATTTTTGGCCGACCATCGCATACGTGTCGCTCTCTTCAAAATACATTGATTGGGTTGCAATGCATGTTGGAGTTAATCCCAACGCAAAGTTGATGTGACAAAAAATGAATACGTATTTTTCATGAAAAGGAAAAACGAAACAGCTTTTTTGTTCTCTGAAACAGCAGCTACTTCGATTAAATTCAGAGAATGTGATGCACACGGAACAAATACTATAAATCGATTCAAATCGAGAATTCGCAGCTGGAGTCTGGAATATTTTCCTGCCATATTGTTCGTATTGTCATAAGATTGGCCACAACAACCACTGTTTCCGTCAAATATTCCGATTTGTGATAAGTGATCGGAACAAATTGAAGAAATCCCTCGACAAGAGCACCTTTTCTTCAAAAGAATATTTATTTATTATGTATTATTATTATTATTATTATTATTAATATTATTATTATTAATTATTTTCCAAAATCGTTTTTTTCCAAGTCGAAGACAAAATGCCAACATTTTCGTTTTCACCTGTTGTTGTTATGTTGCAGCCGTCGTCAATGTGTCTAGCCTATGAGCTGAACACTGGTAGACACAGCGAAACTGTTAGAAATTTTCCTTGGCTTTCAAGATAATGAATAATTTTGCTCAGAAAGGCCTCGAAGATCTTCCTGCCTCAGACCCCACAAAACTTTAACTCGACACTGACATCCTTAATCAATTGTGTCAAAAAATTTTTACAAATTTTTTAAGCAATTGAATGTGACATTACAAAAGTTTACACAGCTATGCTGTTGTTCTTCACAATTCCATTGATCTCCGCAAGAGCAGACCGGTCATTTAGTGAATTGAAAGTTATTAAAAATATTTTATGAAATAAGACAAGCCAATCCAGGTTGTCAAATTTAGCATTGATTGCAATTGAGAACAAACTGGCGTCTGAATAAGATTTAAGAAAACTATGAGTAATAGAAACATTTGCTTATGATCAAGCAAGACTAAAATATGTGTTGTAAAATAAAAACAATAATGTTTCTGTACTTCTTTTTGTTTTTAAGTTTTTTTTTTAAATTTTTCTGGTGGGGCCCTTTTTGAAGTGAAACTTCTTTGGCGGCGAGTGAAATTTCAAGGTCTTTTATTCGTGACGCTAGGCTAACGTTTTCAATTCAAATTAAAATTTAAAAAAATTATTGCTGCTGCCTAGATTTGAACCCCGAACCTCGTTGCTTAAAAGCCAGATTCAATACCTTTACGCCACGTGGGCACATGATAGACAGCCAAACAAAATGTAATTAAAAATGAACGGGTAACATACTGAAAAAAACATAATTAACATTAACATTAACATAACCGTAACATTAATTTTCATCTTACAAGTATGCACGGAAAAAAAAATTGAAAAATAGCTAAAACAGGAGCAGAACGCGTTCGTGAATAAAGAGAGCGAATTAGAGCTCTTAAGAATACAGCCGCAGCTGGGTCAGCAACTAATGATGGAGGTAAGGTGATTGCAACAACGAAACATCAGTGTATTTTGGTGAATCTACAAATAACCAATAACTAAAAAAACACACTGATGCTTTGTAAAACTGTATTTTGGAACTCAGCCATCATCTCAACAAAATGTTAAAGGCAACCAAGTTGATACACTCAACAATCAACGTTCGCTGCTTTATGAGGACCTCTATCAACATAGCAATTATTATGATTAGGAAGCAGGAGCTAAAAATGAAGAAGATTTGCCTCTGCTTTCGGAGGCTCCTTCAAAGAGTACTATGCAAATGCAATCCAGCATTCAAAAAGTAACAATGTTGAGAAGACATTCGAAAGCAACTTAAACACCAACTGAAATAAAACAAGTACCGAAAATAACTGTTATTTTACAATTTTCAAATGAAAAAAATTGTCGAAAGACTTTTTCAAATATACCATTATGTTACAAATGTCCTCAGCCTCACGAATATTAAGTCGCTTTTAAATTTGAAACTGATTCTTTAAAGTTAATTTCTTGCCTAGTATATTTCGAGGAAAAATAAAGGTTACTTTTGACTTTTATTTTTCCGGTCAAAAATAGCAGTTATTTTGTGACTTTAATCTTTCGGTCAAAAATATCAAGCAATTTGTGTTTTCTTAAAGGCCGCTTGACAGATTGAACTGTTGACACCATGTGTAAAATGTCTCACCGATGAGATGAAAATAATAATATCAAAATTTTTTTATCGGTAAAATGACTTGAACAAATATAATCACCTGATATTTTTGACCGAAAAATAAACGGCAGAAAATAACTGTTATTTTTGCCCAAAAAAACTATAAGGCACAAAAAACTGTTATTTTTGTCGGAAAAAATAAAAATTAAGAGATAAAAGTTAATATGTGATACTTTCGACAAAAACCATAGCCGGTACGGTCCCTGGATGCAAATATTGAATCAACAAATTATTATTCCATTTCGTATTGATTGATTTTCTTTTCAGATACTTTCTTTCTATTTCACACTAAAATCTCTCTTATTTTTTAGTGTTAAAGAAGTTTTACTTCTGCCACGTTGCTACACGCGAGTTTTTTTATATTTTGCACCGGGGCCCTTGAGCATCTAGTTACGCAACTGCATTCAGCGCAGGATATATCTGATATTTTAGTATTTATATTATCTTTAAACGATGAGTATTAAAGGCTGTAGGTATATCCTAAAGTATTCGTCAAAAAAGTTTCATGGCCTTGAAATAATCGGTTAAAAAACCCCAAACAAACCGCGCTGTAAGACATAATTCTACGTGAAAACGTATTTTACAGCCGTTAAAAAAAATATATTTTCGAAAATCATGAATTGTGTACTGGAGCGCCATTTGGTGTATACTTAGTACTACATACTACCAGGATTTTTTATTTATACCAGGATTTGTCAAAATCGAACAGTTATTATGGCAATTAATAGTTAATCCGAAAAAAGCCTCTTGAATAGCAATTTCTTACGTTTGATATAATTGTTGGCACTTAGTTTTGGTTAAACCACAACACAGGGTATATCAATAATAAGAATAGCTCAATACTTTTTCAATAAGCTTAGACGCACGTAAATACTATGAAAAGTACGTAATTTATAGCTGTATAAAAAAAAAATATATTTTCGAAAATGACGAAATATCGACTCTTGATTAATAATTAATTAAATAACACAAAAGATTTTGTTAAGACTAAAAATTTCAAAATCAAAATCGCTCCTTGGGTATAAATTCTGAAGAAAAACAAAAGTAATATACAAAAAATTAAATTTTTTTGGTAAAAAACTGGGTTCAGGAGAACCAAAACTGCTTCATGAAGAATTTTCCGATAAAAAAAAAGCAAAAAATGATGCTGAAATAGTTTTTAAGAGTCCCTCTAATATTTGAGTTGGTGTCCGGCGAAATCTTAATTTCTATCCGGCTTAACTACCATTTTATGTTAATAGAATATTTTTCGTTTTTCTTGAGTGAAATGAAAAAATATTAAATTCAAATGAATGAATAACGAAGGTTAGGGAACATAGCAAAATCTTGTGAGAAAGAAAACAAGTTTAAGTCAGAGCCCGTTATAGTGGAGTTTACGATGTTGATTCTTAGTCTCTGACTTATTTGTTCTACTATCAACTGTAGTGCGTTCAAATTTTTCAACATTATATTGGAATAAAGATAAAATCATTTCATTTAATATAATTTTAAAATACTTTGTAGTCGTTTAACAATAAAAAGAGTCGTATTAGATCAAATCTATATAATTAATAGGCTAAGGTTTTTTTTGTGACTTCAACTCTTCCCAGACCAATGAACCGATTTATTGATTCAGATGTCATTAAATCATGTTTAGACTGTAGATGTGCAAACCACTTTTAAAAATTGTGATTTCGCTTCAGGGGGTTCCCAACCTTTTAAAACAGAAATAAAATTTTTGCACAAAAATTCGCTATTTAATCAATTTGAAATTTAGTTTGAAATAAGGTTATGAATTGGTCGAATTTTTTTTTTTTCAAAACTAAAAATTTTTAACCAAACTTATCTTTTATGCGTTCCTCAAATGTCAATTGTCCGAAAAATGCAGTTCCAAAATCAAAAATTCCACTTTCCAAGCAAATAACTTAGTCAAATTTTAACGGTTTTCAAAATATTTTTTGTTTTTTTAAATATTTGTTTAATTTTCTTTGAAATATGTTGGCAATTACGGTTATTATCTTGCCAAATATATTTTTAATGAATTTTCTTAAAATTGACTTTAGTTGTTTAACGTGTATTTTTATCAAACGCCAAGGTAGAGAAAAAAACTCTCTGAAATTTAAAGTTCCATATTTGGAAGCAAATATCTCTGCCACTATTTAAAAAATTTCATTTATTTATTTTTTATATTTAGTTGCAATTAATTGACTTTAAAATTATTACAAAGTTTTTACCGTTACTTTATTATTTATATTTTAATCATTGCCTTTAAAAAGAGTCCAATAAAATGAATGTTTTCACAAAAAATGTATTAAAAATTGTTTTTGTTGTAAAAATAAAAAAATTTAAAATTTTCAGTTTTGATTTTCTTTCATTGTATGTAGTTTATTTTAGACGAGTTTGTTTTTGTTTGACAGAAAAATTAATAAATGCTATATGTCATCGAAAAAACCCCCTATGGTTTTTTGCTCGAAATTTTTTTTTTAAAATGTTGTTCTTATATTTTTTAAATCTTCAAAAGGCTTCAAAAACAATATATTTGAAAAAAATTTCATTATAGCTACAACCAATTACAAGTTATAGCCACGAATCTGTTTTAATCATCCTGCTTATCTATATAATTAATAGGCTAAGGTTTTTTTTGTGACTTCAACTCCTCCCAGACCAATGAACCGATTTATTGATTCAGATGTCATTAAATCAGGTTTAAACTGTAGATGTGCAAACCTTTTTTAAAAATTGTGATTTCGCTTCAGGGGGTTCCCAACCTTTTAAAACAGAAATAAAATTTTTGTACAAAAATTTACTATTTAATCAATTTGAAATTTAGTTTGAGAAAAGCTTATAAATTGGTCGAATTTGAATTTTTTTCAAAACTAAAAATTTTTAACCAAAATTATCTTATATACATTCCTTAAATGTCAATTGTCCAAAAATGCAGTTCCAAAATCAAAAATTCCACTTTCCGAGCAAACATCTCAGTCAAATTTTAACGGTTTTAAAAAAAAATTTTTTTTTGGGTTTTTTGGCATTCTTTCATCTAAATGTGTTATAAATCGATGTTGTAGGTGTTCTGTAAGTACCTTTTATAAATTTCTGAAATATATCTTAGTATTATTTCTTAAATCTATTTTTTACTGCGTTTTTGTTTTTAACATTAGTTATGTTTTATAGCTGGAAGAGTTAAGCTTTTTTGTTTTTAACATTAGTTATGTTTTATAGCTGGAAGAGTTAAGCTGCGATGTTTTTGAATAGTAATAATGTTTTTCTTAGTAGAAATATTAGTGTAAGTCCGTCTTCGTATTTTGACAGTTACATTAAAAAATTTAGTGTCAGATCATACGTTTCAAGGCTAACCATTCAGATAATGATCTTTTGTATCATTATTGAGACTGAATATATCGTTATTGAGTATAATATATTCTTGAATAGAATATACTATAACATAATTCCGTAAAATGTGAGTGCGGAAGGCTTGATTTTTTTGAAAAATATCATAACATATTTTTAGGCATTTTTTGTTTTGTGATTTATTGAAACTTCAAATATTTTTTATATTTTTTTTTTAATTTTGAAATCTTCGGTTTTACCCATGGTGAAATAATTGAAAGGTGTTCTCATCCCATGACATTTTTCAATATTTTTTTTGACATGCTGCCTTATTTTGACAATTATAAGGGTTTCAGATACATGTTTTTTAAGGGTGTTGTTTTGAGTCCGTTAAGTACTCAAAAAAAGTACTTTTTTTATTTTTGGTATGTAAAACACACAAGTCGTGTTTTTATATGAAAAAACTTGATTCTAGCAAAAGTTATCACAAAAAAACAGTAACCTAACATAGAATTTTTATAAATATGAAAACTTTTTTGCAAGATTTCTCGAAACATGATTATGACTTGGATTATTATTTTAGATTATTATTATTCTGTCTAATCGTGAAACATTTTTCCCGGGAGTTGTAAATGGGAGTATCCTGTTTTAAGATAACAGATAACATATCTCATTTTTTATTTTACACTCATGAATATAGGCGGTTGATGAACAAAATTGCATTAAAAATTTCCGAAAAGTATTTTAACTTTATATTTAAAACGGGAACTCCCATTTACAACTCCCGCGAGAAAATGTTTCATGATTGGGCTGATTATATTAGATTATAATTGCATTTGACTACATATATAATGAATATTCATGTATATTAGTATCGCCTGGGTCCATGGTATAATAATTTACAAGGTAGCATTGACAAGTGTCGATTTTCTCATCTACAAGTAATTGAGTTCCTTTCAAAAACAGCTGTTCGTTGTTATATGCGTTGGCCACATTCGGCTGTGTCAACCGTTGTGATAGCGACACATCGGGGAGCGAAGCTATCGCTACGGAAGTGTCAGAAAAGTTGTCAAGTGGAAACTTTACCGAAAATGGAAACTTACCCACAAATAAAAAATTTTCTATTTTAAATTTATTTTTATGCGCAACTTCTTGAGAAGACGTCAAATATTGGGATAACCTTTTAATTTATTGAATCATGATTGTTTCCTACTGAAACGTTAATACTACCTTGAAAATTATTATACCACTTTAATTATTAAAAATAGTCGGTGCTCTCCTTCTCCGCGCTCCGAAAAAAACAATAACCAAAATCAGTTGAGAAACACAGGAGAAAATGGTTCTTAACTGTTTTCCCCACGCTTATTTATATAAAGATTAGACAATTAATTTTGAGTTTTACAAGAAGATGCTCTAGAGTACTTGCATGTTATGTAATAAGTAAACTCAATTTAGAAGATTGTCAAGAAACCTCTGATTTGTGGGCTTATGTTGTCAAGTGTCAAGCGGTTCTCTTCTAAAACCGAATGCAATCTTCATAGAAAAGATCAAACTTCTAGAAAATATCTAAAAGTTGATAGTATATAAAAGCTAAAATTTACTTATTTCAAAAATAAGTATCTTAAATCTCATTGTTACATGTATAATAGTAACATATTCAAGTAGCATCACAAAAAAGTACTAGTATCAGGAAAGTACAAAAATATGCAACCCTACTCCGATTTCAAAAGAAATTGTCAAAATAAGGCAGCCTATTTTTTTCTGATATTGGGGATGAGAACACCTTATATTCATTTCACCATGGGTTTTACCATAGTAGAATAAATAAGGTAAACTCGCTAGAAGAGAGCGTACTGCCGTAAATGTCAAAACGAAGTTGACAACTCATATAAAATCCCAAAGCATTCTCAAAACAATGAGTAAGCAAGAAAAAAAAATTCCAATTGAAAAAATCAAAAATTTTTTTTTATTTAAAACTAGCTGATGTTACCCGGTGTTGCTCGGGATTGTTCCTCGAGCACAGAAAAAAGGCGATTTTTAAAACTGCTCTGATTTTAACATTTTTTAAATTATGAATTTAATGTTTTAAATTATCGTTTTTTGGGGTTTTGCCACCTAAATTCGTCGTAAGTGTTTAGTCAAATTTCGGTAAAACAGTACCTGAAAAATATTAAATCTTCCAGGTCTCGCTCCGACGTCTGAAAAAATCATTCTTTAAAAAACGCGTTTAAAGTTTTTCTTAACATTCATTTAATATGCATTGATATCTCAGAAAAAAAATATTCTAATTTTAAAAAATCCTTTTGGGATCGATTCGATTTTTGTATTGTCTTCATTCAATATCGGTTTTGGTCGGTACTGTTCGGTTGATTTTTGTTCATCTTTATATAGCTTCTGCTCGTTTTCGTTTTTTTTTCGTTAGTCTTTGGTCCTTGACTTCGTTTGCCTTCGGCGCATTCATTGATTTTTGTCGAAAGAACTTCTAAAAACATAGGATCTATTTAAGTAATAGATACGATCGGTGAACAAGTTTTATCGAAATCAGCTGATCCGTTTTGATGTGAATGGGCCAGATATAGTTAATTGCATAAAGCGCCCTCTTCCTAAGGAGTCAGGTTAATTAACAATCTAAATTTTAGCAAAATCGGTCAAGTCGTTTAGGAGTTAATGAGTCTTAAAAATTCACTATTTAAAGCGCTCTCTTGCGTTAATCTTTGCAATTTTTTATAGCCTATGTTTTATCTTGGGTGCAGTTAAATCTTCTTACCAAATCGAATTGAAATTGGTCCAGGCATCTAGGAGTTATTATGAAGTGCCACGCCCACAGACTTCCGTCCACTTTTTTACAACTTTTTACACCGCCCCCTATCATTTTCTTCTCTTTGAAAAGTACTCGGTGCCCAAATTTCAGCTCAATCGGATGAACGGTGCGCGAGCCTAAACGGAACAAACAGACAGACAAATATTTGAGTTTATATATAAGAGAAGACGACACAAAATGCAAATTGGAATTACTCACATTTTATTTCCTTACACAGGGCCGAATTAAGCTGGAGGCCAGTGAGGCCACTGACCTCAGGCCCTTACTACTTGGGGGCTCCCACCATCCGTGTTAGAAATGGGAAAACAATTTGAAAAAAAAACCAATGTCGAATCGAGTACTCAATAGAATTATTATAGAAAGAAACCTCGATTATTGTGTGGATTCTTGATGTATATTGCACTTTATATGTCGCAATAAAATCAGCTCAGCTAGCTCATATTATGTTGAATACTTGCATACGAACATGGAAAGACATTTTTTTCTATTATTGAGAGAAAAATTTTTTGAAACTTTAAATTAAGAAAATTTACTAGTTTTACGTCAAATAGTAACACGGTAGTAACACATTTTCTTTCATTCTAGTTGTTTTCTAAAAAATTAACTATTTCATTAAAGAAAATTTCAGATTAATTGGCCACTTTGCTTATCATAAACATTTCTTGTTAATCAAAATTCGGAGAAAAATAAGGTTTATTTTAAAATAATATTTCTTAATATTTTAATGAATCTGAAAAAAAAATTTGCTGAGGATTTGTTGAAGCTTTTCTTCCAGTTGTGGACTCGCTGACCATGTCTTTATAAAAAAGAATCACAGTATATGAAGTTGAAGTTTGAAGTTTGCGAAAGGTTCGGATTATTTAATGATCTTCAAACGATTCCAACTGAAGTGTTAAACGCAAAAGCAAAAAATTTTGTTGATTGTTGCCCAGAACATGTAGAATCGACTCTTGGTAATGAACTGGTTCAACTCGCCGAGCTTGCAAGGCTCTTTAAACGAAAAATCGCAGAATCTGGAGCACAATTTCTTTATCGCATAATAATGGAGAACAATCTTCGCTCAACTTTTGTAAATATATACTAAAATAGTTCTTCGCATATACTTGGTCATGATGGTAACCAATTGTAGTGGAGAGAGATCATTCTCCAAAATAAAACTCATAAATAGATTGCGTACGAGTATGGGACAGAAACGTCTTACCAGCCTCATGATTCTTAGTACAGAAATTGACATTATTCGTGATTTATCTTTCGAAAATGTTATTGAAGTGTTCGCTTCGATTAAATATCGTAAAACTTCTAAATAATAACCACTCATACTATTCTGATGATTGTCATTAACGCTATTTATAGAACAAATAACGATTTTTCTAATTAAATATTTTAAACAATAAAAATGATTTAATTAAATCTATAATAATGACTCTGCATACGTTTTTGTGCAACTAACTTCTTACATTCATTGTTAGGGGCCCTCACCAATAAACTGGCCTCAGGGCCCCACCAACCTTAATTTGGCCCAGGACACACAGCTGATTTTGACAATATCGGCAGTACCGAGAAGAGAGCACAATCAGCGCTGCATATACCTTATTTATTCTACTATGGGTTTTACAAATATTGAAACTTATTTCATCGTTCCTACTTAGGTTTCCGTTTTTATTTTAAGGTATTTTATAAATATTTAGAACTAAAAATTGTTTGCACAATTAAAATTCGAATATGTGACCATCGCTGATTTCTTATTCATATTAAAGAATATCAATAGTTCATGTTTGTCCTTTATTAAAACCGGGCCCGTCAGTTTTGACGGGAAAGAACTAGTCATATATTAAACGTCTATAATGTTTTTAACACTTAATTTTTATTGAATTGCTCGAATTCGGGCAACAGGTTTACTAGTTTAATTTAAACTCTTACCACTTATATTCACTTGTTTGGGCATAAGTTCTACCATGCTTGGCGGCCTCTCACACACACACACACACTTACACACACACACTTTTTTTGGAACAAACAGTTTCTTCCGTGTTTCGGAAAAATTTTCATAGTACTATTGTTGCGATTATATTTTGACCCTGTATAAAATATGTTGATTGCTTTTTAATGAAACTAAATATGAGACCGCCATTCAGTGGCTAAACAATAGCTTGACCCTGAAGCTATTGTCTCTTTTCTAGTCAGGGTTCCAAGAGATTTAGCTCACATATTGCAGCAGATAAGTCGATATATCATTCTGCTTCTTCTTCAGATAATCAAAAAGCTTTCATTGTTATTAAAATTAAAACATATTTTGAACGAATGATTATTTGTTTTCAATATCGAATCGGTTGTAATAATCGGTCTATTTAGGAAGCTTAAACAAAATTTATTGCTATTTCGACGCTCAGATTGAATATGAAATAAAAATTGTATACCTCAAACATAAAACATCATGATGCATGGTCATAAATTTATTGAAAAAAATTAAACGAATAAACAAACATTAAGTAAGATTAAAAAACGGTTGGTTTAAGCCGAAGAATCACTTTGGCATGAACCAATGCAAGAAATATGACGATTTATGAGGTGTATGCTTGACAACAAAACAAGCCATTTAAAACAAGGGTTGCCAAATTATAATTTATGCATTTAATTTATTCAGCTTTGAACATATAAAGCGACATAATTGCCGCATAAAGGCTGGTTTATGGAACAATCACTACAATCAAAACAACAATGAACAACACAAAAAAAAAAAAATTACAACAACAAAAATAAAAACACATTACCAAAAACGTAAAAACGCACTCGATTAACATAATTTCACACTTTATTAAAAATCCACTAACAATAAGTCGAAAAACTATGCTGATGTTTGTTTGTTAAAGTTAAGGCTATGACTATGGCTGCCTCCTCTTAGTGGTTGTTTCTGTTGTTGTTGTTGCCATTTTAAACATTATCTTTTAAACTCTACTTCTTATTATTGTTGTTGCTGTTGCCATAAACCAACAGCTATACCAACTTAAGCTTTAAGCTTCCAAAAATTATGCGCTTTGATTTCTGCTGTGCATCTTTTGTTTTGTATCAAAATTTGTATCTTATCAGTCTCTACATCAATTTATTTATAATGAAAATATATCGTTAATTTGTTTTTAAAAACTTATTTATGTTTTGACATTCATTGATTTTTTAATTTTTGTTTTCATTATTGCTGAATTAACATATTGAACAACCAATTGAGTGCAGTTTCAAAGGCACTTTAGCTTAATGGAGCCACTGTAAATTTTGCATTTACAAAACAAAATATTGCTAACGTGACATCATTTTGACCATGGTTTATAAACAATGGCAAAGCAGATCGTTAGGAACGGCTTAAGATGTGAATAAATTGTGGATAATACAATGAAAAATTTTTTGTCTGCCCATAACAATTATTTCTATTTCTGACATCGAATGCAACTCCAGAGCTACTTTAGTGCAGAATTATTGGTATTGTTGGATTTTATTGTTTAAACTGTACACATTAATGTACATTCCAACATACAAAAGCTTCATAGCCAACAGGTGCAGTCATATTATAACGTTTTTTTTTAATTAAAATAAAATAAAAAATAACCAAATGTCAGTTCAATCTTTGTTGAAATCGAGCAGAGTCAATATTTAACATATTTTATGTTACAAAACCATATTGATTAGATTTTTAATCCTCTACTATTTCATGTCCTAAATCAGTCCATTTTACATATATTATGAAGATATTATTTTTACTAATACGCTTAAGTTCAGCCATGATAGCTCGATAATATGATAACTTAATTTTATTATTATGGCATAAAATTTGTGGCTCATAAATATTAAAAGTGGGTTGATATTGTAAAGTTTATTTATGCATTTATTATGATATAAAAATATTTATTCGAAAGGACCACCAATATGGCTCATTTGATCATTCGTCAGTTCAAATTTAATATCACATATTGAATAATTAAATTTTGTCAACTGGATTTTTTTTTTGTTTGTTTTTTGGCTACCCCATGGCTTGGATATTAATTTAAAACTATAATTAATATATTACTAAAAACAAACAAAATTTCATGACACGAAAATTTATCTGATACTATGTGTTTTATGTGTGGGTTATTTAAAAAATTAGTCTTGATCTTGATAAGATCTTGATAGCAACCTTATTAAGGCACTATCAAATTTCATAAAAGATTAATGAAAATTAAGAGATTAACGTGTTTGTATAATGTTGTGGCCATGCCATAAATACTAAGTTTATTTTTCTTTTCATGTCACATAACATAATCAATTATAAAAACTTTGATGACATAATCAAGGCTTCAAACTTAATATGCAGTAAAAATATTTAAATATTTAGCATGCATGAGTATAGCGATAGCTAGAACTATACTGCCTTTAGTTAACATATATCTTTTGCATATAATTATAATTGCGAAACATGTCAGATTTGCAAAAGGTTACACTAGTGACCACCTTATGAAAAAAGGTGATTTTTGGGCATTTTTTTGAAGAAAACTACTGTATGATACCTCACGCTCAAAAAAAAGTCGAATGAACAATTTTTTTTTAAGAATTTTCCTCTTTTTGATTTTTGCTGCATTTTCCTTTACAATTCAAAAAAGTAAATTAATTTTTAAATTAATAATAGGTACAGCTTAGTTTAATATATAACAATAAATTTAAATTAAATTTTAAAATTTCAAAAATTACAATTGTGGCGGTCGATCTGGTAAAAGTCTCAAAAATCGACCCCCAAAAAAATCGGCCCAGCTACTGAACACCTTAAACACATCGCTGTAAAAATTAAAAAAAATGATGTTTTAACCATTAGTTTTTAAAGTTTATAAAATATTTAGTTTTTCAGTGGTTTGCAGAGACCTACTTAAATTAACACAGAAGAAAATTAATTTGGATTAGAAAAAGAATAAAAATAAGTCAACAAAATTAAGTTAAATTAAATAAAAATTAGTCTTTGATGCCTTCAGCTTCCTTTTCATAATGTTGTTAAGTCAATTTTAGTACCTTTAACCAGGGACTGAAAATAACTGTTATTTTACAATTTTTTAAATGAAAAAGACACAATTAAAATATTGTCCAAGGACTTTTTCAAATATACCATTATGATACAAATGGCCTCAGCTTCACGAATATTAAGTGCCTTTTAAAATTTCGACTGATTCTATAAAAGTTAAAAATTAACTGTTATTTTTTGCCTTTTATTTTTTCGGACAAAAATAACGGTTAGTTTTGACTTTTATTTTATCGGTCAAATATAACAGTTATTTTGTGACTTTTATTTTTTCGGTCAAAAATATCAGGCACTTTGTAGTTTTTTAAAGGCCGCTTGACCAATTAAAAAACTATTGATACCATGTGTAAATTGTGCGCATCGACGAGACGAAAATAATGGTATCAATAGTTTTTTAGTCGGTAAAACAGCCTTTGAAAAAACACAAATTGCCTGATATTTTTGACCGAAAAAATAAATGACAGAAAATAACTGTTATTTTTGACCGATAAAATAAAAGTCAAAAGTAACTGTTATAATTGCCCGAAAAAATATAAGGCACGCAATAACTTTTATTTTTGTCGGAAAAAGTAAAAGTTAAAAAATAACAGTTAATATGTAACTTTTTCGAACAAAACCATAACCGGTACGGTCCCTGCCTTTAACTTTTTTACACGACGCCATGCTGAAATTGTTTAGTAGGTAGTTTAAAATTATATATGACCGTCCTAAGCACTGTACAGTAGGTGGGACTACTTTTTGTTCAGTAGGTGGTGGGCAGTGACTGCATCATGACATGACGCTAAATATTTTTTTCCATTGCACAATACCGTTCAATTGTTCAACTATGAATTTCATTTATACTCATATTATTTTCTATAAAAAAAACTCAAAAATTCACTAAATTGATATTAATTTATAAGGGGTATATTAATTTTGTCACGAGAAGTATATATATTCTTGCTCAGGATCACCACCTGAGTTGATTTCGCCATGTCCGTCTGTCTGACCGTCTGTCTGTCCGTCTGTCCGTAAGTCTGTGGACACGATTACAGCCGTAATTTTGAAGCTATAGTGCTGAAATTCGATATTTAAGCCGTTTTCTAAACAACTAAGTTCAAGTTCGAATATGGGCTAAATCAAATGAAAACCACGCCTACCTCCCATACAACGCCAATAATAAAACTCATACAGAAGCAAATATTTGCTATTAAGTTTAGCTATTAAGTTTAGCTACAAAACTTAAATTCGGTACATGTGTAATCTATGACAAAACTGAGGTGTGTAAGAAAAATGGGCGTCATCTACCCATGAACACGCCCACCTCCCATACAACCCTAATATTGAAAACTATATAAATAGGCTTCTGTCAAAGCTATTAAAGTAAAATTAGATATTTTTTCCTTTTATATAAAAATTTAGACGTGTTAGAAAAATGGGCGTCATCCACCCATGAACACGCCCACCTCCCATACAATCATAATATTGAAAACTATATAAATAGGCTTCTGCCAAAGCTATTAAAGTAAAATTAGATATTTATTCCTTTTATATAAAAATTTAGACGTGTTAGAAAAATGGGCGTCATCCACCCACGTACACACCCACCTCCCATACAACTCCAAAATTGAAAACTATATAAATAGGCTTCTGTCAAAGCTATAAAAGTAAAATGAGATATTTATTCTTTGTTTACAAAAATTAAAGCGTGTTAGAAAAATGAGCGTCATCCACTCACGAACACGCTTACCTCCCATACAACCCAGAAATTGAAAACTATATAAATAGGCTTCTGTCAAAGCTATAAAAGTAAAATGAGATATTTATTCTTTGTATATCAAAATTAAAACGTGTTAGAAAAATGGGCGTCATTCACCCACGAACACGATTTTTTCGAGTATTTTGTTTCGCGACGGCCGTTTGGTTAAAGCAACACCCATTTATCAAAAGTGATCATTCAATGAGATGTTTGCAAAAAGTGTAAAAAAAAGGTAGAAACGAGAGGAATAAAATGTGAGGGATTATGCCAATCATGGTGGCACATAGACTGCATCAATTATACAGATGAGGACTATGCTGCCATTGCTACATTAAAAAGTAAATGCTTTTGGATCTGCGACACAGATAAAAAAAAATTCAAACAGTGGTTGAAGGGTGAGTCAAACTTAGATAGAATATGTACTGCAAATGAAGAAATAAAACAAACAAATGAAAATATAAAAACAGAAATGAGCGAAATAAAGAAGGTACTACAAAACTTAGAAACAAAGAACAAGAGCCAACCTACTCTAACATATGCTACAGTAGTGGCGAACAATATTAAAACACCACAACCCAGTAGACCAAAAAGTCAGAATAGCATCATTATATTGCCAACAGAAAAAAATCAAGAAAGCAGAGAAACAGAAAAACAATTAAAGAAAAAAATTATACCAGCTAAAATTAAAGTGGGCATATCATCTATTAAGCACATCAATAATGGAGGTATCATAGTTTCAACAGTAGATAGTACAAGTAAAGAAAAATTAGAAACAGAAATTAAACAATTAGCTGAGGGTTACAAGATTACTGCTCCGAGGATAAGAACGCCAAAAATATTAATTACGAACATAGACTGCGACTATAGCCAAGAAGAACTAGTAGAAGAATTAGTGGCAACAAATCAATTTATAGACTCAAGTGATAATTTTAAATTGGTTCATAAATTTGTAAACAAGAAGACAAAACTATGGAATTATATAATAGAAGTGTCTGGGGAAACATTAGAGAAAATATCAAATCGATACGTCATGCTCAATTATAAATCTAGATTTATTAAAGAATATATTTCATTGACCCGATGCTTTAAATGTCAGAAATATCATCATACGAGCAAAAAGTGTGAAGGAGAAGAGGCGTGCGGTAACTGTGCAGAAAAACACGACACCAGAACATGCAAAATTACCACAAACTTTAAATGCATAAATTGTGTTAGAGCAAACAAATATGGAGCAAACTATTTATGTGACCACAAAGCAGGTGCAAATAATTGTAGTGTTCACATAATAAAAATGAAGGCTACAACAGAAGCAACAAGTTTTTCTTAAGTAACAAGTATGAATAAATATAAAGAACTCAAAATCTTCTACATAAATATCTGCAGTATACGCAACAAACTTATGGATATGGAAATGCTTATATATAATATCAAAAACATAGATATCATAGTTGTAACAGAAACTTGGTTATATGAAAATGAAATACATACGTTTAATATTCCAAATTTTACAGCAATACACAACTGCAGAAACGAGAAACGAGGAGGAGGTACGGCTATTTTTGTTAAAGACTGCCTTAATTTCAGCGAAATAGTAAAAGATGAAAAATACAATACAACTATAATTGAAATAACAAATTTACAAAAAAATATTACCATAGGCACATTTTATAAAGCTCCAAATGAAAACTGCAACAATTTTATAGATTTTTTGGAAGAAACACTTGGCAATGAAAATAAAAATGTCATATTTTTTGCAGATGTTAATATCAACTTGTTTGAAAATACAAACACAGTAATAAAATACATCGACTCAGTACAAACAAATGGTTACTCACTTATAAACAACGCATTACCAACACGTCAAACTAACAATACCAGTACACTCATCGATCACATTATTACAAATATAGATACAACACACAAAATTGATTTTAAACTCGAAGATACAGACATATCTGATCACAAATACACAATTGCAACAATTACCGCTCTACAACCATATAAACCACCAATGGTCAATAAAACAATTACCAAAGTACATTATACGAAAATGGAAAAAATAGTTAAAAGTAAATTAAATAATGCAGTAATCACTGAAGTGTCACAATTAGTTGAAATAATACGAGAGGCCAAAAAGAAGTCAACAAGTCATAGGAACATTAGATGCAGAAACAATGGTTGGATAACAACAGAACTCAACAGAAAACTGAAGCTCAGACAAGACTTATACAAAAAATCAAAATCTTCGCCAGATGATCCAATAAAAAAGGAAGAATACAAAAAAATCAAAAAAGAAGTTGAAACACTTATGAAAATCAACAAACAAAAATATATAAACGAACAAATACAAAAATCCGGAAATAATACAAGAAAATTATGGAACATAATAAATTCTACAATAAGAAACAAAACCGAACAAACAACCGCATCTCAAAACCAAGAACAAACATCAACCAATAACAAAATAATTGCGAATAATTTTAACAAATATTTTAATGAAGTTGGAACAAAAATAGCAAAAACCATCAAAACAACAAACATTCATGCAACAAATGTAAAAAATCAAAAGACCCTGTTCCTCAAACCAGTCACTCACGCTGAAGTTCAGCAAATCGTCTCTAGTCTTAATATTAATGCAGCACAAGGAATAGATGAAATATCAGTTAAAGACATTAAATTTCTCCTTCCAACAATAATACATATATTAGTTTATTTAATTAATAATTGTTTCCTAACGGGTGTTTTTCCGAAATGTCTTAAAAAAGCCATAATATCTCCAATCTACAAAAAAGGTAAAAAAGAACTATGCGAAAATTATAGGCCAATCTCAGTGCTTAATTCGATCAGCAAAATATTTGAAAAAGCAATCGACTCGAGAATCGAGAACTTTATCAACTCTACCATCGGTTTTGATACAAATCAATTTGGCTTTTTAGAAAAAAGTGGAACAGAATCTGCAATAACGTCTACAATGGAAAAAATGTATGATGCTCTTGATGAAAAAAAACATGTAGCAGCTACATTTATTGATCTCTCCAAAGCATTTGACCTAGTAGATCATAAGAAATTGTTGAACGCTCTTTCAGATATAGGAATAAGAGGGCTGCCAAATGAACTGATGCAAAGCTATTTAGAAAACCGGCCGCATGTAAAAAAAATAAATGGAGAACTTAGCGAAGAGCTGACATGCGAAATCGGAGTTCCACAAGGTTCGATACTTGGACCAAGGCTATACTTACTGTTCATAAACAACATAAAGAGCTGTCATTTCAAATCCACATACAACATTTATGCTGACGACACAAATTTTATAACAACAGCGAAGACAGAAAAAGAATTAGAAGAGAAAATAAATCACGACATGGCAGTATACTACGACTGGGCTTGCGGAAACGGATTAAGCATTAATATACAAAAAACCAACTACATCGTCTTTCGATCACACAACAACATTAATATAAGCTTAAAAATCAATATTCACAACACAGAAATCCAAAGAGTGCAGCATACAAAATATCTCGGTATGATTATAGACGAGAACCTTAATTATGAAAACCACATCAGAGAAATAAAAAACTCAATACTACCACTAGTCATGGTCATCAAGAGAATTGGAAAAATTAACGAAAACGCAGCGAAACTTATATATACAGTTACAACATATGCAGCTGGAGTCAATGCAGCAAATTTCAGCTAGAGCAAATAGGAAGAGTGATGAATAAGGCTGATGAATAAGGCAATTTCTACTAAAAAAAAAACAAATTGGCCATTTCAGCCCTTGAAAGGACTTTGACCGAGCTTCTTATGATCAATTGTGTTGTGTGTGTTATTAAATGTTTGCACACAATTGACCGAGAACTGGACCTACATGTTTTATGCCGACTCCGAACGGCTAAAGTTCATGTTCTCAAGAAGCTTTACATGGCATTATTTACTCTCTGAGGTTTGCCATTGTCTGCAGAGAGGTGGTGACCGATCAGAAAAATTTTTTACTGAAAAAAACTTTTCGCCGCGACTGGGGATCGAACCCGGGCGCCGAGCATGCTAAGCCACACACTTAACCTGCATGCCACGGTCACCACAACAATTTCTACTAGAGAATTATATAAAAGCACCAAACAAATGGACATAAGCCAGATAGTCTTCTTCGAAAAATGCAAATATATTTATAAAGTACAAAATAGTATGCTGAAATCCATACTAATACTCACAACTAGAAATACAATTCATCAACATAACACGCATCAAAAACATAATTTCGAGGTACCGAAAGCACGAACATCAAAACAACTTAAGAGCTTGAAGCATAGCGCCATAAAGCAATACAATACATTGCCTGAAGATATAAAGAAGTCACCAAATTTACAAATTTTTAACAACAAACTGAAACTCTATATACAAAATCTTAGAAATTATATTATTTAACTAACATTAAATTTTTGATCTCATAAATATGCACACGTATGTGATATTATTGTGCCTTAGTTTATATTCTAAAAGTACAAAGTCTATATTTTAAATACCTAATATTGTTTATTAATATTTTTTTCTTAAACTCACACCTCTCATACACGGAATTAAATCCGTCTGAGGTTTTTAACGTAATCTTTAAATGCCAATTGGAATACATGATTGTTATATTTTAACTATATACCTTTATTATAAAATCATTGAACTAACGTAAAAAAAATTATGAAATAGTAAATAAAGATTGCATATAATAAAAAAATAATAAAAAAAAAAAAAAAAAAAAACTTTGACGCTTTACACATTGGCGCTGTTATCTATAGATACTTCAGAACTAACAGTGTTCAGTAGATCGGCCTGTTCAGCAGGTGGGCCTTCTCCCCTACTTAAAAAAAAATATGAGTCGATATTTATCAAAGCCGCCTAAGTCCACCTATGAGCGTTTTTCTGTTTTATTGCTCATCGTGCAGAGGGTAAAAAATAAATATTTTTGAATAAAAGAAACTATCCTTATCGTCTTTTATTTGGCAAAAGATCGTTTTTCAAAATTGCCTATGTCCAGGAAAATAAAATATTTACTTACTTACTTAGGTGGTCATGACAACCCGTTGTGCGATTAGGGCTTTCTCGGCCTGGTCAATCCATCGGAGGCATGGTATTCCTCTTCGTCGTCGACCCTCGGCTATCGCCTCAAACACCTTTTTCGCTGGAACTTCTTCATCCATACGAAAGACATGACCCAGCCAACGTAACCGCTGAATTGAAGTTATACGCTGAACTAAGTCAATGTCGTCGTAAAGCTCGTACAGTTCGTGGTACATTCGAATGCGATAGTCGTCGCCAACTCGCACAGAACCAAAGATTTTGCGAAGAACTTTCCTCTCGAACACCACAAGAGCGGCTCCATCTGTTTGCGATACCACCCAAGCCTCAGCGCCATAGAGAAGTACAGGTATGATGAGCGTCTTGTAGAGTGTTAGTTTTGTCGATTGAGAGAGGGCTCTGGAACCTAATTGCTTACTTAGCCCGTAGTAGCACCTATTAGCAATTGTTATTCTTCGTTTTATCTTCAGGCCGACATTGTTGTTGCTGTTTACGGCGGTGTATGTATGCAGGTATGTGAACTCCTTGACAACTTCAAAGTTATATTTGCCTGCTGTAATATGGGAGCCTAGACGCCGCGCTTACCTATTTGCAGACATCATACACTTGGTTTTGCCCTCGTTCACCGTCAAACCCACTTTGGCTGATTCCTTTTCGATAGCGGCGAAAGCAGCACATACATCACTCTTGGTTCTGCCGATAATATCGATATAATCAGCATACGCAAGGAGCTGGACACCTTTGTGTACCGAACTCAGACATTGTTGAGGCAATTCCGAATCGGGCTATCGAACGCAGCTTTGCAATCAACAAAGAGATGATGGGTGTCAATTTGATTTGCGTGGATTTTCTCCAAGATTTGGCGTAGTATAAAAATTTGGTCTATGATGGACTTGCCAAGACAAAAGCCACACCGATAAGGTCCAATCAGTATTTTGGTAGGCGGCACCAATCTTTCACAAAATACGCTCGAAAGAACCTTGTATGCGATGTAAATAAGACTGATACTTCGGTAGTTGGCGCAGATTGTCGGGTCTCCTTTCTTAAGTATAGGACAAAGCACACTGAGATTCCAAGGGGAGAATTGTTGGTGTGGTCACCTACAAGCAGATTGGATAAATGCTGTCTCCATAATCTCACTACGCACTGCGTATCTGTAACCAGATAACCATTCTCATCTCTACAAGTGGGTGCTCCGGGCTTGAAACCTTGGTTTAGACGCTTAACCTGCTGGTAGAATTTTCGAGCATCATTCTTGCCCTGGTACACCTCAATTTTTTCTCGCTCACGCTTTTCTTGCTCTCTTTTTTTACGTCTGAAAAGGCATCTCTCTTCTTTCATCCTATCACGATCTTTTTATATGCGGCGTATTTTGCTGCTGTCGCGTTGCGACACTCCTGGTCATACCATTGGCTGCAAGGTTGTGGGCGCCGAAAACCAAGGACTTCTTCAGCAATAGTTCGCATTTAGTGGGATATATGCGCCCAAAATCCACCAGTGCCATCGAGGCAAGAATAAGGTTGGTTGAGCTTAACCGAGAGTTGAGCGGAGTAGACCTCGGTGGTCCGTTGTGATAGCAGCTTAAAGACATCAAGTTTTCGTTGCATAGCTGTGCGTGTATTTTTCACAATGCACAAGCACATGAGGATCTTGGCTGCGACAAGATAATGATCGGAGTCACTATTGACTCCCCGAAATGTAAGCACATCCAGTGCACATGATCAATTTGGTTTCGAGTTTTTTGATCCGGAGACAGCCAAGTTATCTTTTGGATATCGAAGTGCTCGTTTCTGGTGCTACTAACTATCATGTTGTGCGCCGCGGCGAAGTCGATCAGTCTTACACCGTTGTTCGAAGTGGTCTCGTGGAGATTGAACTGACCGATAGTGGAACCAAAGATGCCTTATTTTTCGACCTTCGCGTTAAAATCGCTGAGAACTATTTTCACGTCATGGGCCTTGCAGCGTCCTTGACAGCATCGTTCTTTTCCTCCATCTGGGGCAATGAGCGCAAATTAGGCTTGTGTGGAAGAATTTCGCCTTAATGCGGATTGTCACCAGACTTTCGTTCACAGGTGTGAACCGGGAAACAATATGGCGTAGTTTCCGGCTTACGACGAGTCTGCATCCAAATTTCCATCGATATGGGCTATATACATATGCCGGAAAAAGTGGTTTAAAAGAATGGTCAAAGGAGGAGTATTACAAGGGCTGATTAAAAAAGGAGTATTGACATGATGTATGACTAGGAGCATAATAGTCCCTGTGTTCGAGCATACTTCATTGTGGTAATGTTGCATGCTGGCTGGTCAAGTTTTCTAATTTAATTTAGATAAGGCGATCAGTTTTGGAAGAAACAAGTGTTACAGTCTTTACTGATAGTGTCCGAGACATTCAACAGGATTGGCTGTACTATAGCACTTTATGTCGCTGAATTTGTTGATTAAGTTCCGAATCACGTCATAGCCAATACCCAGCTAGTATCTATCGGTATAGTATACCAGGATACTTAGATAAGCTTGCTTATCAAGTCATTTGTGCTTAAACTATCAATTCATATCTGGTTTTTGTTGGAAGCTCATTCCAAGGTGGAAACCCTTTTTCCGCGGGACTATCGTGGGCTGGCCCTTCGGGGAGTTTCGTGCTGGCTGTGGTAAGCTTAATGTCGCAAGCTAGACAACGAGTCGGCGTGACGTTGCATCTCTGTACAACCAGGCTGGCATATCCTATGGAAACGCGAATCCCTAGGGCACTGGTTATGCCCGGAAAATAATTAATTTTTATATGGCGATAATGGCGATCGACTTCTGCATGATATGATTGAAAAGAAGGGTTATTTAGTTGAAATCTTGGGTGCTGAGTGCCTGGAAACTGGTCGATAAATTTAATTGCATTCCTAAAACCATTGGACTTGAGAAAGCAACTCCTAATAGACATGTCGGCCCTATGATCCTGCACACCAACAAGTTTGATGGATGTGAATCCTGAGAATGCTTCTGTTGAGAGTTGATTTCGAAGTCCATGACTCCTCGCCATGGGGCAAGTAGAGTTAAACCGAACAGGTAGGCATCTATTTTAAAAAATGGAACACAACTGTCACCAGACTTTCGTTCACAGGTGTGACCTGGAAACAAGATGGCGTAGTTTCCGGCTTACGACGAGTCCACATCCAAATTCGCGCTTCTCCGAATGTCAGCTGTAGTAGATATCGCAGTCTGCTCTCTTGGAGCAGCCTTGTCCTTTCCATCGCATCTCCTGGATGGCGGTGATGTTAGCCTTTATTTTTTCGAGGGCTTCCGCCAGACAGCGGTATCTTCCCTATAAAGGATCCAGACATTCCAGATGCATATTCGTAAACCATTGTCCGTTATTCGTTTGCGGTGGTCGTAGTAGAGATTCATATCCGAGGCTATTTTAGTTTTCATTGATAAATTTGTAATGTGGTTGGAACCCAAACCCTACGCACATTCCATTTTTAAGGTCTTGTAGAGATCCCTCAAGTTTATAGTCTAGAGGAGACATCGCCGCTCAAATTAGCTGTCAACTAAACGGTGTTAGTTTGCCGTTTCCTTGGAAGTTTTGAGTCGACTTGAGACGATTTCGACATCTGATGAATTGTTCTATATTGATGTTATCTTTATATTATAATAGTATGCATGATAGTATGATAGTGTGTTATAAAAATGTATCTTTTTCTTAAAAGTTCTTTGTTGCATTGGAAATTTATATAGTTAAGCTTGTGACTGTGTAGCCATTAACTATTAACAAACTATGGCTGGCCATCATTAATTTGAACATGAATTCATAATTCATCAAATGACTCTGCAATCAAATAGACACAATTGTGCCTACTACATGAGGGTGTAATAAATTTAAACAAAAATTATTTTGTAACTTTTAATCCTAATCATTTATTAAATCTAATTGTTTAATTACATTTTTATGCACGAGCAAGTGCACTGCCAGTAAATTGGTTAATTTTACCAGTTCTACTCAATTGTCTTTTTGTTTGTTTTTGTTTTGCTGAGTTTTACATTGAGTTTTACACTCCATGACTCAAAAAAGTAAAACCAAAAAACCTACACAACAAACTCGGCATGCATAAATCACCTGAGACCCACTTGAAATCAAACGTGTAACCATAACAAATGACTTTATTAGAAAATTTGAACAGAATACAGATTAAGACATAACAATTTGTGTGATTTTGATGTCAAAAAGAAAATCAACAAAATCCCAAACAATTCAAAAACATTTACAGACGAGTGAAAATTAGCGGCGTCTAAAATGAATTAAGCCATGATCCATTGAAGCATGTTTAGTTAGGTTAGAAAAAAAATACAAGGATAAACAGTGGAGCAGAACAGAGGCGATTTAAAATAATTTAGAAAATTGAGCTCAGCTAATTTAATTTGAAAATTTGGCAAAACGAACGAATGCACAGCGATGCGGTGCAAAGTAGCAAAAACGTGACTTTGTTCGTATCGTGGAACATCGACTCCTGCTATTAAGGGAGGAAAAAAAGAAAAAAAAAAAAAAACACAAAATAATATGAAGCAATCAGAAACATTGTAAGAGTTTTTGCATAATTTTTTTGGGCAGCAACCTGCGGGGAGAAACATCAAAAGCCATGCATATTTTGTTGCCAACAACAACAGATGGCGTAGAAGTTCAAACAGAAATTAATATAGGAAGTATAAGTAACGATTGTTGTTTTAGTTTTTGCCTTTTTTTGTTTTTTTACTTAAATATAAAGGTACATATATATCTTCATTTAATTTCGATGTGCAGATAGTTTTGAGGGTATTCAGAGTGCTGCGCATGCGCAACATGTTGCTAAGCGTAATCGAGGCAAATCTGTCTGCAATTCGCGCAGAAAGATTAGAGCAACAAGATAACAGCTGAGTGAGGTGCGGCATACAAGCGCGCGTTGAACACTTCGCAGCAGATCTAAGTGTTGGCCAGATTCGTTGTGTTGTTTTTGAAGCACGTTTTATTCGTTGAGTTGTTGTTGTTCAGCGAGTCCGCATTTATAACTGTCACTCTTGGCAACAAAATATGCTGTTGTAGGACAGTTGTTGTTGTTGTTGTTGCGGAAATCAGGTCACCGGGCTAGAGTTTTATTTCCATCGTACTTATGTAAGAGAAAATAGAAACAAAAAATATGCCTATGCTTCTCCATTTCAGACAAATGTTTAGGATTGTTTTTCTCATCATTAATATTGAGCGTCATCTTAATAAATTGAATAAAACTGTTTTATGTTGCCTTCAGCTTTCAAAAATTCATCACAATATTTAAATTGAAACAAATTATTAAAAAGAAAACAAATTCAAAATTAATTATAATTAAATTCAATTCATAGTTCAAAATTCAAAATTCAAAATTCAAAATTCAAAATTCAAAATTCAAAATTCAAAATTCAAAATTCAAAATTCAAAATTCAAAATTCAAAATTCAAACTTCAAAATTCAAAATTCAAAATTCAAAATTCAAAATTCAAAATTCAAAATTCAAAATTCAAAATTCAAAATTCAAAATTCAAAATTCAAAATTCAAAATTCAAAATTCAAAATTCAAAATTCAAAATTCAAAATTCAAAATTCAAAATTCAAAATTCAAAATTCAAAATTCAAAATTCAAAATTCAAAATTCAAAATTCAAAATTCAAAATTCAAAATTCAAAATTCAAAATTCAAAATTCAAAATTCAAAATTCAAAATTCAAAATTCAAAATTCAAAATTCAAAATTCAAAATTCAAAATTCAAAATTCAAAATTCAAAATTCAAAATTCAAAATTCAAAATTCAAAATTCAAAATTCAAAATTCAAAATTCAAAATTCAAAATTCAAAATTCAAAATTCAAAATTCAAAATTCAAAATTCAAAATTCAAAATTCAAAATTCAAAATTCAAAATTCAAAATTCAAAATTCAAAATTCAAAATTCAAAATTCAAAATTCAAAATTCAAAATTCAAAATTCAAAATTCAAAATTCAAAATTCAAAATTCAAAATTCAAAATTCAAAATTCAAAATTCAAAATTCAAAATTCAAAATTCAAAATTCAAAATTCAAAATTCAAAATTCAAACTTCAAAATTCAAAATTCAAAATTCAAAATGCAAAATGCAAAATTCAAAATTCAAAATTCAAAATTCAAAATTCAAAATTCAAAATTCAAAATTCAAAATTCAAAATTCAAAATTCAAAATTCAAAATTCAAAATTCAAAATTCAAAATTCAAAATTCAAAATTCAAAATTCAAAATTCAAAATTCAAAATTCAAAATTCAAAATTCAAAATTCAAAATTCAAAATTCAAAATTCAAAATTCAAAATTCAAAATTCAAAATTCAAAATTCAAAATTCAAAATTCAAAATTCAAAATTCAAAATTCAAAATTCAAAATTCAAAATTCAAAATTCAAAATTCAAAATTCAAAATTCAAAATTCAAAATTCAAAATTCAAAATTCAAAATTCAAAATTCAAAATTCAAAATTCAAAATTCAAAATTCAAAATTCAAAATTCAAAATTCAAAATTCAAAATTCAAAATTCAAAATTCAAAATTCAAAATTCAAAATTCAAAATTCAAAATTCAAAATTCAAAATTCAAAATTCAAAATTCAAAATTCAAAATTCAAAATTCAAAATTCATTGTATTTAAGTTGAAATTCTTAACTCAAATCAAATTTCTTTTATCTCTTCATTCCGCAGAAACTCTTCACCACTATCCTGCTGTTGCTCATCTCACTCACTTTGCCCACAAGCGCCGATGATGAGAGCTCCACAGAGAATAACGAAATCATACCACGCGAAGCCATTCAAAAGCTAGACTACTCGGTGAGACAAGCACTGCTGCGTGCCATAGATAAACTCGAGCAGGAAAGAGATGTCCAAGAGACATCCAACGAAGAAGTTTCACCACCACTTTCTGAAGCAGCAACAATATTATCGCCTGTCTCTGCACTTCAACCACCTTTAGACCAAGATGCTACATCTGAGAGCAAGGAGCTGCTGGAGGAGAGCACATCAGCGGTCGATGTATTGCCAACAGTGCAGTTCTTTACGGCCACCTTCGACGAGAAGAACACACAGGAGCAACTCCTCTCCTCATTCATTGATCGAACGAAGCTGTGGAAGAAGACGGGAGAAGCTGCGCTGGCGCAGGACAATCGTCAGCCGCCACACAAAGGTGGCACTTCGGCGCGTGCCAATGAAATTTCGTCCGAAAGTCGAGATGAGATAAAATTTGAGATACGCAGCAAATCCAAGCCACAAGTTGTGTCAGTAATAAGCCCAGCGCCACCACCAGCAACTACAACTGCAATAACGACAACCACAACGCCACGACCTAAAACAACACGTCGCCGCACAACAACTACCACAACCACAACAACAACAACCACTCCACGGCCCACTCACAATGAAGATGGTGAAAATATTGAGGTGGTGAATAAGAATGACATTCGAATTTTGGAGGCACCGCTGGTAACGGCCTTTACCGTTGATCTTGATGAACGTGGTTCGGCCAAGAAAGTGATACCAATTGTGCACGCCTCATCGGTACCAACAACGCTGTTGTCTCCTTATAGTCCACATAGTGGACCTACCATTGCCAAGTTGAATGTGCTACCGGGACCACCGATTTCACCGTTACAACCAACATCGAATTTACTGCCCACACCAGTGCCAACGCAGTCAACACAACTTTCGACCACAGCGAGCACATTTGCAAATCGGGCCGTGTATGGACAACATTTAACGGTAAGTGTTGAAAATTCTTTGAACTTTTGACTGGTAAAAATTAAACTAAAGGCCACCAATGCTGGGTTAAATATTGTACGTATAGACTTACAGAAATCTAGAAGGATCTCAGTAGTTAATGTAGAAATTTCATTTAAAGTGATATGCGATGAAATAGAGCCACGCACTTGCTGATGATATTAGTTAATTCAAATTTTTTGTATCACATGTATCATTAAAAACCCTTTCTCTCATGATTATTGTACAGTTGGTTTAGTTTTATGGTTTAAAAATAAATTCTAGTGTTTCAAACAATTTGGTCTAAAATTTGGAAGAGCCAAGCACTGCAGTCCTGAAAACCGAAAAATTATTATAAATTTGTGTCAAGAAGTAAAAGCCAAAAATAAGAAGTATAGTTGGCTGCTCAAAGAAAATTGTTGAGAACGCAATAAAGTTTACACAAAAAACAGCAATCAGAGAGAGACGAAAACAACTCAAAATAAGAACCAGTTAGTAAAAATGAATTCTATGTCACGCAAAAAGAGATCCGTTTGTGACCTCTTTCGCTCTTAAAAAAAATAATATTCCTAAATAAAGTCTAAAGCTACTCGGGTACCAAAGTTAATGTCCGCAAGCGATTACAATTCGCAAAGAATCAAGCGGAATATTGAAAGATTCTTTGGTCAGATGTAACCAAAGTTAATTTATTTAACTCAGACCGATGCAGCCTTTCTGTGAGAAGACCCTCCAATACCGAATTTCTCCCTCAACACACTATAGGTCCCTTATGCTTTACAATACCTCAGAATTTTGAGTGAAATCATTTTGCCGTAAGCACTGTTTAATAAGCCGCTTTGATGGATGTTTCAGCAGGATAACGACCAGAAACACACATCAAAGCAGGCAAAATAATGGTTTAGACCAAAAAAACATTAAAGATAAACATGAACGTTTTAAGTTGGCCGCCACAGCCGCTAGACCTTAATCCTTAAATAAAATTTATGTCGAGAGGTAAAAGTGGCTCTTAGAGACAAAGATTCCACCAACAAAGATGATTTTTGGAGTTTAATTAAGGACGCTTGGAAGAAAATTCTAGATACACGGCCCATTTTGTTCACAAGAGGCATACAGATGATTTAGCTGGTGGATAACTTTTTTGAGGTTAATTTTATTCCAAGTTTATAAATCGTGGGATAAAAAATAGATTTTGTTCACATATTATTTCTGATTTATGCTGAGTGCAATAACTTCGCTATGAGTTTTATCGCTTGTTTGTTTTGATATTTTTGACAGCAAATAATGGAAAAAATATTAAAATGAGAGTGATAAGAGCGAGTTAGTCAAGTTAACCCAGCAATATACACGAGTTAAATATTTCAGTGTTAAACTATCTCGCCGCCATTTTTATCTCTCGCTCAGAAGTTAAAAACCTTGTTCATAGCAGTGTTGCTAGAGAGACGAACTGAAATTTACCACTTTTTTGAAAAAAATTTACCACTTTCGAAGACAATTTGCTTTTTTCAAAAAAAAAAAATTATAAAATTTTTAAATGACGCCGTCATACTTCACTATTTCCACAATAAAACGTTTATTTGCTAGCCTTGAATAACAATTGTATTCTTCCTTTTACCAGCAACATTTCCAATCTATGATATGTAAGGGACTTCTTCTATCCACTTTTTCCTTAACTTTTTATCCTATAGGAAAATGTATCCTATAAATTATATGCTTTTAAGCAATATTCAATGCAGTTTCAAAATATTTGCTTACATCTTATTTCTTGATGTAATTCATCAAATTTCTTAGTTTTTAAATTAATATTCGCAGCAACTCAAAAATTGAAATAATTCTACGTTTATCTTAATAATGTTTTTGTTTTTTTTTTTTGCAAGATTGGATTCACAATAATAAAGAACTGCTTGGGAACACGTGCAGAAAGGTAACAGTGCTGCTTATAGCTTAAAATACTTGGAAATCTAAAAATAATTATTTTGAAAAAGTTACAACTTTTAGTCAAAAATTAAATTTTTTACTTCTGCCCAAAAAATGAGTCAAAAATTACCTCATTTAGGGAAATTTACCTCAATCTAGAAACAGTGGTACATAGTGAGAACACATGAAAAAATGGAATTATCTCGGAGATAAATTTATCCCTCTGTGAACAAAACGCCTCTGAAAACAAAAGTGCCAAAAACTAGTCGATTCGATGTTAAGGCGTTGCTCAGCAGTTATCAGAAATAATGGATACTCCTACCAAATATTGAGGTATAAATAATTATATTTCAATATCGATGGTTAAGCGCACAAAAGTGATAAGTGAAAAATTTGGAATGTTTGAAATTTGACAAAACACAAATTTCAACTGTACTCTGAGCAGCATCCATTGGTTATGCATTTTCAAGAAATTTACACAAGGTAGATATTATATTGATGATTTGGAAAATCTAGTAAACCTATTTTTGTCAAAAGGTCACTTGTCACTTAAGTGAGCTTAACCATCGATATTTTGTATTGATTATTTCCGGAAATTTCGTATTTTTTAATCCCAGGTCTGGCTAAAATTAAGTAACTACTAAAATAAAAATGCAAAGTTTCTTAAGATTTTTTGGTTTAAATAATTTGTATAGCACTGGCTCTATTCCATAGCACCTCACCTGAAAATAAAACTATTTTGAAACAGAAGCGCCTAGGTCTAAGATTTATAGGAAGTACTAGGGATTTCGAATACGGGATTAGAGTCTAAACTAGTCCAGCAAAAAATTATCCCGGGATCATTGTTAAATATTTCGGGATTAACAAAATGTGTAACTAGATAATTCAGTACAAAAATGTTGTCAATAAGGCTGCCATGATAAGTTGTTCAGATATTTTATTTATATTGAACCGACTTGTGCTGAGTCGAAAAGGTGCTTTTCGTGAGCTGGCTACATTTGTAACAAAATAAGAATCAGGAACCCGCACGTTACATGCATTAACGTCACTAAAATATAATTTTAAAGTATCTGTTTTATTAATAAAGAGAACATAGTTGAAAAGAAACATATTTTTATATATATAGGGTTCGTTTTATTACGAAACTAGTCCTGGGATTAAAATTTTTAAATCTCGAAATTACGGGGTTGAAAAAAGGGTCCGGGATTAACATCCCTAAAGAGTACTAAATGGTTTCATGGGAATATTTACAAAAAGTTTTACTCTAAATTGACATTTAGTCTGTGTCCTAAACTATTTTTATAGAAAATAGAGCACTTTTTGGCATTTAAACAAGATCCGAATTTCGAATGATATATTTTCAATTGCAAATTCATAGGCAGCACTTTCAAGAAACCCTAAAATTCAATATTTATCAATTTTTGAAATGATATTATAAAAGTTTGTACTTTTATGGGAGCCAAATGGGAGTTTATACAGATCCAAAATAAAGCAAATTTAAACTGTATTAAACAAATTTGAACTGGCATTCAAAAGTTCGAATTTTTCCGGCAATACATTCGTCATTTTCAAGTTCATATTCTTGGCTCCAGATTAGTATTCAAAGTTCTTAAAAATAACAGCATAAACAATTTAAGCAAATTAGAACTGCAGTTTTCAGTCCATGTAGAATATGCCTCAATCCACAGTAAGCTGTCCATCACTGTAACTCTTTTCTAATTTTTTGTTTATTTTTATTTTCAGAAGCAGTCACCGCAAAGCTCGAACGGATTCATCCAGCCAACACCTGATGTTAATAATTTCTTAATTGAACGACAGCGTCAGCTGGAACAACAAATCTACCAGCTAAAATTGCAGGCTCAACAACAACAGGAACTCATTCTGCGTCAATTAAAATTACTTGAAGATCAAACGAAACAGAGTAGCTTGGCACGGCCAGCACCATCGATAGCACAGCCAACAACACTGCAGCAGTTGCAGCAACCACAGAACCAACAGACTGGATTCACCATACGTCCTTCGGTCGAGTTTATACCAAGTTCACTCAACAAACAACAACAACAACAGCAACAACAACAACAAACCATCTTCCAAACATTTCCAGCTGTGCAACAATTGCCTCTTAAAGATACAGCTGGCACATTCTCAGCTACTAATAATAATGCTCTGTCAGTTAGCCAACTGCAGCAGCAGCTGACACCTCCGCTGAATCCTGTACAGCAAGTATTTCATAATTTACAAAAGTTACAACAACTACGACAACCGCAACAGCTACAGCAGCAACAACAGAGAGCAAATCCAGGGGCAGCATCATCGGTGCAGATTCAACCCTCTACGCAGTTCAGTTTTGTGCCCACATTTGCAACACCGTTAGCACAACAACCGCTAGAATTGTCACTATTTCAGGCGTTGCCGCAACGTGAGTCTCAAAAATTTCAAACACAGACAGCAACACAGCAGCAAGGAGGATCATTTCTGCCATCGTATGTTAGCAATGCGGTTTTGCAGCAGCAACAACAACAACAACACCAGCAACAAGTGCAACAACAACAACAACAACAGCAGCAACAACAAGAACAGCAACACCAACAACAACAGCAGCAAGTGCAACAGCATCAACAGCAACATCAACAACAACAGCAGCAAGTGCAACAGCATCAACAGCAACATCAACAACAGCTGCTTAATCAGCAGCAGCAACGCGCACGTCTTTTTCGCAATGAGGCTGGAACTTCGAATTTTGGCCTAAATCAGATTCAGTTGCAGGCACAACCTAGCAATACTATTAATTCGCATGTCAATACAACACCAAATAATAACAACAATAACAATAACAACAACAATAAAAACAGCAATAACAACAACAACAACAATCAGCAGCATAATTTCGAGAGTCAGAATTTTTATCGACAACATCTGGAACCACAGTTCAGCACTCAGTTGCTGCAGAACGCACAATTGTTCTACCAACAACAACAACAGCAACAACAGCAGCAGCAGCAGCAGCAACAACAACAACAACAACAACAAGCACCACAAGGTCAACAGCAGCAGACACCAACATCAGGTAACTCACTCAGCAACAATCTTAGTCAAATTAATTTTAAGAATTTCGAAGAATTTAAAATAATTGGTAAAGTTTTAGCTTTAAATCACGGCATTAACACGTTCAC
Organism: Tetanocera ferruginea; assembly: GCA_958299015.1. Taxonomy (NCBI): domain Eukaryota; kingdom Metazoa; phylum Arthropoda; class Insecta; order Diptera; family Sciomyzidae; genus Tetanocera; species Tetanocera ferruginea. The sequence continues at coordinate 147,807,042 of OY282642.1, read as the reverse complement.
GCCGCAAAATCAACAACGCTACAATGGCGGATTTTAGGCCAAGAGCACACAAGCATGTTGCCTCTATCACTTTCCCACACTTAAGAATTCACAACAAAGTAGCAACTGCACCGAGAGCTAGTGTGAAATCACCAACAACCACCATACTTGAGCACCATCATATTTCGAACAACTTCTATTCTTTATCGGAACTCACTTGCCTGGATGCACTTTTACTGCGCATGCACCAACTGCACCATACCTTCCTACACACACAGTACTTAAAAACTTATTTTTTCAAATTTAAAAAATCTTTTTTTACTCTCTATTAATCTTTGAACACTTTTTAGTTCTGTACTTATTTCGAAAGCAATTTTGTTGCACTTCGAAGTGCAGCTGTTTTTTCCATTTTTTCTTCATAAGTATTTTTATAATTTATCTCTATGAATATAATTCATATTTATATGAATTAAGTTTTTAGTTTTAGTTCATTTTAAGACAAAAAAACGATGAAAATGTTTTCTTTATTTTGTATGTTTTGTAAATATTGTACTTTCAACATATCGAAAACTAAGAATTACATTAATTTCATGTTTTGTTAAGATGTAATGTAAAGAGTTTTGATATCAGAATTAAGTTTTTTGTTTTTGTATTTTAGTTATTTATTGTGAATAAATAAATTTTTATAACAAAAGTGAAGAGTTGTTTTTAATTTCTTATATCATCTGAAATCATATCATGAAAACTAAATAATCGCTTGTAGAGTCAGCCATGAAAAGAGAAATACATGCCTATAAAAATGTGAGTATTCTTTTTAAAATATTTATTCAAATTGTGAGTCAAGCCAATCGGTTTTATAGTTTCGAAATGTTGACTTACAATTAGTTGTTTATTTTCAGTTGAATTGTAATTTTTTTTTTTACGTACATCGCAAGAATTGAGGGCTTCTTTAGTCGTTATCGTTAAAATTATGGCATCAGAACAATATTTCAATATTTCAAGCAGATATAGTCAAAAGAACATAAAATTCTAAACTTCAGGTTTTCATTCTTCAAAAACAAAAACAAAAAAAAATTGGCCATTTCAGCCCTTGAAAGGACTTTGATCGAGCTTCTTATGATCTATTGTGTTGTGTGTGTTATTAAATGTTTGCACACAATTTACCAAGAACTAGACCTACATGTTCTCAAGAAGCTTAACATGGCATTATTTACTCACTGAGGTTTGCCATTGTCTGCAGAGAGGTGGTGACCGATCAGAAAAATTACATGTTGCAATTGGTTTGCATGTGAAAAACATCACAGGTAAATGTTAGCTAGAGAAAAAATTATATTGAGAGAAGATTCATATTGTATCAGCGATTTTGCTATGTTTGCACTTTTTTGTGTGAATAGAAAACCCAAATTGGAATATGATCGACACCATCGAACCAGACATCAACAATTTGATTAACAGTTTTTTTCCAACATCTCATATGCCAGAGTGTGATGAGTATTCGCATTAGATAAAGGCTATTTTGTACGAGTTATTCTATTATTACACGGTGTAACACGTAAAAGTCATACAACTTTTTTACTATTGTTCCTTAAAGTTAGGGACGTAATAGAAAAACTCCATCGGGTATTTTCTAGTTTGGCTACCGATCGGATTTTAAGATACCTGAAAGATATCGGTTGAAACTTGATTTTTCAAAACAAATGCTTTTTTTCTCACGGCTGTATCTCATAGCTATATCAGCAAAGTTGTAGCTATTAACAAGGAAAATAAAAGCTCAGAGCACACTAACACGATAAAGGCTTCTCCGCAGCCTCAAAATCGCAAAAATGGAAAAAGCTTACTTGTTATTTTTACCAGTTTTGGTCCATATCTCTCAAACAGTTTTGCATTTTGGGCAAAAATATACAACAAAATTGTAGGCAAGCAAAAACTAAACAACTATTTACAACACGTCAACTGCCAGCGAGTACTCCTTAATACCGTTTTGGCCCTGAAAATGTGGCATATTTTCATTAATAATCATAATACTATCCATGCTTGAAATTTTACTATTAAACATACACGAACTCATTACGTTTTTGAGTTATAAATCTTAATATATAAAAGACAAGCGTCCTGCTCCGTGCTCTATATCGTAAAACATGTTCAGCCTGGACCAGAACCTATTGTAAAATTATCCATTTGAAATCTTTGTACGTACTATACTTTTTAAAATCTGTTCAGCCTGGACCAGAACCTGTTGTAAAATTATCCATTTGAAATGTTTGTTCTTACTAAATCACAATGTTCAGTCTTCTGATCCAAGTTTTAGCGATTAGCTACTCAAGTTAGGAAATGGAGATGAATATATCATAGAAATTCCAGATCATTTTGTTTTTAAAGGTTCGCTTATTAACCCTTTCAATGGCTTGCCTAGAATAATCGTGGACAATTTTTTTGAGCTTATATTCCAATCATTTAAACAATAAAAAGATTAAAAAACATCCTTATGATTTTTACATGAGCTGCTTTGCTTTTGGCAGGCTGTCTAATATAATAGACAAAACCATGATAACGTTGTATTATAATATTTTAGTTCAACTAAAACAACCGGAGACAAATGCAAATGCGTTATTTATGCAATTGTTATTATAAAAAAAAAAAATTATACTTTGCAAACCAATCACAATAATCACTTCTTTTTTGCAAAATTTATTACCACGCGATATAAAAAAATTGAAGGCTTCTGTTGGGCATAAAATCGAAAATCTAACTAAGTTAAACGTTATATATCTCACTATGATTATTTTTGTCATGTTGGCACAACTTCATTTCATAGTACCAACCTATTTGATTTTAGAAAAGATGTTGGAAAATAAAAAAACAATTTTTTTCCAAAATTGCTATACTGTGCCCAAAAAATTCCGATGTGAACGAAGTCAATGAGCAAGTTCTAAATATTTTAGTTGGTGACACATTGAGAGATCTGAGCACGGACTAAATTGAAGACAGTGATGATAACGATAAACAAAATTACCCTGCCGAGTTTTTGAATGTATTTTATCCTTCAGGAATGCCATTTCATAAGTTAAATTTCAAAATTGGAAGTATTATAATACTTTGTCGAAATTTCAATATCAAAAGAGATATCTGTAATGGAAGGTGGTTAGTTTTGAAAAACCTAAAAACTTAATTAATCATCGCACAGGTATTGACAGGCGCACTGGCGAACGTGCACTGAGAAAAAAACACATACCTTGCTCCGGTAAAAAATTTCTCTATTTTTGATAATAGCAATTTTCTCTTTTTCAAATAAAATTTTCTTCAATTAGAATAAATTTTCACATTTTCGAAGAAATATTTCTTTACTTCTAGGAAATGGAAATATTTCAATGTCTCTAATAATGATAAGTATTTTTCTCGCACAAAAAATTTCTCATTTATAGAGAAATTTTATTGAAAATGAAAAACTTTTCTTATATTTTGATAAAAAATTCACTATGAGAAGTATTTTCTTCAATAAAAACAAATATTTTCTCAAAAAAACAAGTATTTTTCTCTAAAAACGATATATTTTTCTATTTCATGGAAGCTTTTTATCATTTTTAGAGAAGTTTTAGTATCGCAATTAGAGAATAACATTCTCTGGAGCAAAGTCTATACCATTTTTCTCTAAATATGATGCCTTTTTTATTATATTCCGAGACACTTTTTTCTGAGTGTGAAATAGTTTTCATACCTACAATTGATTTGGCCCCGACAAACACAGATTTGCCTTTCACTCTCCGGAGGCGACAATTTCCAGTTAAACTGACATTTTCAATGACTATAAATAAACTGCAAGGTTAAATATTGCAAAAAGTAGGAGTTTTTCTAAAAGAACTGGTATTTAGTTAGTAAAACAAAGCATTATAGATAGCAAGGAACAAGGTTAATTGTTTAAAAATTCTAAGAATTTTTTACTAGAAATGTTGTATATAAAGAAGTTTTATCAAAATAATTTAATAAACATGTTTTCAAATAAAAACCTTTGTATATAAATCCAATAAATTTTTTGTCGCATTTTGTACTCTAAATGGTTCCTTCCCGTCGTAGGACAGGCTTTTACACTTGTTTTATCATAAAATCCGATCGGTAGCCAAACTAGCAAATTCCCGATAGAGGTTTGATTTAAGGAACAACAGTCAAAAAGTTGTTTGAGTTCCATGACCTCCAAAAAGTTACAGTGTGCTATTCTAATTTTTATAATATTTGTTATTTATTATAATAAATATTTTGTATTATTTTTATATTATTTTGAATTTATATTATAATTACAAAATGAAGTGCGTCTCAACATGTCCCTTCTTTTGGGACATTTGCTTGTGCTTTTTTTCGTCGTCACACTGTGTCATTATAGTTGAAAAGAAAAGCAGATAGAGATGATGACCCAAATTTTGGAAGAAGCCAGACACAACCATTTGAGTCAACATTAAATGTGGTATAAATTAATGTGTGTGTTGAACAATTTCTGAAAAATATATGGAATTTTAAGCAAAAAGGTCTGTTTATATAAGCTTTTTTGTCAGGTTGTTGTTCCCAATTTTCAATAAAAAAGTAACATATTTGATATGTACAGTAGTTGGAAAAAATAAGTTGTCAAGGCAAACATTACTTTAATCAAAATATCTCACGATCATATTAGCTTTGTTTTTGCTTTTTGTACTTATATAACAGTGAGTGGGACGTCGCAAAAGAATTTTATCATAGAGATTCAATGTCATTATTTATACGAAAAACTAAAATAAAGTAAATTTATTATTAGGAAAAAAATATTAATAAGTTCTAATCATCCATTTTGAAATCATCATTTTGAATTATGGTTGTAAAAAAGAGTTTTTTTATTTTGGTTTTTATCAATTTTACTTAATTTCATTAATTTGCTAAAGGATTCATACAAACTTATGAAAAAATGCCTAAATTCAGTCAGTTAAGAGATGAAGAGTGCACTGCCATAATAAATTTTTATAAAAACGGCCTTGCGGAAAGATAGATTGCAGAAATATGTAAAAAAAGTCAAGCCTCAATATGGAAAGTCATTTAAAAATTCAAAACCCAACACCGACTGTGCAGGAAATCATGCTCTGTCTGTTCAAAAATAACTACAGAAAAGGTAAACAATCGTATATTGACAATTCCTTAAGCAGATCCTTTAGGAATTTAGAAGTAATATGCATGGTCGAGTTGAACGAAAACTTCCGTATCTAAATAAGCCGAACAGGGTAAAAAGGCGCGAATTCTATAAAGAACACATATTAAAGTCTATGAGTCTATGATAAGACTCAAATACTCTCATGGCATGATATATGTTTGAAGGAAGCCCGGCGAATAACTCTCGTAGCGAATAACTCTGGCCAACATAGTATTATTACGGTTTGGAAGTTATGTCGTGAAATTTTCTTTCACCAGCAGCTGATCTGGGTAATAAGTACATCAATTTGTTAATGAAACTGTTTAAATTTTTAAAACAAAGTTTTTTTAACCCAATATTAAAATAACTGATATTCTCCCAAAATTTATCATAACGATTATTTTTTGAAAATTGAAGCATTTTCGATTCCGCTACTATTACTCGCCCTCAATCACGTTTAGAAAACTAATAATCAAAGTTGAAATTAAAACTTCAGAATGCAACAAGATCCTTTTGGTATTATAATTGATAAATTTCTTAAAGAATTTCAATTCAGTTCAAATCTAAGTAGGATTTGCTTAAAAATTTCCAGTTTATTTATTTACAGAGTTTATTAATAACGCGTTCACATAAATTTGTTCATAACGCGTTATAACTAAAACCAGCAACAAAATATAACTTATGTATAACGCATTATAATGTTATTTAATTTGTTCTTTAAATTTTATCTGTCGAATTGTAACGCCTTATAAACTGGTGAATTGCTTTTATAAAATGTTGAAAAAGTCAAATCATCAACTATGTATAAATTTTGTAGCGTTCTGATAGAACTGACTTTTAAATCATAAACAGGATCATAACTTGTTACATATTTAAAACAAATTTTATGGCGTTTTAGCACAATTTATATAACAATCGTTACAATTGAATATATCTGTGTCGACAAGAAATAATCGCTAAAGTCGAGTTAGAACAAAATGAGGTTATTAAATTTTTTCCTTTTTTCGCAACGAAAAACACTAGTATTAAAATTTTTACGGTTGTACCTTGAAAATTAAATATTTGAAGCCATCAAATCTAAGCAACAAAAGCCAGGGTATCCTGATATTAAGGAGCAATTTTGATCTAGAAAATGGTCTTCTGAAATTTTCAAAATGAGTTTAGCTGTTATTCCTTGTCGACACAGATATAACGAGTTTAAGATGAGAAACAATTCGATTTAATTACAAGAAAACAGTTATAGAACAAGTTTTAAAATTATAGCTTGGTGAACAAACCGGAGTTAAGGTTTTAAAAAATCATAATTTAAAGTCAAGTTTTTCTTTTTATTTCTTTGGAAAAGGTGACCAAATGAAAGAAAAAATGCCCAAGCGACCAAGTTAAAATAAAATGACCACATTTGGACATAAATGACCGAAGTTGCAACCGTGCTAGTAAGTGAAAATATTAACATTTTCAAATGGCCTCTGCAGAGTCCAGATTTGTCACCAATATAAAATGCGTGGGCAGACTTGAAAACACGCATTTCGCAGGATAGACCGCAAAATTTAAGGGATTTGAGAGAGAGTGTAGACTTGAAAACACGTATTTCGCAGGACTGACATCAAAAATTGAGAGATTTGATCATCCGAAATTGAAACAATTTTCCGCAGGATCAATGCTTAAAGCTTGTAAAATCGATGACACACCGCCTTGACAAAATGGCTGATAATAACTGTGGGCATTGTGAATATTGATGATTGACAACTTACTTTTTCAACATGATTGGTTCGATGCAAATTTTTTTTTTTTACATGAATGGAACTAGTTTTTCTTACCAAATATGCTTTAGTTTATGATAATGTATTATCTATTTTTATTTAAAATCATTGAGTTCTAAAAAAAAGCTTTTTAAATAAATTTAACCCATTAACGCCTGACTTGACCAAAATTCTTTGCTAGTTTTGGCATAATATTTTGCATCGAAAAAAAATTCTAAAAATTAGTGCATCCATCTTTCCTAATATTTTCAGATCTTACCGCTCTTACCGAATCCGCGATCAGATTGACATAAAAAACAGTTTTAACAATAGTTTTTTAATGTTTTTCAACAAAAACCGTGAATTTTGCTGGTCTATTTTTTCACTTTCACTTCGATAAAACTGTAAAATAATGCTTTAAACTTTCCTATCGTGGTCATCGATAGTTGCTCTTGAGACATACGTGGTTGAAAATTTGTTTCCGGTCTCAATAAATAAATATGGCGGTTATTTATATGCGATAAAATTTTGGGTCCGGTGAGGCCCAAATCACGATTTTTCATAAAAAATAGTCAGATTTCATGAAAAGTAAGTTTCACATTACCCGGAGCTCCCCTGTTGGTGGTCCCAAAATTGAGCCTGATATGTATTGAGCCTTATAGGCCTCAATAAGGTCGTTAGGACCATTCGTCACAGGCCGATGCACACTGGATTATCCAGAATAATTTAGTTGGACAAAATTATTTTATGATTTTTAACCATAGGGAATGCAAAACCAAGCAAAAAAATATATGAAAGTGGGGGTCTATATTGACCCCCTGGTTAAATTTGTAGGTTAAATTAGGTTTTTTTTACTAATAATGCTCTAGCAACGAACGTTTTTGAAGAAGAATATTCTTCAATGACCTTTTAGAAATATATTTTCATGGACTTTCCAACGATATACATTACTAGTAGAAATTTTTGTGAAAAATATAATTTTTTTGTCAGGATAAATCAGGAAATTTTTGGAAATTTATCTTGATTCTTCATTTTGTTTAATCGTATAGGTTTCGTTTTTTACAAAGTGATTTTCCGCAAAACTATATTTTTCATTGAATTGGTGATCTTCGCACTGGATCATAATATTGAAAAACGTTCTACTTGTCACAACTTTAAATCCTGATGGTCCTAAGCAATATACAAATTTTGTACATAAAAGCATGAGTTCGAACGAACTTTGACATAAAACTTTTTAGTTTTGACATAAAATACAAACGTATCAAATTTTTTTCCTGTAGCTTAAAGTGAAGCCGTTTTTTAGAGTTTTAAATTTTGGGGTTATATGGGAGGTGGGCTTGTTCGTTAGTGGATGACGCCCATTTTTCTAACACGTCTGAATTTTTGTACAAAAATAATAAATATCTAATTTTAATTTTGTAGCTTCGACAGAAGCCTAGTTATATAGTTTTCAATATTAGAGTTGTATGGGAGGTGGGCGTGTTAGTAAGTGGATCACGCCCATTTTTCGAGCACACCTTATGAATAATTGTTAGCTGATTAGGTACAAACCAAATCAGATGTTGGCTGAGTATAGGTACATGAACCAATACTCAGTTGAATGACCAAAGAAAACACCACACAACAGTTTTTAGTTCCAAAAATGCAGACTTTATTCTTAAACTTTTTTTATAGAACTAACCCCTCATAAACTAAAATTAGGAGTATTTAAAGGAAAATACTTAAGACTAAAATATGAATAATTAAAATATGAAATTGCTGCATTGCACAATAATAAAAACAACAAATATAAAATTGCTGTATTGCACTATAAGAATGCAGTTTCTTGACCGCAGGTTATTGCACTTAAATTTGTGACTTAATTTACAATTTTGTTTTGGTTGCAATTCAGCTGATTTAACAATGCTGAAATGCATGTCGTTGGCCTACAAATATGCTGGTGTCAACAAACTGCGCTTTATGTGCAGTTGATTTTATAAACAAATTGTTTTATTGCTTATTGTTTACTTTTTGTTGTTTTTATTTCTGTGCAATGCAATATAATCTATAAAATATATATATATATATCATAAAGTATAAACATTCTCCCCCCCGTTGAGTGTCTAACTCAACTTAAGAAATGTCTACATCAAATGGTGACTTGTGCTGACGTGGCATCGGTTGAGGAGATGTGCTAGCCTTGGTTGCGGATGTTCGTTGGTAGTGTGTTCTTATCTTGCAAGTACTGTAGGTTATGATACCAAATATCGCTAAAATTAATGCTGAATAACTGATTACATGATGATGGATTTTATTGGATTCGAGTTGGTTCGGTAGCTGGTCAAAATCTTCTTTGGATAGTTTCGTCTGAAGATCAGTGAGTTGTTCTAGTTTTGTTTCAATATCTTTGAAGTTTGGTGTTAGTAAGCCCTGTAGTGCGTTAGGTTGACTGATGGACGAGATATTTCCGATACCAGCAAATGATGTGTATACTCGACTGGATGATTCAATATAACCTTGGATCTGGATGTCATCATTTTTTAAGCTGCAGTGTTGGTCAATTGTGAGTATTCCTGACCCTATAAGTGTTAGTTGAATGGTTTCGTGATTACAAACTGCTGTGATTTCAGTTGGAATTGTCGAAGCGTAAATCCATTTATTAGCAAGATGCAATGATGTAAATGTTAACTGATCAGAGTACTTTGTTAGGTCACAGGTTTGGGACGTTTTGTTGTTAAAAAGTTGAATCTCGCAAGCAAGTTTCTTTGATTGCCTTCCAATGGTAGCTTGCTTCCTGCTTATTAAATAAATGTCATCACTAGTCAATGTTGCTGCTTCAACGTCGGCTCGGCTAAGTGCAATGTATTGATCCCGATGGCCGCTGACTGCTAGAATTTCGGTGGTGGGTTTAATTGCCACAAGCGTGTTATTTACTGTTATTGGAATCGGGTGTATAAGAAATAGGTCTAGTTTATTATGATCAACTAGTGGTACAGCTAATTCAAAGATGACGTGATTCCTTGTTAATCCAGACTTAACACTCATAATGGTATAAAGGTCCAGCAGGTTGTGGTCTTCGACTGGTAGAGCCCAACTAGTAGGTAAGTGTCCTTTGATAGTCAGGATTTCTTTCGCAAGTTGTTTTGGTGTAAGGATCTGTGGACTTATTTTTCCATGTTTAGTGTGCGTTAGGATGTTTATCAAATCTGCTTGTGTGTGCTGCAAATCTGTGCTAACCATAGAGAGTTGAGTAATTAAAACTGTCAGTTGCTGAGTCAGCCGTAGTTGAGCAGCTGTGTCTTCAATTTTGTTTATGTCCACGTTGATCAAACGCTGTATTTCAGTCAAACGTGAGGATGTATCCACTTCATCTTGTTTTATTATGTTGATTGTGGAATCAATAATTGACGTTTGATTCTTCAACAGCCTTAAAAGATGTTCTTCGTTGGATTTGACTTCATTTATAGTGTTTGACATCTGTTCGGCATAGTCTGAGTCGAGAACACCAAACAAAGTGTGAGCCACGTTTCCGATGACATTAAATGCACCTCTTTTGGGACGATTTGATAACAATAAGGTTTCCTCCTGGTGCAGATTGTTAACAGTAGCTTCAAAGTAATCGATGAGTGAACTGCATGAGATGTCCGACGTCGGGTGTAAGCAGAGCTTCCTGAGTGTTGTGATTCCATCTGATAGTGAATTTATTTGGTAATGAAATGGCGCAAGGTCATAGTATATGATGATTTTCCAGATACCTGTTGATAGCCGTGCGGCACCTATTCCTTCGAAGTAAATGCCAGGCTTGTTACGAAATCTTGATGTATTTATTGGAGAGGTCATTGCTAATGGCAACATCAGTAATGCAACCAGCATTACTGAGAGAGCAAGACCCTTTGATGTCGACTTGTTTTTTGAGATATCTTCATGTGGATGTGGCCATTTACGTTTGTGATTATTTGTCAGTACACTTGTTGCAGGTTCTATTTTTTCTGTTTCTTCTTCAGTGAATAATGGAGCTAATTCGTGTATGGGTCGTTTGGATATGCCCGAAGCTGTCTTAACATCAACGACCCGAATAAAGCCATCATTTCCCTTGTAGGTTCGAATAATGCGACCAAGGGGCCATTGAAGGACTGGAACGTTATCCTTCTTTATGATGACCAATGTTCCTTCCTTTACATTTGGTGTTGGATGCTTCCATTTAGACCTTTGTTGGAGCTCGTGCAGGTATTCGTGGTGCCATCTTGTCCAGAATCTATGTTTTATATCTGACACATATTTCCAATTTGTTTTAAGTGATCTTCTAGTTTCTGATACCCTTGAGTCGACTGGGGTTGTGAGTGGTTCTCCTATGATGAAGTGACCTGGTGTTAGTGCTCCTATATCATTTGGGTCTGAAGACAACGGGGTGAGAGGCCTAGAGTTTAGAATTGCCTCTATTTCAACTACAACAGTCTCTAGTTCTTCATATGTAAGAGAAGCAGTAGAGACACTGCGACACAAATGATGCTTCGCAGATTTGACTGCAGCTTCCCAGAGTCCACCAAAATGAGGGGCTTTAGGCGGAATGAACTTAAATTCGATGCCCTTGTCACTGCAGGTTTTAATAATTTTCTCTTGAGCTGAATTAGAGAAAACAGCTTGTTGCAATTCATTCAATTGATTCTTTGCACCCACAAAATTTGTTGCATTATCAGAATACAATGTCTGGCACCTGCCACGGCGGCTGATAAAACGTTTTAGTGCTCCAATAAAGGCGTCAGTAGTGAGGTCCGAAACAATCTCCATATGTACCGCTTTCGTGACAAAACAACAAAATACTGCAATATATGCTTTTTGAGGTCGTTTTCCGCGGATTTTGTAATGGATCCATATTGGACCGCAGTAATCGACACCAGCTGTTAGAAATGGCCGTGATTCAGTTACTCTATCCGCTGGTAGATTGCCCATGATTTGACTGTAGAGCTTTGGTTTTGCTCTGACGCAACGCACACAGTTTTGTACAATATTGCGTGCCATTGTTTTTCCTCTTACAATCCAGAATTTCTGCCTCGAGGCTGCTAATAAGGCCTGCGGGCCACAATGTTTGTTGTCTTGATGAACCATGATAAGTAACAATTTTACTATTGAATCATTGTATGGTAGCAAGATTGGATGTTTTTCATCAAAGGGTAATGATGATGCTTCTAATCGGCCTCCCACACGCATTAAACCTTGATCGTCTAAGAAAGGACATAGGCTGGCAAGTTGATTTGATTTGCTCACTTGCTTGTATTTTTGTAAGTCTTTAATTTCACTTTTAAAATCTGCCATTTGAATAGTCCTGATTATAACTGCCAAGGACTTATTCATTTCTGATGCACATATGGATAGATGATTTGGCCGAGCTGTTGTTTGTTTCTTAAGATTTTCAATAAAACGTAGCATGTAGGCAACTGTGCGTTGCAAAGCTCGAAATGAGTTTTTGTGGTTGATTCCATAAATTAGCGCCTCCGATGATGCTGACGACGAAGTTACTATTGATGCAGTGTTTGTTTCTCTTCCTTGTTTGTCATCGAAGATTTCAAAATTTTCATAAGCCGGCGCCTCCGATGATGCTGCCATTGTCACTACAGTAATCGGTTTTCTTCTTTCGATGTCATTGGGTGTATCGGCAGGTTTTGGTGTTGGTATGAGCCATGATTCTTGGCTGCCATGTAGAAACAAAGGTCCGAAAAACCATGTGGTACACAAGGTGAATTTTTCAGGATTAATCCCCCTTGAAATTATGTCGGCTGGATTATCTTTTGATGAGACATGATGCCATTGATTGATATGTGATATTTCTTGAATCCTGCTTACTCGGTTGGCGACGAAAGTGTGTAATGAAGATGCTGATGTTTTAATCCATGATAAAACTATTTCTGAGTCTGACCAAAAAAATGCTGGTACATGTTGATATTTCAGATCCTGCTTCACTCGTTCTGTAAGCTCGACTCCTAGAACAGCTGCACACAATTCCAATCGAGGAAGCGTTTGAAGTTTTAAGGGTGCTATCCTTGATTTTGCGCAGAGCAAGTTCGATGTTATGGTTCGATCCTTGTATGTTGTTCGCACATAAACAGCTGCTCCGTACGCTCGTTCTGAGGCATCGGCGAAGGTGTGTAGCTGAACCTTTACTTGAGGTTTTGAATGAAGGATGTGTCGGGGTACCTTTAAGTTATTGAGTTCCAATATATTTTTTCTGAAGTGTTGCCATTCTTGTTGAATTTGATGTGGTAGCCTTTCATCCCATCCATATTCTTGCTTCCATAGCTTTTGCATGAATATTTTTGCGGATACGATTACAGGCCCAAAGATTCCTAATGGGTCGAAGATTCGTGCTAAGTCTGAAGCTACTACCCGTTTTGTAATCGGTTGAACTGGCGACAGGTTTGCTCGTCCGCACAGTTGATCTGTTTTTGGATGCCAAATGAGACCTAGTGTCTTTGTAGCTTTATCATCCAAATCCAAATTAACTTCTTGATCTTCCACGGGTATATTTGCTAGTAGCCTTAAGTTGTTAGAACACCATTTCCGGAGTTTGAAGCCAGCTTCTTGAAGAATTTGTGTAAGTTGGGTTTGAGATTCTAAAGCTGATGCGATGTCATTGGCACCACTGAGACAATCGTCCACATAAAAATCTTCAAGCAAAGTTCGTGCACCTTGTGGGTATTTACTCATATTCTGTTTTGCCAGATGTTGCAGACATTTGGTAGCCAAATAAGGTGCTGATGTTGTTCCGTACGTCACTGTTTTAAGTCGATAGTATTGAATAAGTTCACTTGGGTCCTTCCGCCACACAATGAGCTGCTGAGCTGTGTCCTCTTCATGCATGCCAATCTGTCGATACATCTTTTCAATATCGGCTGTGAATACGTATTTGTATGTTCTAAATCGCAACAGCATTGAAAATAGATCACTTTGAACAGTAGGGCCCTTATGCAATATATCGTTTAAAGCCTGGCCACTTGACGTTTTGGCTGATGCGTCAAATACGACCCTGAGCTTTGTGGTACTGCTATCTGGTTTTAGCACATAATGATGAGGAATGAAATAATGGACATCGGGAACATCTTTCGGCCATATCTTTTCCATATGATTCAACGATTCGTACTCATCCATGAACTTTATGTATTGCGATTGTATGGTCGGATCTCTCTGCAATCTTTTTTCGAGCGATAAAAATCTGTTAATAGCCATGTCCTTTGATTTTCCAAGAGCTGTTGGACTTTCAGAAAACAGTAAACGGGTAATAAAACGGCCATCATTATCTCTTCTTATGTTATTGGCAAAATGGGTTTCACACCAATTTTCAACTGGGGTCATGACCTGGCTGACTGTGTTCAAATCGTCGATTCTCCAAAATCTTTCTAGAATAGAGTCCAAGTTTTCATCTTCTGTGGTAGCTACGGCGCATGCTGCAGTTGCTTCTGTTGACACTTCAGTTTTTCCAATGACAATCCATCCAAAAACCGTGTTTTGTAGGAGTGGCTGATTTATTTTTAGTGTAAGCTGCTCTGGGTGGATTAGACTATGGTAAAGCTCAGCACCAATAAGCATGTCAATTTTTCCTGACTTGAAGAACTCGGGATCGGCTAGGTTTAGATGACCTGGAAGGTTCCAATTTGAGACTTCTAGGTCCTTTGTTGGTTGTGAGGAAATAAGTTTCGGCATAACATAAGCTTCTATTCTAGTTGAAAAGTCTTCTGTTCGTGAATGAATCGCAACGTTGACTCTTGAAGTTGAGATTCCAGTTTGTTGTCCGATTCCTTCAATGGAAAGCTGGGACCTTGTAGTGGTTAATGATAACTTGTTGACGAGCCGTTGTGTCACCATGTTGATTTGTGAACCGGAATCCAGTAGTGCACGTGCTTCGCATACCTGTCCATTGTTTGCTACAACTCGAATTTTTGCTGTAGCCAACAGTACATAATTGTTGTTTTTCGTTGCATGATTAGTTGTTGCCACAGTTGCAGGTGAATTTTCTTTTGCTTCATTCCTTGTTCCATTTGATGACAATTCTTGTTGCTGCAGATGAAGTAGTGAATTGTGTTTTTTCGAACACTTTGGACAGTGTCGCCACACACATTGTACTGCTGCGTGACCTGGCTTTAGACAATTCAGGCATAATTTGTATTTTTGCACAAATTTTATACGATCTTGCACCTTGAGCTTTAGAAAGTTGTCGCATGCAAAGAGCGGATGGAATTTCTTTCCACATGACAAACAGAGTTTGATGTCAATTTGTGCGGCTGATGATGTTAAGACCTTTGCTGGCGCCTTTGGTTTTTCTCGTTGTCCAATAGTTTCCATGGTTTGGAATTGTAATTCCAGGAAAGCCAACAATTCTGACATTTTAGGAATTTCCTTAGGCCTCACAATTGATTGTTCATATTGAATGTATGTGCTTCGATCGAATTTTTTGATCAGAAGGTGAATCAGCAATGGATCCCATGAATCAGTTTTGATGCCTAAATTATTTAAAGCAAGTAGGCATTCCCTTGTTGTGTCGTGCAGGTGTTTAACTGCTGTTATATTTGAAGTTCCGGATGGTTGATCTACCAGTTTCTTTATAAGTGTTGATGTCAATACTCTTTTGTTGTTGTAGCGCTCTTCTAGTAGCTTCCATGCTGCGACATAGTTTTCATCAGTAATAGCTAGGTGACTGATTAAACTTGATGCTTCTCCTGTAAGCTGTGTTTTTAGATGCCACATTTTTTCCACGCTTGACAATGGTTGTTTATGGATGATTTCAGTAAACAAACCGTGGAATTGGCTCCATTTTAAGTAATCCCCATCAAATTTCGGAATTTGTACCTTTGGAATTGGTAAAGTGCCCTTTGAAGGGTGATACTCATGCTGTTGAACGGGTTGATTAAGCATTAAAGTGATCTCTGTTAATTTTAGATGCACTTCTTGCTCAAGTGACTGAAACTTCTCTGCATCATAGCCTAAAGCTACTGGATTGGAGTGTTGCTCCCAAATTTGTTCGTCAAATATGGCTATGTCGTGCCATAGTTGGTTCACAAATTCCGCCTTGAGGTCATAATACGGTGATGATTGTCCCTCCAAGACTCTAATGTTAGAGAGCCTTGACTCTAGGAGAGACATTTTTCTGTGGGCCTTTCTTATCAGGCCATTAGTTAGATTCTCCATGTTTGAGATGTCTTCGCCTAATGCACCTTGTTCCGGTGTCTGAATATTGTCGTCACCACTGTCTTCATCAATCGCTGAATCCAAAGTTTTGATTTCTTGCTTAAAGTGCTTT
Source organism: Tetanocera ferruginea (assembly GCA_958299015.1). Lineage (NCBI taxonomy): Eukaryota > Metazoa > Arthropoda > Insecta > Diptera > Sciomyzidae > Tetanocera > Tetanocera ferruginea. The sequence continues at coordinate 147,790,910 of OY282642.1, read as the reverse complement.
ACGTATTTTTCGCAAAGCACTGTCAGCTGCATGTAGTAGTCCTTAACAAAATACTCGTGACTGCGATCCTTTGTATTACTAAGCTCTACATGATTTGCCTTGAATTTGGCATGTATGGTTTCAAGCTGGCTTAGCCGAAGTTTGTAATATTTAAGATCCCTCCGAACTTCTGGATCCTTTTTGTAGTTCCGGATGATCCTTTCGATTTCGTCTCCGAGCTGAGACTGTGCTGTGTACAATTCCTCCATCACTTAGTTGATTGCTGTCTTCTAATCAGATGTTGGTGGAGAACTTGTGTGGTGTCGTCTTTGTCACTTTATTACGGCCGATTGTTTGATTAGTGATCAATAGATTGATGGATACTTGGCACTTGAACCAGTTATCCTTCGTATTGATCACGTCGGGGTCACCAATGAATAATTGTTAGCTGATTAGGTACAAACCAAATCAGATGTTGGCTGAGTATAGGTACATGAACCAATACTCAGTTGAATGACCAAAGAAAACACCACACAACAGTTTTTTGTTCCAAAAATGCAGACTTTATTCTTAAACTTTTTTTATAGAACTAACCCCTCATAAACTAAAATTAGGAGTATTTAAAGGAAAATACTTAAGACTAAAATATGAATAATTAAAATATGAAATTGCTGCATTGCACAATAATAAAAACAACAAATATAAAATTGCTGTATTGCACTATAAGAATGCAGTTTCTTGACCGCAGGTTATTGCACTTAAATTTGTGACTTAATTTACAATTTTGTTTTGGTTGCAATTCAGCTGATTTAACAATGCTGAAATGCATGTCGTTGGCCTACAAATATGCTGGTGTCAACAAACTGCGCTTTATGTGCAGTTGATTTTATAAACAAATTGTTTTATTGCTTATTGTTTACTTTTTGTTGTTTTTATTTCTGTGCAATGCAATATAATCTATAAAATATATATATATATATCATAAAGTATAAACACCTTAGTTTTGACATAAATTATTCAAATACCGAATTTAAGTTTTGTAGCTTAAATATTTGCTTCTTTATGAAGATTTCATTATTGGGGTTGTATGGGAAGTAGGCGTGGTTTTCATCCGATTTAGCCCATTCTCGAACTTGATCTTAGTTTTTAAGAAAAAAGCTTAAATATCGAATTTTAGAGCGATAGCTCCAAAATTACGGCTGTAATCGTGTCCACAGACAGACAGACAGACGGACAGACAGACGGACATGGCTAAATCAACTCAGGTGGTGATGCTGAGCAAGAATATGTTTACTTTTCTATACCTACCACGCCTCCTTATGGGCGTTACACACGTCGTGACAAAATTAATATACCCCTTACGCAGTACGCGTGGGGGTATAAAAATGTATGCATCAAGTTTCAAGTCGATATCTTAAAAACAATGGAATTTATAAATGTTTAACCATTTTGATGATGTCACTTTATATGGGAGGTAGGCGCAGTTCTTATCCGATTTTTAAACCTGCCATTAAAATAGAAGAGATAAACTTATGTACCAAGTTTCATGGCGATATCGTGAAAAATGTAGGATTTATGAAGGTTTTACTAGTTTTTATAAGTTTTAACGGTTTTTAAAAAAATTCATCACTATCCGGAACGAAGCGTACAATGAATTTGTATTTTTTAAGATGTCAACACCTATAGTGTTAAGTTTATGAAGATAAATGCACAGCAACGGACAGCCGCATTTAACAAAATCCTTCGGATATCAAAAAATTTTTTTTTAAAAAATCCTCAAATAACACCCATTATTAAAATATAATTACTTATTTTAAATAAATACAATACCATGCAAACCATTTATTTACATTTATTTTTACACACCTGCTTCAGTACAATCTATTTATATTTACTTCTTAGAAAAATTGGGGGAAAAAATATGAATTTTGAAGTATGCACTCCTCTAAACAGCTAGCAACCCACAGAAAAGTTCAACTAAAAATGTCAAAGTTCAGAGAGCTAAAAAAATGTTTGAGCAAGCCAAGGTAAACAATACTCATTGTACTCATATTCTTACACTATTCAACAACATAAAAGTATATATATTTATTTTTAAATCAGTGTTTGACAAAACTTAATATTGTCCAGCTGAATTGAAGAAATATTCCATAGTGCGATGGTTAGTTTTGCGAGCTTGAATAAATTTTACTACAAATTTAAAAAAAAGTGAAGACCCCGATTTTTAACAAAATCCCCTTTCCATTGGTGCCACTTTCGTCTCTGTCCGTTGTATAGCTACACTCAAAATAAGCACTAATAATAAGTCCTGGAAAAAGATGAAGTCAAAATTGATACCAACTAGTCAAAACTAGTCACAAAACAAAAGTTCTCAATCTGTATTCTTGATAAGTGATAGCTGGTGAAAAAGGATGATTTTATTGATTTAGTTCGCAATTTAAAAAAATTCGCGGAGAATTAAATCTGTTGGTTGAAGTTTTCGGCGAATGCAAAAAATTGGGCTAATTAAAAATTTGTGATAAAGACTGTGGGCTAACTTAATACCGGTAAAAATTCAAATATTATTTTGAGACTATCATTAAGAATTTTCAACAAATTTAATGTATTTTTTATTAAAACTATCTCACATTGTAAATTTCGATATGTCGTAACACAATATAAGCTTACTTATTTATTATTAGTTTTTTAAAATTGTCTTAATATTTTTATTATTTAAATATTTTTTATAAAGAATTCTTAAATTAAAATTTTTATCAGTTAAACTTCATTTTTCAACTTCAGAATGAAGAAATTCTTAAAATTTAGCGCGCAATCAGGTTTGTAATCGTAATTGCACTCGTAAAATTATGGTTTTAGTTGGGAGTTTAAAATATTAAGTTCTCCGTTTGGTAGTACTGCAGCTGGGAAATGTCGATGAATTTGAAGTATTTCCTGTTATTATAATTTCTATCCACGAATAGATTGAAATAAATTATTAAAAGTATGAATGGAGCATTTGACACAACTGTAAAGAAAGACACATTTGATTAAAAACTATACATTATTTGAAGCACTCAAAATGTAATTGATTTTAACTGCATTAAGTTTTAAATGCCGATAAACTATACAAAAAATAATTAAGTAAAAGGCCTTAACTTACTTTCCCAATTTTGGGAACTTACTTTGTTTTGGAATTTGTTTTGGATGTCTGCGAAACTGAAATCATAACTCTGAAAAAGTTGTACAAAATTAAATAAGTTAATATATTCAAAAATTGTGAAATATATAAAAATTAAAATAATGAATTTATATTTGAATTTTACACACTAAAAATACGAAAGGAAACTTTTCCTCGAAAGAAATTCTCTTGTGCTGTAAAAAAAACTATGCTAGAACTTACGTTTGAACTGGAGCAGGTGGTGGTGGTGGATTTACTATAGTGCAACCTTGCACCATGGCAAAGGTCAAAGAGATAAGACTGATAAGATAAGCTATCTTCATTGTTGCTTTCTTAAGAGGTTTAACTAAGTTTAAAACGATTGAGTGCTTTACTATGATCTGAAAAACTTGAGGCACCGCCTTTTATAGTCTTCAGAACAGATTTTGTTGTTGTTTATTTTGAACTCTTTTTAGCGTTTCGTTTCGATAAAATTCTTATTTTTTCTTTTAATTCTGTTATGTACACAGGTGTGATGATATAAAAACTTTTTCACGTAAAGGAATAAATAATGTTAGAAAAAAAAAACACAAAGAAAATCAAATAAAGAAGCCCCAAATTTTGAATTAACCCATATAAAACCAATTGAGTCAATTTAATATGTGATATTAATTGATGTGCTGTTAAATTTCCATTGAATGTGAATAGTGAAACATTAGGGGTATTCACAATGTGTTTGTGTATTTGTGATAAATTTTACAAAATTTTCAATATTTACAGCATATTGTGAAAGAACCTTGAAAACAGTCTGATATTTTTCTTTTATTTATATTTAACTGAAGGAATTTATTAAAAAAGGAGAGAAACGAAAATATTGCTTTCATTGATCAATGTTCATAAATTAAAACACATTTTAAACATTTTTGAAATATTTTTGTAGCTAGTTTAAACTACTAAACATACAAAATTTAATTATTTTATTCACTAGATTAATTAAATCTTTAGCTGATTAAGTATACAATCAAATTTATAAAAAATACACTAGATTAAATGAGGACCGGAAAGTTCTTAAAATAAAATGCAATGGTATTTGCGGTAAATCGTTCCACACACTATGTATAGGCTTATCTAAGAGAAGCCTTACGTACCTGGACGATTACGTTAAGAACTTCATGTTTTTCTGCGATGAGTGCAAGGACCAACAGTTAAAGCATGTCCCTGTGGCGATAAAATGCCTCAGCGACACGAACAGCGAAGCGCGATCTGAAAATAAACAAGTCTTCAAAAAAATAGCCGACCAAGTCGAAAGACTTGATGAAGTGTTTAAATCTGTAGATGATCTGAGTGGCGTCAGTAAGAATGAAGATGATCCAAAAATTTCATGTCAGTAAGAAGTTCAATTTCTGACTTTAAAAATGACGTGAGCAGTTTTCAAAACGATTTGAAAAGAGTTGAAGCCACAATGAGTGTCATCAATACATAAAATATCAAAAACTTTGATAAAATAAACACAACGGAGTCGGTAAGAAATATATCAGAATATCGTCTGCTTACGGAATGACGGCGACACCCTAATGCAATCGACCTCGAGGAAAACAACACAGTCACCCATGCTAGCAGATCCTCTAATTGAAGTCTTATACCATAAAATAAGTGAAATCAGTGACGATCTTTGTTTGTTTAGGGAGTCCCTTGCGGAGAGATCGGATGCCATTAGCTCTGCTCACAACAAATTGATAATGCCAGATGCTACGCAGCAGGATTCATTATCCCTATTCGATGAAATCATGGAAGCGTCCATACTTTCTCCTGCAGCGCGTCCTTTAACTTCCTCTGCAAATAAGACAAAACAAAAAAAGACGGACTTGCAGCCTGCTCAACCTGTGCCAACCTGTACAACTGAACCATTTTCAACACCACCAGTTGCTGCACCACGTAAAATCATTCAACAGTTTGGAACCTCTGGGACCACTTCAGAATGGAATGACCGCATTCAAAAACTGAAGACAGGAAATCAAAAGGATAACACAAGATTGTTTGTAAAAGGCTACCCAGCAACTGCGAATGTATCTTGGGTAGAAAGTTACTTCAGAAAAAACTATAAATTAACGATTCTGGACTGCCAAAAAAAGTCATCTAAAAATTCCAAGTTTAGTATTTTCAAAGTAAGTGTACCCAACGTATATGCATGGATGTTCCTTAAATCTGGCAAAGAAATCCCTAAGCACGGCAACATTCGCATAATTGAGTGGAAGGATAGGCCAAAAAGGAGTTCTAAGGCACGTAGCATTAAGCCTGTTTGTGAACAACTTTTCATACAAACCTCGTTTATTGTTTTTTATATTTGTTTGTGAACAACTTTTCATACAACCCTCGTTCATTGTTTTTTTATGTTCATATCTAATCGTTTTGCTTATGATTAAATGTAATCTCACTCTCATTGTTTAGTATGTATATTTACGCACATTGATTATGTTTTAAGCTTTAGTTGTTAATACATGAATACTCTCATTTTTTTTCTTTATGTTATACATAAAACCGGTTTAAGCTATACTCATTAACTTAGGTTTGTTTAAAGTAATAAATACAAGTCAAGGCAGACTTGATGAAACTGTTAAAGAATACACATTGAATCATTTAAATAAAAGAAACTTAAATTAACAAAACATTTTCTTTGCATTCATCATCAAAGCCTATAGCTAAGCATATCACTAAGCCTATCTCTAAGTATACCAATAAGTCTATTACTAAGCCTATCAATAAGCCTAATATAACACCACCTGCTAGAACCACCTCAAAAGTTAATCATGACACAAACTGGTCAAGATCACCACTGGTCTCGAAAAAACAAGGTCAAAACTGATCATACAAAACAAACCTATTCCCAACATTTTCCCAACAATCATTAAAATCCACCCATCCTAAAGGTAAAAGGGTTTCATTAAAATTAGATGAAAATGACGCCTTTAATACCAATTCAAATAAATATCCTAATTTCGTCCTTGCCCATACTCTTAATCCATGCCCACAGCCTGCAATAGTCATACCTAAACCTACTTATCCTACATACACAAAAACGAACACACCTTCCACTAATATGCCTTCCTTAATTACTGGATCTAATACTCGAACCTTCAGTAATACTACACCAGCCTTTCTCGACCCTCTTCTTCCTTTCTACCGCGAAGCTTACAAAAAATCTCGCTGATGTTAGTAGTGAAGGCCGTTTCGTCATGTCTCGTTTTAGAGATCGTCGGTTGTACGATAATGTTTCGCTTTTATCTGGCTTATTTGCATAACAAGTCAGACTCAGTTTGTATTGAAGGTACAACAAAAACAAGTGCTATGATATTCATCCAACAAGAAGGCCTTCCGATAGACCCGGTCGAGCTGAAAAAAATGTTCATTAATTTCCATGAAAGCCTCAATATTTTACCTAATGATGTTGAAAATGACCTCGCTGCATTTGCTTCGCATACAAGTTCAAAGTATATATGGCATTTACAAAGAGCACGTTCTAACTTCAAAAACTTATATTGTCCCTAACTCTCTTTCTAAAACAACATCTCACTCTCCAGTCCTCCAAAACCTATTGCCTTCAATTGCTTCTTTAAATATATTCTACCACAATTGTGGTGGCATGAGAGGAAAACTCAACAAACTATTTGTTGAAGCTAAGTCTTGTCATTTCAATGTTTTTGTTTTTACGGAAACCTGGTTGAATGACGCTATCAAAAATGAAGAAATTCCAGATAGAAACTGAACAATATACCGTTATGACAGAGACTAAGAAAGCTTAGGTCTCTCTCGAGGAGGAGGTGTTTTGATAGCTATACACAATGTCTTATCTAGTGATGTGGTTGTAACTGACTCTTGCATATACTGCGAGCACAAAGTTATAAAATTAAGCCTATGTCAAAATCGTTTTATATACATTGGTGTTATTTATATTCCCCCAAATTCAACTGAGAATTCCTATAAAGAATTATGTGATCTTATAACGTCAATAACACTGGTTTACAAATAACGAAAAGTTGTTTGTACTTTGAATGCCACTATTCTTTTCTCATGTTAAATCGGTCGCTGATTCCGAAAAAAAATTTTTTTTTTTTTCTGTCACTCCGTTTTCGAGATATTGCCCACTGTAGGGTTTTCAACGAAAAAAAAAGGTTGGTTCCACTTAATTGTATATATCTCCTGAACCAACAACAGTAATCAAACAAATGATATATCAAATAAAAGCTAATAAAATTTCTTACAAACAATGCCAAAATCATTTTTTGGTCGAGCTGTTAGTTTTGGCGGAATTATATCAAATATAGGGGATTTTTTTTATTTTTTAGAAAAATTTCCAAAAAAAGACAAACTAGTTGCAAATTTCGTTAAGAAATCAAAATATTTTGTTACTTTTGATATTTTTTACTAAAAGCCTTTATTTTTCCAAAAAAAATAAGCTATTGTTGAAGAAAATCTATTGAGAAATGAAAAAGTTGTGTTTAATGGAACGAAATCACCCAAATTGTGTGATTATCAATTTATGCATTTGGACTTATTTTATTGCCATAAAAAAAAATGAGAACTAAAGGTTGCTGTAATAAAATCATATATTCTTAATTTTTATTGTTCTTTTAATAATTTACATTATTTAAAATGGTATATAATTATTATTTATAATTTTTATTGTTCCCTTAAATCATTTTTATTGTTATTTACATTGTAAATAATTTTTATTTATCATTCAGAAATTCAAAATCATTAGAAATCTTGTTTTGTCGTTTATTTAATTCGAGATAGGTTTCTCTGATGAAAAACCAACAATGGTCACTCATCAATCCTTCGTCCCAAAATCCTGTTGCAGGAGATATATGCAATTAAGTGGAACCAACTTTTTTTTTTCGTTGAAAACCCTACAGTGGGCAATATCTCGAAAACGGAGTGACAGAAAAAAAAAAAATTTTTTTTTCGGAATCAGCGACCGATTTTACATGAGAAAAGAATAGTGGCATTCAAAGTACATATTGGCTGTAAGCCAGTGTAACAGCCGTTCTAAACAAAGAAGATAAAATTATAGTTTTCGGTGACTTTAACCGTCCTAATATATCGTTTGTTCCCGACGATAATGATTGTCATTATCTCCTTTCAATTTATGTTTCTAATGCGGTCGACTTTGACTTAATTAGTTCATTTTATAGTAATGATTGTCTGCAAGTAGCTCCAGTTCCGTACCAGAACGGTCGGTGGCTAGATTTAATTTTTACTAACTCTTATGGCGAAGTCAAGGTGAGTCCTACTAGTGATGTCGAGCACATTTTCTCTAATACCCTCCACCACTCTGCTTATACTATAGAATTATGCGCTAATAATATAACTTTTAGACAGTCCTTTAATAATTCTGTTGTTTACGATTTTCTTAACGCCGATCACAGTAAGATAAAGAATGACTTGAATTCTTTGGATTGGAAGCAATTATCTGCCCTGGACTTGGACGATGCTGTCTCATATTTTTACGAGAAAGTCTTTTCTATCTTTGATACCCATGTTCCAAAAATAAAAAACAAAATAAACTATCAGAACCGTGGCTTGATTCAAATCTAAGAAACTTGAGAAATCAGAGAAATAAACTTTACAGAGTAATTAAAAACGCCGCGAATGTAAGGGATGAAGTAAAGACAAGATATGGTGAACTGTCTAAAGAATTCTCTGTCAAGTCTGAAGAAGCTTAAAAACTTTATACCAATTTAATTGTGGAAAGGATTATTGAAGACCCAAAAAAATTCTTTGACTTTGTATATGTTAAGAGAAAATCAACGGGATACCCGAATTCCATGTTCAAAGGAAATGTTACTTCTTTTGACCCACAGGTGATTTGTAATCTCTTTGCATATCATTTTTAAGAAGTTTTTTGTTCTCCTTTAGCCATATGTGTTGTAATATGAACACTGTGTTTATTGTTTTGTAATTAAAAAAAATTTACTACATATTCAAATTTATCAAAAATACACAATGTAAATACACCACATCGTGAACGCCCCTATTATAACTCAATTTTCTGTAGAAAATCATTAAAAGAAAGTAAGAAATCATTAAAGTTTTGTATGTTTATACATAAATTACAGATAAGTCGATGATAAGTTTTATGCCGATAACGTTAAGCTAATGTGCATGTTTTCAAGAATAATGGCGGTATTTACTTCTTGCAGTTTGCCATTTTCTGCTGGGGGATTCCCAAGACGTCCCACAGTGTTTTTTCCCACATAAAATTGGAATCAAACTTAAAGAAGACGCTCTTAAAATAATTAAATTTTGTATGCTTAGTAGTTGAAACTAGCTAAAAAAATATTTCAAAAATGTTTACAATTTTTTGCAATTCCTTTATGAACTTTGATCAATTAAAGCAATATTTTTCCATATAACATTGCAGTAAGAAATAATAATCTAGGCAATCTAGCAGTCATTCAACATAGTATTATGTATTATAAATAATTTAACTTTCAGAAACCGACTAATGCAATCCACCAGTAGTGTAGCAAGGGGGGGAAGGAAGGAGGGGTCGGTCCGCCCCGGGTGCACGCCAAAATGTGGTGTAAAATTTGGCAAAATAACTTTTTACCACATAATTTTTGTTTTTTTTAATATAAAGAACACACCTTAATGACTTCGGTTTTATATTTGAATATCAAGAGGGTGCAAAAGTGAATGAAAATATTTTTGTCATCACCAGGATTTCGTTTTTATTGAAACAAACTTAAACTTTTTATTAAATTTTGTTCAATATTAACACTCACACTAAAACCCAAGTCAATTCCATATGTAATTTTTCATTGGTAAGGGGTGCAATTTCCATACAAATTATATTAAAATTTTCATGATATTAAGATGGAGTACCAAAAAAAAAAATGTAAAAACATTTTTTTATATTCCATTAAGTTTTATAAAAAAACACTTTTTTACATCTTATATTCAAGTTAAGAAGTGTTCAAACTTGCTAGCATAGTGGACATTTCTAAAACCATTAAGTTTCGAAAACCTGCATGATTTTCAGAGTATGATCAATGGAGAGTCAGTTGTTTTGTAGCAATACATTTCTCCAGAACTTTTCAGAAAAACATGTTCATGTCATATATGCGCATCTCCCAAAAAAGGTCCACCAAAAATGAAGAAAAACATTAAAATAAAGCACTCTAAAAGCTTATAACTTTATTTTTTTTTTATTTTGATTAGTATGACTGCAATGTAACTTGAATTCAACTTATTATGATGTATTTTTATTAAAATTTTTAACGAACATCTTTACTGTATTTTACTACTGTGGAAAAATTTGTCGCGTCCATGATGTCGCGTCCGTATTCGTGCTATATCTATTTAAAAAAAGATAAGAGATAATTTTTATGTTTCATAAGTCTACTAAGAATAGTTATCCTTTGACCTCCATTAACATGTATATTATATATAAAAAAAAGTTCTCAAAATTTGCTAAATTTTGCGTATTTCTATACGAGCTTAAAAAACTTCTGTTTTTTGTCGCGTCCGTTTCATTGAATGATTGATTATTACTTTGTACTAATTTGTACTAAATCTCGCCAATATTTTTATAAAATGTAGCACTCTATCGTCGCGTTAGAGCACTTATATATATATCGGCTCATTTTGCTTCTTTCTTGTTTTTCGAGTAATTAAAACCGTGCGAATGTCGCGTCCGTGCCACTGGGAGATGCCCATATGTCAAAAATTAAAATATACTTTATGATTTTGTGATGATTACTAAGTTCTGAGACCATATATCATGAAACAAACCTCATTAACATTACAGCTTTTATCCTGCTAGAACATAATTTTGAATAGTAATATGTTTTGGGTATAAGTACTGTTACATAAAACTACTAGTTTAAAAATCGTTAATAAACTTTTTACTTGCTAAAAAAATTTCTAAAAAATGAAATTGATTTGAATTCATAAAATTTTTTATTTAAATTAAATAAATGGCGTTCTATGACAATTTATGTTATTCTAATTTTTTTTTATTTTATTTTGAAGATGTCTATTAAAAACTTCAAGATGGTTTTCTGAATCTTTTATTTTACTTAAATTATTATTATTATGCCAGCTCTTTTTGAGCCAGTCATGACTCTTGACCTTGTCTAACATGGGCAAGTTTGCTTTGGGAATTATGTAGATAATGAGAATGAAACAAATTTCTAATATCAATTTGGTATCACTGTAATATTTTGATACTGAGATATTTATGGTGGTATTTATGGTGATATTTATAAAGCAGCCAAATGTTACAAACCCCAATCTTGTCTATAAAAATCCAAGCGGAGATTAATAAAGATACACTGAGAACAAAAACATACTTTAATATTAAACAAAAAATATTAAAATAGATATTTAACGCCTTGTGTTTAATTTTCACCTACCTATAAACTCCTTTCTTTTTTATTTTTCTCTTATTATTTCTTTGAAAAAAACAAACAAAAATTTGAATTCAATGACAATTTTTGAATTTTTTTAATTGGTTTGACAAATATCGAACATATGATAAAATAAAAACTAATTAATTAAATATTCAAATATTTCAAATGCAAACTTCATCGAACGGAGTTAACATTTGGTATTCGGAAGGTCCCGGGGGTAGCTGGTTGTGAATCTGGTGCTAAAACTCATAAAAGTTAAAAAATGGCATCGAAAAAATATGCTTTAAAATATGTGTTTTGAATTTTAAAATTTTTGTTTTAAATTTGGTTTTCATAGCAAAACATTGTTTTAAAACAAAAACTTTTGTTTTGAATTTAACTCTAAAAACAGCTCTGTTTTATTTTAATGAATTTGTTTCAAGCTATATTTCAAAAACAAATTCGTTAGATATGAACACAATTTCATTTAATTTTAACATATTTTTTCCTAAGTTTACTATAAAGAAATTGATAAAAATTATGAAATATGTTTATAAATGAATTTTAATATTTTATATTAATTTTTCATTTAAATTTAATGTAGAAAATGGGCGTTGATTTCGAAAAAATATTTATATTAATAGTTATTCAGGGACACTAGGGAAAATTTGTCAACGTTTTGGTTCCAGGTTCTATTTTTTCTTGAATTATGAAAAATTTTTCTCTCACAACTTATAAGCCCGGTAGACAAAAATATTGGAACAACTCAGAGAAAATTCTTAAAGTTTCTGAAAATTTTAGATTCTTACTTCTCTTATCAAATATTCATGGTAGTATAGTTTTGTTTATTTTTTTAATCTCTTTTCAAATATGTCATTTTTGTAGAGGTTGATTCGAAAATATGTAGTAAGATTCATCGACTTATATAATAAAAAAAAAATCTTCTAAAGGGGTGCAGAATTTAGTTTCCGCCCCGGGTGCGACCAACCATAGCTACGCCACTGTAATCCACTGTACAATGATTATTTTGTGTAAGCTTTACTATTCAATTTTATCAAAATATTTCATTGCATACTTGTAGGCTTTAATATAAATGGTTTGGTCGTACACGTCAAAGCAAAAGTTTGTTTTATTCTTGTATAATAAACATCGCACAATTAAATAATGCTTATTAATTATAAATTATATACTTAATTTATTCCTGTTTTCTAAATATAAAATAATTTAATTCTAACGAACAACCTGTTATCGCAGCACTTACGGAACGAAATAATAATTAGTCTTTAGCTTCAGTACCTTCGAAATAATAGCATAAGACAAGGTATTACCAACTTTTTTCCCCCACATAAATTAACCCATAATGGCTCAGGGGTCATGTGCGACCTGTACAATTTGTTCTTGTTTTGACTGATGTATTTATATATTTATATCATAAATCATGTTTGTCGAGTGAACGCCAAGTTGAATTTGTGAATTTAATATAATATACCTATAAAATTGAAAATAAATTGTGTTGTTCGTTTAGGCGTTTCAGAATTTTCAAGCGTTTTTGATTCGAAGGTGATGAAATAAACACACACCTTCTCACCTTCTTCTATATACCAGTACCAGTCGTTCGTGTGTCTTAAAATCATTTTAATATATTTTAAAATGAATACATTTTTTGAAAATGATTTTGTTTTCCTTTTATAAAATAAAAAAAATATACGTCTTCTCCTTTTGAAAATAGTATCGGAATAAAAATTTTATTTTATAAGTTTTTAAATAACTGAAATCTTATTTATTGGTGGTGACCGTGGCATGCAGGTTAAGTGTGTGGCTTAGCATGCTCGGAACCCGGGTTCGATCCCAGTCGCGGCGAAAAGTTTTTTTCAATAAAGAATTTTTCTGATCGGTCACCACCTCTCTGCAGACAATGGCAAACCTCAGAGAGTAAATAATGCCATGTAAAGCTTCTTGAGAATATGAACTTTAGCCGCTCGGAGTCGGCATAAAACATGTAGAACCAGTTCTCGGTCAATTGTGTGCAAACATTTAATAACACACACAACACAATTGATCGTAAGAAGCTTGGTCAAAGTCCTTTCAAGGGCTGAAATGGCCAATTTGTTTTTGTTTTTTTTTGTTTTTTCTTATTTATTTATACGTGACGCTTTTTAGGTATTAATTAAAAAAACTCAAAATAAGTGAAACTTATATCATTCGAAAGGTTATGTTGCCCAGATGTGCAGAATGTACATATACATAAATGATATATCTGCTAGAGGGTGTTCACAACCTTCTAAGAGAAAATTAAATTTTTGAGAAAAAAATCTACCCTTTGTTTTAAATAAAATGTAGTTGGGAGAGAGTTCTTGAGTTGGTGGAATTTGAATTTTTTTTAAAAGTAACAATTTCTTAAAAAAATGTAGTTTTATGCATTCGACAATTGTAAAATTTGTAAAAAACATATGTGTTTGAATTAAAAAAAATTGACTTTACATGTCAATATCTTGGTCGAGTTTTAACGGTTTTTCAATTTTTCTAATTTTTTCTGAAAGTTTGTTAAATTTTCTTTCAAATGTAATAAAAATTACAGCAAAGTTCTAAACAAAAGTATTTGTAATGAATTTTCTTAATATTGTCGTTAGTTATTTAGCGTGTGTTTCAAACCAAATGCCAAGAGGGAGAAAAAAACTGTCTCAAATTGAATGTTCTAAATTGGGAAAGCAATATAGCCGCCATCTGTGAACAGATTTCATTTATTTCTTTTTAATATTTAAGTCTTATCAGTTAACTTAAAAAAACATATAAAAAAATAATACCGGGTTTTTCTTTGTTTATATTTAAATTATACCTTTTAAAAAAGACCACAAAATTTGATTCATTCTTAAAATATGTGGTAAAAATGATTTTTGTTGTTTTTTTACAAACTCAAAATTGCATTTTAGATTTTCTTACCAAGTCTTTACCTGATTTTAGGTGAATTAATTTGGTCTTGACTCTAAATTAATAAACTGTCTGTCCATCAAAAAATCAAGGCTACCCCCTATGATTTCTTTGACAAAATTAAATTTTTTCAAAATGTTGTTTTTCTGTTTTTGGAGGAGAGTTCTTAAGTCGCTCGAATTTGAATTTTTTTTTAAAAGTAACAATTTCTTAAAAAATTGTAGTTTTATGCATTCATCAATTGTTAAATTTGTAAAAAAATGTGTTTTGAACTCAGAAATTTGACTTTCCATGTGAATATCTTGGTCGGATTTTAACGGTTTTTAAATTTTTCTTTTTTTCTAAAAGTTTGATAAATTTTCTTTTAAATGTGTTAAAAATTACAGCAAAATTCGAACCAAAAGTATTTTTAATGAACTTTCTTAATATTGTCGTTAGTTATTTAGCGTGTGTTTCAACCAAATGCCAAGAGCGAGAAAAAAACTCTCTCAAATAGAATGTTCTAAATTGGGAAGCAAATATCTCCGCCATCTGTGAATAGATTTTATTTATTTCTTTTTTGTATTTAAGTCTTATCAGCTAACTTAAAAAAACTTTTAAAAAAAATACCGTTTTTTGTTTGTTTATATTTAAATTATTCCTTTTAAAAAAAGACCATAAAATTTGATTTATTCTTAAAATATGGGGTAAATATGATTTCTGTTGTAAAAAAAAAAAAACTCAATATTGCATTTTTGATTTGCTTTCAAAGTCTATACCGAATTTTAGATGAATTTATTTTGTCTTCACACTAAATTAATAAACTGTCCGTGCCATCAAAAAATCAAGGCTACCCCCTACGATTTTTTTGACAAAATTAAATTTTTTTAAAATGTTGGTTTTCTGTTTTTGAAAGAAATAATTAAATAAATAAATAATTTTTCTGAATAAAATAGCTTAATATCTCCAATCAATGAAAAGTTATAGCCTCGAACTTATTTTGATCATCTCGCATATATTTATAAATAGGCAATCAATAAATTGGTCGAATTTCGACCCCAGGCGATACTAGTATTTATAAATAGGCAATCAATAAATTGGTCGAATTTCGATGTGTAAATGTGATTTCAGATTACTAACACTGTTCAACAACATCAATTTTTTTTCGAAAAAAAACAATGCACCGACGACGGATTCTAAAAGAAAGGACCAAAAAATATATATATGTTTCGGTGTTTTGAGAGTTTACGTCTTAGTTCTATTTTCTTGTATTGCTGCATTCGTTATTTAAGATCCCTCGATGAACGATGACTGCAGTCCTTATTTAACAATTTTTTTGTTAAATTTAATTTTTGAAATGAGGATTCAAATAATCATAATCCTTACCGTAATCAATTACATCTGTAATTCTTATCGCCCAGCTCTGCTCCCAAATTATAGATCGGACAGAGACGAAAGTGGCACCAATGGAAAGGCCGTTCGCTCAGGTTGGGATATAGCCACCACCCGAATTTTTAAAAATCGGCATCTTCACTTTTTTTAGAAATTTTTAGAAAACTTTATTCATTTGAGTGTATCTCCCAAACTATAGATCGGACAGAGACGAAAGTGGCACAAATGCAAGGGTCATTCTCTCAGCTTGGGATATAGCCACCACCCGAATTTTTAAAAATCGGCGTCTTCACTTTTTTTAGAAATTTTTAGAAAACTTTATTCATTTGAGTGTATCTTCCAAACTATAGATCGGACAGAGACGAAAGTGGCACAAATGCAAGGGTCATTCGCTCAGCTTGGGATATAGCCATCTTAATTTCCTCATCTTTTTTTTTAAATTTGTAGAAAACTGTATTCATTTGAGTGTATCTTCAAATTTTATCTTCGGCCAAGTCGAAGATATAACTTACTAGTTTAGGCGTGTTATTATACCGTTCGAAATAGCATGTCAATAGCTACAATTTTGATTAGATAAAACTGATTAGATAATTTTCAAAATAAAAAAATTATGCCTTTGCCATATGTTGAACACCCCATCAAAATCAAGAAAAAGACATACAGCTCCAAGTAAAAATGTCTGATTTCCAAAGTTTATTTTTTTAAATTTATTTTTATATATTTACTAGCGGATGTAACCCGGTGTTACTCGGGGTTGTTTCTCGAGCACAGAAAGAGGACGATTTTCAAAACTGCTCTCATTTTAACGTTTTTTTAAATTATCAATTATCAAATCAAATTCAATTTAAAAATTTTTTAAATTATCGTTTTTTGAGATTTTGCCCCCTCCTTCCGTCGAAAGTTTTTAGTCAAATTTCCGTAAAACTGTACCTGCCAGACATGGTTAAAACAAAAATAACATCTTCAACGTCTCGATATGACGTCTGTTTTCTGAGGAAAATGGACACCTTCACTCAGAAAAAAAACACATATCTTCCTCCGTTGAAAAATTTCTCTATTTTCGATAAAAGAACAATTTTCTCTTTTCAAATAAAATTTTCTTCAATGAGTTTAAATTTTCACATTTTTGAAGAAATATTTCTTCACTTCTAGGAAATGGAAATTATCAATGTCTCTTATAATGACAAATATATTTCTCGCACAAAAAAATTCTCATTTATACAGTAAAATTTTTTGAAAATGAAAATTTTTTCCTATATTTTGATAAAAATTCACTATTAGGAGTATTTTATTCAATAAAAACAAATTTTTTCTCAAAAATAAAGAGTCTTTTTCTCTAAAATCGAATTATTTTTATGTATTTCTCTTTTTCATGGAAGGATTTTATCATTTTTAGAGAATTTTTAGGATCGCATTTAGAAAAAAGCATTCTCTGGAGCAAAGTCAATACCAATTTTCTCTAAATATGATGCCTTTTTTATCATATTCCGAGAAACTTTTTTCTGAGTCATTTCGAGAAAAATTCGTTTTAATTTTTTCTTAGCATACATTTAATATGCAATTTTATCTCAAATAATAATAAATTTATTTAATTAATAATATTTTATTTAATAATTTTATTATTTAATTTATTTAATAATAAATTTTAAAAAATCCTATAAGCATCGATTCTATTTTTAACCGACTTCAAAAAGGAGGAGGTTCTCAAGTTGGTTGGTGTCTGTTTTTGTTTTTTTTTTTTTTTTTTTTTTTTTTGTGAATGTATGTACATCGATTACTCCTAAAGTACTTGCCCGATTACCGTAATTTTTTGTCAACATATAGAGACTATCGACGTGGAGGTGCCCGTCTATGAAAGTGGGCGGTATTCGGAAAAGGGGCGTGTCTCTATAAGAAAGACACTGTATCTCAGTAAATATTGACACTACGGTAATAAAATTCACAGTAAAATTACAAGGGCAAGCACAAATATTAAAAATGACGATCACTTAAGTGGGCGTAATTCTAAAAAAGGGTGTGGCAATTTTGTAAAAACTCTGTATCTCGAAGAAAATTGACACTAGAGTACTGAAATTAAGTACAGAGGTAGGTACAATTATTGAAAACTACTATAAAAAAGTGGGCGTAATTCGACAAAGGGGTGTGGCAATATAAGAGAATTACTGTGTCTCGAATAATATTGATACAAGGGCACAGAAATTTATTGCAAAGGTAGGAAAAATTACTACAAATTTTTGTAAAAAAAAATGGGCGTTAATCGAGAAGGGGAGTGGCAAAATTAAAAAAAAACACTGTATCTCGATTACTATTGACACTACGATACTAAAATTTAGTACAAAAGTAGGTACAAATATAACAAATTACTGCCAGTAATGTGGGCGGTATTCGATAAAAGGGCGTGTCACTGTAAGAAAAACACTGTATCTCAGTAAATATTGACACTAGGGTACTAGAGTTAATTCAATTCACAGCAAAAATGCAAGGGTAGGTAAAAAATAACAGTCAATTAAGTGGGCGTTAGTCGACAAAGAGGTGTGGCAATATTAAAAAAACTCTAGATAGCGAATAATATTGACACTAGAGTACTAAAGTTAACTACAGGGGTAGGCACAGTTATAATACAATTAATTTCAATACAGTGGGCGTTGTTTGATAAATGGGTGTGGCAATTTATAAAACACACTGTATCTCCAATAATATTGACACTAGAGTACTGATATTTAGTATAGAGGTAGGCACACTTATAACAAGTTATTGTGAATAAAGTGGGCGTCATTCGACAAAGGGGTGTGGCAATATTAGAAAACACTAAATCGAATACTGACACTACTAACTGAAAAAGTACAGACGTAGGCACAATTATTACAAATTACTACCGAAGAGTTGGGCGTTATTCGACTAACGGGTGTGGCAGTGTGTAAAAAACTGTATCATATTGACTTAAGGGAGGTAAAATTCATTGTTAGAATGGGTAGAACTATTGAAAACACTATGACAAAGAGTGTGATATTCTCGACAAAGAGGCGTGTCAATATTATAAACACACTATATTTCAGTCAATATTGACATTGGGGTAGTGATAAAAATACAAGAGTAGGTACTGATAAACATACTGACAAAGACCAGAATAAGAAACGACAGAAAAGCATTTTCCATATTATGAGCATAAATAATTGGTGTTTAATTAATTTATACACTTTTTTAAAATACATCATTTTCTCTAAAAAGAAAGATATAAAAACTTTTTAACAAAAAAAAAACTTACTTCTATTTCAGTCCATAACAAAAGCAAAAATGAAACAGTCATTTTTCAGTATTTATCGCTGCATTCATCATTACGAATAAAATTTTCAACGAGTGATCACCAATTCATGAAATAACAGAAAAGGAGAGAAACACAAAACGAGCAATGAAAATGTTTCAATTGTGGAATTTTTAATGGAGTTCACTGAATAATTCAAAAATTTCTAAAAACTTATAAAAAAAATTGTTCAAAAAAAGCAAAAACATTCGCCAAAAATATTCGGCTATTTCGGCCGAAGCAGAAGCCGTAAAAATATCGTAAAAATATCGGCCGATTATGCCGATTACCAAAGCCGAAGCCGAATAATCGGTCGGACACTACTAATGATTAAACTAATTTCTATGAATAATTTTAGCTTTTCTTATCATGGAATGCTCCGAATGCTGCTATATTTTTAATTTTTTCAATTTTTGTCATGGTTTTGAGCAAAAATTTTGTAACAGCTGAGAAATATGATCAAGACCTACCCATATATTTACAAAACAAAAACGTCTCTTCACTTTTTTTTTTTGGCATAAGAAAAACAACTGGGCTATTTTATAATGTTTTTTATTTATTGCACGATTACAATATAATTTTAAGCTTTCTTTAAAGTAGATTTAAAAAAAAAGAACGCATACACACACACATACAAATTAAAACTATTACCGCATAGTACTTTTTTGGAAGGGTTGAGTATATCGTACAAGCTAGGGGGACAGGGAAATGGATACTTTGCGGTTTATAAAACAATAATTAAATAAAAAAGAAATAAAAATATAAGCTTAGGCGCAGGAACATTATTACAAAATAAATATTCCTCAGTTACGTATAAATGTTAAATGTAATTCGGCACTACTAAATCAACTAAGGCTACTACTATTATTACTACTACTACTACTACAACTACAACTACAACTAGTACTAAAAAATGAGCTACTACTTGTAACAAATATATAATGTTCGCGCTCTCTGGTTTCTCTGCTCGTCACATAATTAACAACAATTTCATTCAGATTTTCATTTATTTATACAGGCTTTTTTGTTTTTTTTTTTAAATAGATTTTTCTGTATTTTCTTAAATGTTAAAATATTTTTTTTTATTTTTTTGTTTTTTGTTTTTGTAATATAGATAGTAAAACTAAAATAACAATGCATAATTTTTTGCGGCGTTTTAACTACTACTTAATGCTAGCATACAAATCATAAAATATCTATCTATGTATGTAATATTTTTTTAATTTTTTTTTTTATAATGTTATTAAACTAAACATATAAAGATAGTTGGTTTTGTTTTTAAATCAATTTTAGCATTAATGAATTTAAATAAATGAGCCCAACAAAAACGCAAGCCATAAATTTTTCAAAAATAAATAAAATGCTAAAAAATTGCTCAAAGAAAATCTTAACAAATTATTTGTTTTCTTTGAGTGAATTATTAATAGTTAATATTGACAATTGTGTTTAGTAAGAAATTTCATTGATTCATCAAATAAAGTGGTTGTTTTTATAAAAACATATTTTTGTATTTTTATAAAAAAATTTATAACGTTTTAGCCAAGTTTTAGCTGCTTGGCATAAAAATTCAAGTCTTAGTTATATAGTTTAGATCTCATAAAATAAATTTTGTTTTTTCATTGTATTTAAAAGATTTTCTTTTCATGGTATGAGCGTTAAAAGCAGGTTTATGAAAAAGAAATAAAAAAATTGAAAAATATTTAAAAAATGCCATATTTTTATAAAATTAAAAATTAACATATATTCTAAGGCACACATGGCAACAAAATCTTTGTTGTTGTCAATGTTGCTGCTTTAACGCTCACTCTCACACACTTTCGCTCTCGTTGCATTCATTCTACATTCTGTCTCAGTTAGTTTACGTATTTTTCTCTGACTTACAACTAATTATTTCTAAGAAAATAAATAAAATTATAGCTATTTACAGTGCTTTTTCTTATTTTCTCTCGCTCTCTTCTGTGCAATGCGCGAGAGATAGACTTTACTTGTTTTGTTTAATCTCGGGTTTAAGCTTAGCTCACAACCATCTATCAAACTTCGACGCCGTATGTGCGATCGACTACGTAATCGTAACGGCAATCGGAAGTTTCCTCTGTGTTGGCTTGAGTTGCTGTTGTGACAGTCATTGTTGTGGTTGATGTTGCTGTTGCTGTTGTTGTTGTGTGTGTTGCGGCAGCTGAAGTGGCAGCAGCAGCAGCAGCAGCGGCCATAGCTGCCATTTTCATTGCTCCACTATATGTTGGCAACTCTCGTCGTCCAGTCACAGCATGATCGCTGAGATTCTTGTTTCTGTTGCTGCTGGCGACAAGCGCTGTATTTATGGCAATCGCTGTCTCGGCAGCATTATCATCATCATCGTAATCTTCGTTGTATTCTTCTTCAACGACCTCTTCGACTACCTCCTCTTCTACTTCCTGTTCATCTTCTTCTTCCTCTTCCTGTATAGAATTCGCCTCCGAAAAAACAAAGTCAGTGGGCAACTCTGGCACAGACAGACCCTTGCGTGTAAAGAAGGAAATTTTTTCTCTATGGAGTGAAGAAGTGGGAAGAGAGATATAATGGTGAAATCAGTTAAAAGTTCATTTTTTGTTTAAGTCTATAACTCACTTGAAGGACACTAGATCTGGACAACCTTTGGGCACTTTTGTTTTGCGCAACTTGTAGATTTCTTTGGCAGTTTTCATTAGCAGTTTTTGCAGCTGCTTCTCCTCGGGGCACTTGGCACGATCGGCACGTTCGACCAGACGCTGGAACTCTTCGTTCTCTATCGCCCAGGTGGCAATGAGTGGATCCTTATTATCACGCGCCTTCTCGAGCCTGTTTTGAGAGTGTGTAAAAGTAAAAAGTTAATAAGTGAAATCTATTCATTGTCCTTTCATTCGTCAGACTTACACATCCTTTAAGTTCTGTAGCTTGGCAATTTGATCGTTAAGGAAATCTAACTTGCTATGCTGCGCTTGCAGATCCAATTCCAAGTCCAAACTGGTGCGTGGTATATGGTTATGATTAAGCTCTAATGGTTAATAAAAGAGAACAGAAAAAGTTTTAGGTTTGTGTCAATAATATGCAGGGAGAGATAGTTTACTCACTTGTGACTGATTTGGGCGCTTTTGTATGGAATCTCAATGAGCGACGTTCTACAGCTCCACGATGGAAGGGATGCGGTGTTACTCCAAAGTGCATTGCTGAGTCCGAATCACTGCGGTTTAGTCGACAAATATAACGATTTTTACCAACAGCTGCGCTGGGCGTGAAGGTTTGTGAACGCTTGACGGGCCTGTCGTCGGCCATTTGTTGTTGTTGTGTGGCGCGAGATTTCTCAGGTGGAAAGGCGCATTCCGTGTTAGTCTCTTTATCCGCATACTCCTGCTTCATGTTATCCATATACACGTCAAGCATTTTTTGTGTGAAGTCGGCTGTTAAAGGAAAAAGAAGGCGTTATGAAATTTGACTCTATGTGCCGTATTCAAATTTTTACTCACCATGTGAAATTCCAACTGCTGCATCTAGATCTGCTTCATCGACCTCATCATCTTCATCTTCTTCATCTTCCTCGTCTTCTTCTTCGTCTTCCTCGTCGTCGTCTTCTTCGTCCTCATCATCGTTTTCCACCTCATTCAGGTTAAGCTGCTCTTGCAGCTCCTCAGCTATTTGGGTTTGCATCTCGAATGGTGGCACCTGATTGCGCGTCAGCGTAGAGGTTTGCGACGATGTGATGGTTGACTCATCGGATGATTCTTCTTTGCTGAAAGCCGCTGAGGCAGCAACAGGTTGAGCGTTGGCAGCAGCAGCAGCTGCAGCCGCGGCACTTGTGGAAGGCATATCGAGTGATTCAAAAGTTGGTATGAATTTCGAACTCAGCACATTGTACCATTTCAACGTGGAGTCATCTGCGTTAAACTCAGCCATGCTTATTTGTACCGTGCCCTAAAGAAAATCGTAGACTTGAGTAAAATTAAATTAAAACGGCGTCATTTTGTTGTACTCACGATGATCTCCTCCTTCTGACCAGTCATGCTGACCACCGTAACCTGCAGGCTCTTGGTGAGTAGCTTACCCAGCGAAATTGGCACGGCAAAGGTGTCGTTAAAGAGCGGTTTTTGAAAGTCCGACATAGCTTTCGTGCGAATGGAAGTCAGCGAGTTGGGCAACAGAGCTGCACGTAGATATCTAGATAGGGATAGAAGTAAGAACGTTAGGGCCTTAGCTTAAAATTTGGTTTAATTTACAAAAACTTACACTTGTGAATTGTTCGAGCTGGATGTCCAAAGCGCTGATAGATTGTTAGCACGTTCTAGCGATACCACCAGCACACCCTCCTTCTTCAAATACTTTAGACCAATCTGCACTTGAGCTAACTCTTTGCGTGGCAGATGAGCTCGAGATGCTTCAAAGACACCCGAATCACCCGCAACTGATTCGTTGCTGACTGCTGCGGAGACTGAACGCGTATTTGACGTGGATGATGAGCGGCTGAGCATTTCTTGTGGCAAATCCAGCAGTGAGGGCTTTTCCGATATTGGTGAGAGCGGCGCTGCCAGATTTAAAGGTGAGGACAAATTCAGTTTCTGCAGCTTGGCCTCTAACATCATGCAATCTAGCACAGTGGAGTCCAAATCATAAGGATGAGCACGCACAGCGGCTGCTAGTTGACTGGCTCCGTAGGCTGGCGGCAGACCAGCAGCACTTGAGCCAGCATTGGCGTAGGTTGGCTCCTCCTTCAGCTGTTGCACGGACTGATCGGCAGCAATGTTGTACTTCATGGGTGATGCGGGTGGTGTTTCCATAGACAGGCTGCTACGTGGTGAGAGTGAAATCTCAGATGACTGCTGCTGCTGCAGCTGCGGATGACCGGATAAGTTTGGTTGTGGTAGCTGCTGCTGCATCTGCACCTGTGGATGTTGCAGCTGTTGTTGCTGCTGTTGTAGCAGTTGATGCTGTTGGAAGAGACGCTGTGAACGTCGATGCAAGTCAACTACATCAATATGCGAGTCAACGGCGAAGGGATCCAGATAAATATCAGTGAAGCTGAGTGCACTTTTGCTGCTTGCCGTTGATAGCGAACCTAGGCTGGAGCCGCTGCTAATGGAGAAAGTGCTCTCGGATGAGAATGACTTAAGACGCTCTTCCAGCATTTTGGTGGACTTGAGTGCTTCTTGCAGTTTGACGAGCAGCAATTGTTTCTCTTCGTGGAAACGCAGGCGATTCGCAATGCACTGATTTGTAGCCTCATACGCTTCATTTAGATCCTCTTCCAGCTTGCGTCGCGTCTGTTGAATGACATGAATTTCCTCAGGTGAACGCGACTTAATCGAAATGCTATTCAAATCATTGAGCAGCTTCTCTTTCTCCTGAATCAGCAGTATGCGATCCTTATCGGACTCTAGCTGTCCGGGTTCAATGCGCTCCACATGATCGGCCAGCTGCTGCTGCAGCTTCTTAATACGTTTCCGCCACTCGCTATACTGTAGCTTTGTCTTGGCCATTTCGGCAAAGCGAGCGCCGCTATTGGCGTTGTCACCTGAAGCGCATAGATCGGTTTGCGAAGCCACGCAGACGCGATCAAAGGGTGAGGTGGCATTGATCAGTTCAGCACTTTCGTCATTATACTGCTGGCGACTAAGTTCGTTCTTGATTTGCACCAGGCTGCGCATCAGCTCTTCACGTACCTTCTCGCCCGACACCAATGACTTGTGCACCTTGAGCATTTCCTCGCGTATGGCTTGCACCTCGGTGATATCGTAGCAGCCATTTTGGCGCGCATTGATCTTCTCGCCCACCGAGTACAGCGTGTTCATGCCGCGTTGTGTGTAGGTAATGTCGTTGGTTATGCGGTTGAGCTCTTGCTTAAGCAGGCGCACACGCTCCTTGGCCAAGACTAGATCAGCACGCAGCAGTTCGGGATCGTGTCGACTCATAGAGCTCGTAGATGAGCATACTGTAAGCAGGAAAGTGTAAGTTTAAAATGTAAGTATTTGTTTTTGTAAATGTATAAACTTACAGCTACTGCGACTGGCCGCTAGAGTGTTGAGATTGTTGTATTCATCCTGCGCAATCTGTAGTCGTTGTTGTTTGACGTCGTACATTTCACGCTTTTTCTCCAGCACATCTTGGGCAGCAGATAGATAGTCACGTAGCATTGCCTCTTGCACGCTCTTCCATTCTTGACGCGGATCTTCGAGCTGTGTTGTTTGTGCTATGTGGTTGATGTAATAGCGTCCGATATTTGGATCGTAGGCCTCTTCCCAGCCAATAGGCAGCTCATCACCGACGCAGTCCTCGAACGATTGTGGCTTCGTATATCTGCAAAGTAAGAGAAAAAGGAAGGTAAGTACGACAAATCTAAATGGTTAAAAGTCAAAATTATGGCAACATAAGTGTTAAATTTTTCTAACTTTTAAATAACACTGTTGATCTTTAGTTAATGTTTGCCAGAAATACCAAAGCAAAGATCTGATCAAACAAGTTTTCGCCCATGTTTGTCTATTTAGCGGTTTCGTTGTTTCGTGGCGTGGGAATGCGGTTGAATTAGTTTAAATTGTATTGTCCGATAAGATTAGAATTGCAAATTAATATGTGCGACGCGCAACTAAGTTGTTGGGCATTTCCTGCTAAAACGCCAAAATGTGGCATTAAAACTTCTTTCAAGCAAGTTGTGCTCTACTCAGCAAACAGAAAGAGAGAAAGAGATAGAGAGAGAGAGAGGGAAACATCAAAGTGTTGATCGTCTTAATTTTTGTTGTGATTGAATTGAACCATCATCACCATAAATTGAGCTCTATTCAATATTATCATTAGCTAAGCTTGCCTGAAAATGTGAAATTTTTTGTAGCTTGCGGTCAGCTAATCGAATTGGCAAAGTTATAAAAAAAATAAAAAACTAGCTATCTGAGGAATTTTTATTATGCTTATCTATGAAAAATAATTGGAAGTAGCTGTCATCACTGAGTGGTTTTCTTGTTTGCTGTTTGTTACCCAGCTTTGCTATGACAAACGGAAACTTTGATAAAGATCGTTGTTGGGGAAATTGGTTTGGCTTTTTGCACCGGTAGCTGGGTAACGGTAGAAGACCTGTTTTTTTTAGATTTTAGTTAGACTGGGTCAGAAAATTGCTGATGAATAAATTACTACAAATGAGCAACTAAACGCTTAAGTTAATAAGAAAAATTGTCAGCTTAAAATGGTTTAGATTGAGTAGGTTCTGGTACACGGCAGTTTATTTTTTTAAAATTTATATATTGCACTGGATATACAGTGTACTTAAGCCACTTAATCTACTGAAATTATTGCACAGGAGCAATTTTGAGGTCGTTGCCTACATAGATGACGCGTTTTTTAAATGATATATGAACTGATTTTCTATGTTCTCAATGAGATTATGGATGGCGTTCTGAATAAACTCAGCCACTGGGCTGCTTGATGTGACCTGGAAGCAGGTTTAAGCAAGACAGTACTGATATTATTCATTCCGAAAACCAAGGTGCTATACTTTGCCATACCGAAATTTAACAATTTTGTGCCTCCCAGTAGTGCCCAATATCTGGAGTCTTTCTAAATGCTTAGCTCAACTGGAAAATCAACATTTAATATAGGATTAAAAAGGCATGAAATTCAGAGCCTGTGAAAATATCTTAGAAGAGAAGTTTTCAAACAAAAATACTCCTTTGGATATGGAACGTAGAAGTGCTGCATGTCAAAATTTGGCTACGGAGAAGAATAGATGACAAAAGGCAGCATAATTGTTCTTGGGAAGCTGAAAAAGGAGGATATATATTGTGGATAAATACTATATATTTCAATAATAACAAGTAAAGCAAGTTTAAAGTCGGTCTATGCCGACTATGAAATACCCTAAACCCACTTTTCAAAAACAAAAAATTTTTTATTGTAAATGGAAGTGTCCGTGGGCGGATGAAGCCTATATTTTATATGCATTTAAATGTTGATGAAAAATTTACACATACCAAATGTTATTCCTGTAGCTCACAGTTAATGCCATTATTGTGCTTTCGCTATGGGAGGTGGGCGAATTCATGGACGGACTACTCCCAATTTTTGAACACACCTTAGTTTTGATATAAAATACATACGTTCCAAATTTAATTTCTCTATGACAAACATAACCTAATTTATTAAGTTTTAAACTTTTTGGGTTGTATGGGAGGTAGGCGTGTCCGTGGGCGGATGACGTTTATTTTTCAAAACCGTCAATGTCTTGTCATAAAAAACATATGTGCCAAACTTTAGATCTTTAGGTTAAACACAGGCTTATTTATTGCGTTTTCAATTTTTGGGTTGTATGGGAGGTGGGCGTGTCCGTGAGCGGATGACGTCTAGTTTTCGAAAACATCTTTGTGTTGGTATAAAACACATACATTCCAAATTTTATTGTTGTAGGTTAACTATGAGCTGAGTTATACAGTTTTCAATTTTCGCGTTGTATGGGAGGTAGGCGTGTCCGTTGGCGGATGACGTCCATTTTTCAAAAAAAACAATGTCTTGTCATAAAAAACGTAAGTACCAAATTTTAGCTCTGTAGATTAAACAGAGACTTATTTATTGCGTTTTCAATTTTTGGGTTGTATCGGAGGTGGGCGTGTTCGTAGGCAGATGATGTCCATTTTTCGAAGATATCTTTGCGATTGTAGAAAACACATACATACCAAATTTTATTGTTGTAAGCTTATTATGAGCTGAGTTATGCAGTTTTAAATTTTCGCGATGTATGGGAGGTAGACGTGTCCGTGAGCGGATGACGTCTTTTTTCCAAAGACATCTTTGTGTTGATATAAAACACATACATACCAAATTTTATTGTTGTAGGTTAGCTATGAGCTGAGTTATGCAGTTTTAAATTTTTGCGTTGTATCGGAGGTGGGCGTGTTCGTGGACGGATTCCAAAAATATTCAATAGTGCAAATCCTTGGATGCATGTGATCATGTGTACCAAGTTTCATCCAATTATCTCTACTCCTTCTTCTTATCCAGTGTATACGGACAACACACAGACGGACAGACGGACGGACGGACGGACATGAATAGCTCGACTCACGAGGTGACGCTGATCAAGAATATATATACTTTTCTATACCGGACTCGCTTCGTTCTATGCGTTACAAACGTTTGCACAAAGTTAATATACCCTGACCTTTCAGGTTTAGGGTATAAAAAGTGTATTCAAAAAGAAAAAAAGAGTTGCTCTGTTGCCAAATTGTTCACTACAAACAAGCTTGCAAATTTGAAGCACACAATCGTAAATAATGGGAATGGCAAAAACAAGTAACCCTGCAAACATTTTGAATCGCCCGAGAATCTTCAGCGAATCGCTTGGAAGATTAAACAATCGCCGGTGAGCTCTTCTGGGTCTTCCGGGTATCGAAGAATATAAGCAGCTGTAAGCGCCAAAAGGAGTTTAAGCGGTTCGCCTGGAAGACTCACCGATGATTCGCCGAGAGTAGCTTTAGGCGATTCACTAGAAAGAGTCGCGAACGATTCGCTGAGAGAGGTGTTGAGCTATTCGCTACGATTTCCCTACGCCAGAAAGAGTCGCTTATGAATCGAAAGAAGGGGGTCTAAAGCGATTCGCTGATAAGAAAGGCAAGGTTTTAAGAGGAAAATGGGTTTTAAGAGTTCATAGCGATTTGTTGTGAAGCATTGTTGTTGATCGTTAAAAATTGTTGTAAGTTTAAAATAGCTGGCTTCCAATTTAATCAATTTTTTTACAAATTCAACTTTTTTATTAATTTAAACGATTTTTCAGAGCCTGCTTCATATTCCAATAATAGATTTAAAATTGTTTTCAGAAACCATCTCCAACGATCGCCAGAATGAGCGAAGAAAGATTTTGAAATCGTCAATCGCGTATTCATCGTTTGGGCGATCGAAAAGCGATACATCTTTCAACGAACGCCGGAATGAGCCAAGAAAGACTTTGAAATTTTTTGAAAATAGCGCATTCATTGTTTCGGCGATTCATCTTCAAAAAAACTTTTGGGCGAATCGCTTGGGAGTCGATTCCAAACATCTTCCAAATGTTTGCAGGGATGGAATATAAAAAAATTAAAAAATATTACACATGTAAAAAAAGAGCACACTTGGGACATTTAAGATCTTGAAAAACTGTCTTCCTCAATAAAATATTGTCATTTAAAATATAGTGAATGAAATAAGGTAGAAAATATTTATTTATTTGGAAAAGAATTTGAAATTATAAACTGAAAGATTAAATAGTAGGTACTTAAGACTATTACATATTTTTTGGTAGCGAAAATGGTTATTGTTTTCAGTTTAAAAATAGTGGCAATATTCGGAGTATAGTTTTCACGATTTTGTTGTTAGGGTTTTTTATCAAAATTATGCGTTTTTAATTGTGGGTTGTTGCCTTTTGATTTGAGATTGTTGACAATATTATTCTTTAGGATACCAGCTACCCAATACTACCAACATCTATTGTCAATATCAAATAAATTGTCAGGATAACCAAATCTGTTATTACCGAATATCATATTTACAGAATGCTACCATTTCTGAATAATAATGTTAATACCATAATACTTCATAAGTATTGACCACAGACTTTAAATTCGTTTGACTCACCACCACCTGCTTACTATGTATACTTGTTATAAGTAAGGTAGGAAGGTAGGTAGGTAAATTGTGAATATCTTTTAGGGAACTCTACAGCGACTGAGTTTTCCTCATTCATAGAAAAAACCACGTTGTGTCATGTAAGATTGGACTATATATAAATAGTATTAGAAAACGGTTGGTTAGTCTATTCAGACAGCTTAGGAGGAATGGGTTAGTATTTCCACCAGTAATTTAAATAAGTTATAATTGTACTTATTCGCATAAGTATTATGCAAAAGACAGCATAAGTTTATATATTCTAAATATTCTGAAAAATTCTCTTCAAATTAAACAAATTGAATTACTTATATGTTCAAATATTTTAAGAATACAAAGAAACAGTTTTATTCCTAGAAACATTCCAACTAATTTCTAGTATTGAAAGAAAAAACCATATCAAATACTTGTACCTACATAAAAATTCTTGAAATTTATATACGAGAAAAAAATAAAAAAAATCCCCTCTAAATTCTCGGTAGCATTTCATATAAATTCGGCAATAAAACGTTTGTTCAAACTAAATTTGAACAAATTTTGGAATTTAACTAAGAACAAACATACATACGCACACTTCCATGAAAACAGCATTTATTTCTATATCTTTTCATATACTTTGTTTAATTTTGAAAAAAGATAATGTGCAAAAGAAAAATGAAATGAAATTTTTTTTTTTTGCTTATAAAAATAAACAAAAGTTTTCGATTGTCGAGCGAGAAATACTTGAAAGATTTCTCGAATGTTGCATGTAAACAAACTGGCAATTGTTTATTCAGTTTCAGTTTTTCAGTTGAATATTGGAGGCAACACAAGTAGATTTAATTTTGTTCAAAATAAAATTGATGAATACTAAAAATGTATTGCAGCAGATATTTTCAAATTTAAGTTAAAATTTCAGCAAATTTGGAGAATTAAAATGAAAAAAATAAATTTTTGAATATGCAAGAACAAAAAATTTTGATTTTAAAAGCGATTGCTTTTTGAGAAAATTAATTACTTTTATAATTTAAAACAGTTTTCGAGCAAATAAAATAAATAAAGAATTATAATAAGACTTAAACCTTTAAATGAATTATTCATCAAATTATTAATAATAATATTTAAGGTTTTGTAAATTGACACAAGCAAATATTTGATTCGTAAGAAGTAGTTAATATATATATAATTTAATGTATATATGTATATGTGGAAACCAGCATATTTAGTAAAATCAAATTCAAACATCTTTTTCGAAAAAAACGGTAAGAACCATACTTATGTAAAAACTTGAATAAATTTTATATAAAGTTTTGGTAACGGTCTCTATAAGATTATCAAAGCTAATTGACTTTCCAATTGGAAATTCTTACAAGTATTCTATTAACCGCATATGTCTATTTTGTCATAAGATACAACGTGCAATATTTTGTGGTTTGGCTCATTTAAAAATTTTTTTTTGTGAACATGACTGCTTTTGTAGTTGTGCTAGAGCGTTTGAAATCAATCAATTATAAATGAATTTGTTAACTTTAAGCTGTCTAACCATTTGCAAGGAACTTTAAACAGTTTAAAAACAATAAAACTCACTTATAAGCCCAATCCGCTCAACTCATACAATTGGCTCAATTGACTCAATGTTGATTCATTTAATTTGAAACACATTTTGCCTGTCAACCACATGTCTCTCTTTTATTGTAAGTCATAAAGTGCAATTTATTATTGTTTTGGCTCATTTTTAAATTTTATGGCACACGACTGCTCTAGCAATTGTTCTAGATTCTAGAGACTAGAATGTTTCAAAATCTATCAATTGTTGTCTTCAAATATTATTTCAAGCTATTTGACAGTTCAGAAAAATAGCTGCGCTGCCTGATACGTTGGCGGCTTCTTAGTCATAAATTAGCCAAAGTTTATAATTTAGCCATAGCGCAAAAAAACCAGCGTAATCATAACAAATAAACACAAAAGTACGCAAAGCTTGCGAACGTGCTGGACAACATGACTACAACAAAGTCGTGGTAGAACAACGCAAACAAGCAGGCAACGCGTCGCAATGACGTCAATTAATCGCTTCGAAAAACTGAAGAATTCTAAATTAGCCAGTAGCCAGTAATTCGTCAGAATTTAATTAAAATCAAACACATTCTTTTCTAATACATGTTCCTTCCAACAGATGCTTGCACAGTAATTATTCACTGCAAAAACGACAACAACAATAACAACAACAACAACAGCAACATAACAGAAAAACAATCTAAACTCGTTTATCTCAGAAATGGCTAAACGTCATGTTCTGTTTATAAGCAGAAAAAAAATATTTTATTGCAAAAACGAAAAAAAAAAATTATTTAAAAAAAAAATGAATTAAAAAAATTTTTGTTCTGAAAACTGGTCAAAAGT
Source organism: Tetanocera ferruginea (assembly GCA_958299015.1). Taxonomy (NCBI): domain Eukaryota; kingdom Metazoa; phylum Arthropoda; class Insecta; order Diptera; family Sciomyzidae; genus Tetanocera; species Tetanocera ferruginea. The sequence continues at coordinate 147,758,797 of OY282642.1, read as the reverse complement.
TGCTGACGAGCATTTCCTCCACTTTGGCTTACATAAGCAACATTTACGTACACAATCAACGACAGACAGACGATGCCGCCATAATTAAGTTCTTGGGAATTACTTTTGCTTTTAATTCTTTCTACTCATTATTATTATTTTGTTTTTTTTAATTGTTTTTATTTCTTATTTTGCAACTAATACAAGCGCACATTTCTGTTGTTGTTGTCTTGTCTTAAAGTATTTGTTATATTGTTGTTATATAAAATTTTTGCGGTTGCATAACGCCAGCTTTATGTGCAACAGTTAAGACGGAGCCAACGCATGTCTTAATGACCGGCCACGAAGGTATGACCCACAATTAACAAAGATGAAAGATTTTGATATCTAAGTCCTTAGATAGCAAAACAAAAATTAAGAAATTAATTTTTTAGTGATTTGGCAAAAATAGTGAAAACAACCTCTCTCAATAAATTATCTCTATCCGATAAAGTTATACGGAATTATATCAAAACTCACATTAAGAATAAAACATTTTCAGAGGTTTAAATTATAATATCCTTGCTTGAAATTCAGCATTAAAAATTAGGCATTTGAGCTGAAATAAGCCAATTTGACAAATCAAAAAATCTTTTTCAAACACTTTAATTTCGAGTTGTAAATATCTTTAATAGACCTACCTACTGTTATAGCGGTAAAAATTTGCTATTTGATGCAAAATCAGCTAATTTCACAAATTTGTTGTTTATACAAATAATTTTCTTGGATCCTTTCCTTAGTATCTTTACCAGGTCAATCTTAGGTTTGGGCATAATGAACCATATAAGGCAACTAACTAAATAAGTCGAACATTTTTATTGAAATTTATTAAATTTTATTCATAAGCCTTAATAAATTTTTTAATAAAAATATATCTAAATCGCTCTCAACAACTAAAGACTTAATTTATCTTCTGCATAATTTATTAAAAATAAACCAATAAAATTGAAAAACAATAACTTTAATGGCTGGAGTATGCGTTGGATGCAGTTAAAAAATTTTTTACTCCCAGCTAAAGCAACAGAGCAACTGATTGTGCGATCGAGGGTTGCCAACATTCCACTGAAAGTGGGTGTCGCTATTATTAAATAGCTGCATGCGCAACGAATATTCGTTGTTATGGCCAGAGGTCAACGGAGCGCCAGCTATCATCATCATAAACCAGCGCCAGCCAAGGATGACGTCGTTTTGGAATGCAATTCATGCACACACTGTTGTTATGCAAATGTCAAAAAAACTGGGCAATGTCTGACGGAGCGAAAGAGATGGATAGAAAAATAGATAGAGAGTGAGCGAAGAAGCTATTAAGGAGTGCCAGCAAAGTTGTTAAGTTGACTTTAAGCTGTTGACAGCAGCGCGCACATTTGTCTGAAAATCAATACATTTAGCAATAAAAAAAGTTTTAAAGTCAACAACGGTAGGAAAAAATCTGAAGAGTTCTTTACAAACGTGGGTTTGATTTATTTAAACAACTTACAGGTAAGGCGTTAATGGAATGAAATAGAATGTGGAAACTATTGCTAAGCATTAAAAAATATATTAATAAAAGAATAGAATAGTTATTATAAGTAAAATTGTTTTAGGTGGGAAGTTATCATGAGCATGAGTATGAGCATGAGTATGAGTAAGAGTATGCCAATGAGCATGAGTATGAGTATGAGTATGAGTATGAGTATGAGTATGAGTATGAGTATGAGTATGAGTATGAGTATGAGTATGAGTATGAGTATGAGTATGAGTATGAGTATGAGTATGAGTATGAGTATGAGTATGAGTATGAGTATGAGTATGAGTATGAGTATGAGTATGAGTATGAGTATGAGTATGAGTATGAGTATGAGTATGAGTATGAGTATGAGTATGAGTATGAGTATGAGTATGAGTATGAACATGAGTATGAGTATGAGTATGAGTATGAGTATGAGTATGAGTATGAGTATGAGTATGAGTATGAGTATGAGTATGAGTATGAGTATGAGTATGAGTATGAGTATGAGTATGAGTATGAGTATGAGTATGAGTATGAGTATGAGTATGAGTATGAGTATGAGTATGAGTATGAGTATGAGTATGAGTCTGAGTATGAGTATGAGTATGAGTATGAGTATGAGTATGAGTATGAGTATGAGTATGAGTATGAGTATGAGTATGAGTAAGAGTATGAGTATGAGTATGAGTAAGAGTATGAGTATGAGTATGAGTATGAGTTTGAGTATGAGTATGAGTATGAGTATGAGTATGAGTATGAGTATGATGAGTATGAGTATGAGTATGAGTATGAGTATGAGTATGAGTATGAGTATGAGTATGAGTATGAGTATGAGTATGAGTATGAGTATGAGTATGAGTATGAGTATGAGTATGAGTATGAGTATGAGTATGAGTATGAGTATGAGTATGAGTATGAGTATGAGTAAGAGTATGAGTATGAGTATGAGTATGAGTATGAGTATGAGTATGAGTATGAGTATGAGTATGAGTATTAGTATGAGTATGAGTATGAGCATGAGCATGATTCATTAGGGAACAATTTTTTTATTTTTTTTTCTGAAATTTCTGTTTGTTTCTCATTAAATGCGATAAATTTTGTTATTCTTCCTTCAGAACAAGTCGAACATTCTGATTAAGGCATTCCTTAAAGCCTGAGATTCATAGAAAATTTGTCTGGCAAAACTTATTTTCGTTAGTTTTAAAATTACTTGTTTTTAATATACCTTCTAGAGCTTTATTGATTTTAGTGTTTTATAAGTATTGCTGTTTTTGTGTTTACTGCAAATATTTTTCTTGAACGTGTAGTTATTGTTAACTTATATGGCTTCCTTAAACCTAAAAGTAACTTTAACATGGTTGTGTTTTGGTTTTTCTTGTGACACTTGCTTTGAAGGCGATTATTGGAAAATTGACAAGCGTTACAGTCAGCAGTTGTAGTCTAGTAATATATAAAATTTTTGATAACATTCTACTTGTATTGATTAAGAAACAAGAATAAAAAACATGATCTAAAAACATATAAATATGTATGTGCAATTTTGTAAAAATTTGATTTGCTTTAACCATGGCTTTTTTGTGTAACTACGACAAAATGTTGCGAATGGACAGATATTTGAACAAACTGCATAACTGACAAGTTTATTTATATCTCATATCATGATAAACAAATTGCTAAAATAAAACGCAGTCAGCTTTTATCCCTCCCTCCCCCCTTTATTACTATAAAATAGTATAAGTGCGCTAATATTCACATTTATATGTATGACGTGTGTTAATGTAATGTGACGCCACTCTGGCGCGGTTTTAAATTCCATCAAGTCTAAATATTAATATATATTGAGTTGTTGACGCCGGACTTGTATGCTAATTTATTATATTTTACCGCGAACACAATAAAAAAGTTAAAACAAAATACAACATTTAGAATTTTTGTGCAAAATTCTTTTGAAAATATTCAGATTTTATCGAAAGATTTATATAGAAGAATGTTAAAGAGTGTAAAGAATATATTATAATTAGTTTCGAGTTTGATTTCGATCTTAAAATTAATGTGACTTTATAAAGAATGCTTATGTTGATTAGAGCTTTAAGATATTTTATGGGCTTGTGCGTTTGTGAAGAGTATGCTGAAGAATAGCTATGCCAGAAGATAAGAAAATTCCTTAAAAAGATATGTAAAGAATGGTATTGTGCCTTCAATCGAAATGTTTTTGACATACAAATATTGATTTATTCTTTTTTAAACTAGAAGAAAGTTAAATTTCTTAGACTTCAATAAAAAGGTAATTTTTATGATTTTGCAAATTTTTTATATATACTCTTAAGATCGAAATGTTAGTTTTTATAACCTTTTTTCAAAATTTTTAAGTTTTTGATCAACGGTAAAGTTATAGGATTAAAAAATGCACATAAAGTTTACGTTAACAGCTAGTTATAAATAAAGAACTGAAGGTTGATGCTTGATTTAAAAAAATTTTTATCTAATGATTTGCTTAAATTTGCATATTCGTTTAAATAATAATTCTTTTTAAATTAAAAGTTTTAACTGTGTCTAAAAATTAATATTATCAGATGTTCCTTGAAGACGTCTTTGACTCTAGTTGAGTTTATTTAATTTATTAGAATTTCAACTGACCTTAGTAATTGTTTTTTATTTTATATTCACCATATAAGGTAACAAAGCAAATCAAGACCAAATTTCAACACAAAATATTTTCAACACAACATAAAACATCCACGCAAAAATTGTTTTTGATCAACTTTTGTGTATATTTGTTATTTAACTCTACTAATTTAGGGTACACCCACTTGAAAAAGTGTAAAAGTGGGCGTTCGCGTGTGACTCAAAAAAATGTAACCGAATACTTATCAACATACATAGGTAACAAAAGACTAAATTCCAAGTTGTATGAGGCATTAAAAGTAAATTCCAAAGAGTCGCTGGCTAGACACCAGCGGAAAATTTTAAGATGCACATTAATAAAATGAATTGTCATTCAAATGCATAAAACAAAAACAACATACAAAGTTCAAAGAAAATGCTGGAATTTGTTGCTAGACGTAAACGGAAGTAATGCCAATGTTGGCTCGTTATGATAATCATGAAAAGCATTTCCGGTTCCTGTAGCTTTATCATATGTTAATATTTAAATTAATGTTTACCTTCAACTTTAATAGCATTTCTCGTATTGTTGTTGCTGTTTAGACACACATACACTGCAGCACAGGAAACTCTACTCCACCTTAAGTCACCGCTATGCTAGTTAAGTTAATATGTCAAACCAGGCCCCATCACAAGGAAAAAAAAATAACATAACCCAAACTTTTAGTACTTTAATACAAAAAAAAAAAAAAAAACAATGCTGCTGATGATCATCACAATAACTGCTAGTATACATAAGCAACAAAAAGCTAAGATTAGATTAAAATAGCTTGAGTTTTTCTTTTGATAAAATTCTACTTGTTTGGCTAGGAATTGCTATGGAATGTCTTTTTTCTGGCAACTAACAGAGGAAGCAATATTCATCTAATCTATGCATGTATGTAAACTCACTAAGTGTGTGTGCATTTTTCAAAATTAACTTAAATTTAGTTGATAAGTAAAAGCAATAAATATTTAAACATTTAAAATAAACTATGGTAAAAAATGGCCGCCAATCAGTCTTGGCGCGCATAAAATATTGAATTTATTTATAGACGTGCATATATATAGGCATGTAGGATTGCGTGTGTAAATGTGTGCACACAGAAAGTTTGCTACAGATAAGCATAAATCAAAAGCAATTTTTTTTTTCTTATACCAACTCATCGTCAGCGTAGGTATGTCAAGGTGAAGCTTTGTCAACTTTTTATTTGTCCAAAAATGCGTCAGAATTAAGGCAATTGATGGGCAGGCCTGACAAAAACTTATCTCCAAAACTAAGCCCATTGAGATTCGCTGATTTTGTAGGCAAGTTCTAACTAGTTCAAGCCGGAAAAGACGTTAGTTTTGTATATTTTCAAGTAACTAACTTAACATAGTCTTAGAAACTTGTGACAATATCAGGAATTTACAAAAACAATATATATATATAATTTTACTTGAGATTGTTTTTATAAAATTGGGCACGTTTAGTGAGCGGTACGAGCCTTTTAAAAAAGAATTCTTTTGAATTTTTGCGATTAAAAATGTATTTGTGCTTTTGTTTAACTGGATTTTAAGAGCAAGTTGATAGAATATCCGATTAGAACTCGAGTTAAATTTGGTGAATTTTTTTCAAAAATTCATGTCATGCCAAATAAGTGATTGACGCCAAAATAACGCCATAGTTCTCGGTATAATCTTATATGAAATTATCTTAGATTGGTTACTTGAAATTATATTTTTATCTTCATACTTAACAATTTCCAGTTTGTGGGTTCAAACTGCGCACGGCTCGAGCAAGAATTTTTTCTTGTTGAAATATTGATTATGTTGATTTGCACATGATCGATTTGTAAATCTTTGCTTTTGAGTTCGTTGCTCCGAGACGAAGGAGTTTTTATTTTCTTCTTTACTTCATTTGACTTTTGTATTGAACTCTACAAGACCCGAGATGAAACTTCAAGTTTTAAAAATGTTCTGCACAGTTGCTCAAAATAACCCTTGGCTTATGTTATGATGGTTCCCCAAATATTATTACTCTAACGGCAGCCATCCGTGAGATGGAATGGTTTGAAATAACCTCTTAAAATCGAGGTTTTTGTAAAAATATTGGCGGTTGTATTATTTTAAAATAAAAAAATCAATTCAAATTCAATTTCAATTTAAAGTTAAATTTCAATGTCAATGTCAATGTCAATGTCAATGTCAATGTCAATTTCAATTTCAATTTCAATTTCAACTTCAATTTCAATTTCAATATCAATTTCAATTTCAATTACAATTTCAATTTCAATTTCAGTTTCAATTTCAATTTCAATTTCAATTTCAATTTCACTTTCAATGTCAATGTCAATGTCAATGTCAATTTCAATATCAATTTCAATTTCAATTTCAATTTCAATTTCAATTTCAATTTCAATATCAATTTCAATTTCAATTTCAATTTCAATTTCAATTTTAATTTTAATTTTAATTTTAATTTTAATTTCAATTTCAATTTCAATTTCAATTTCAATTTCAATTTTAATTTTAATTTCAATTTCAATTTCAATTTCAATTTCAATTTCAATTTCAATTTCAATTTCAATTTCAATTTCAATTTCAATTTCAATTTCAATTTCAATTTCAATTTCAATTTCAATTTCAATTTCAATTTCAATTTCAATTTCAATTTCAATTTCAATTTCAATTTCAATTTCAATTTCAATTTCAATTTCAATTTCAATTTCAATTTCAATTTCAATTTCAATTTCAATTTCAATTTCAATTTCAATTTCAATTTCAATTTCAATTTCAATTTCAATTTCAATTTCAATTTCAATTTCAATTTCAATTTCAATTTCAATTTCAATTTCAATTTCAATTTCAATTTCAATTTCAATTTCAATTTCAATTTCAATTTCAATTTCAATTTCAATTTCAATTTCAATTTCAATTTCAATTTCAATTTCAATTTCAATTTCAATTTCAATTTCAATTTCAATTTCAATTTCAATTTCAATTTCAATTTCAATTTCAATTTCAATTTCAATTTCAATTTCAATTTCAATTTCAATTTCAATTTCAATTTCAATTTCAATTTCAATTTCAATTTCAATTTCAATTTCAATTTCAATTTCAATTTCAATTTCAATTTCAATTTCAATTTCAATTTCAATTTCAATTTCAATTTCAATTTCAATTTCAATTTCAATTTCAATTTCAATTTCAATTTCAATTTCAATTTCAATTTCAATTTCAATTTCAATTTCAATTTCAATTTCAATTTCAATTTCAATTTCAATTTCAATTTCAATTTCAATTTCAATTTCAATTTCAATTTCAATTTCAATTTCAATTTCAATTTCAATTTCAATTTCAATTTCAATTTCAATTTCAATTTCAATTTCAATTTCAATTTCAATTTCAATTTCAATTTCAATTTCAATTTCAATTTCAATTTCAATTTCAATTTCAATTTCAATTTCAATTTCAATTTCAATTTCAATTTCAATTTCAATTTCAATTTCAATTTCAATTTCAATTTCAATTTCAATTTCAATTTCAATTTCAATTTCAATTTCAATTTCAATTTCAATTTCAATTTCAATTTCAATTTCAATTTCAATTTCAATTTCAATTTCAATTTCAATTTCAATTTCAATTTCAATTTCAATTTCAATTTCAATTTCAATTTCAATTTCAATTTCAATTTCAATTTCAATTTCAATTTCAATTTCAATTTCAATTTCAATTTCAATTTCAATTTCAATTTCAATTTCAATTTCAATTTCAATTTCAATTTCAATTTCAATTTCAATTTCAATTTCAATTTCAATTTCAATTTCAATTTCAATTTCAATTTCAATTTCAATTTCAATTTCAATTTCAATTTCAATTTCAATTTCAATTTCAATTTCAATTTCAATTTCAATTTCAATTTCAATTTCAATTTCAATTTCAATTTCAATTTCAATTTCAATTTCAATTTCAATTTCAATTTCAATTTCAATTTCAATTTCAATTTCAATTTCAATTTCAATTTCAATTTCAATTTCAATTTCAATTTCAATTTCAATTTCAATTTCAATTTCAATTTCAATTTCAATTTCAATTTCAATTTCAATTTCAATTTCAATTTCAATTTCAATTTCAATTTCAATTTCAATTTCAATTTCAATTTCAATTTCAATTTCAATTTCAATTTCAATTTCAATTTCAATTTCAATTTCAATTTCAATTTCAATTTCAATTTCAATTTCAATTTCAATTTCAATTTCAATTTCAATTTCAATTTCAATTTCAATTTCAATTTCAATTTCAATTTCAATTTCAATTTCAATTTCAATTTCAATTTCAATTTCAATTTCAATTTCAATTTCAATTTCAATTTCAATTTCAATTTCAATTTCAATTTCAATTTCAATTTCAATTTCAATTTCAATTTCAATTTCAATTTCAATATCAATATCAATTTCAATTTCAATTTCAATTTCAATTTCAATTTCAATTTCAATTTCAATTTCAATTTCAATTTCAATTTCAATTTCAATTTCAATTTCAATTTCAATTTCAATTTCAATTTCAATTTCAATTTCAATTTCAATTTCAATTTCAATTTCAATTTCAATTTCAATTTCAATTTCAATTTCAATTTCAATTTCAATTTCAATTTCAATTTCAATTTCAATTTCAATATCAATATCAATTTCAATTTCAATTTCAGTTTCAATTTCAATTTCAATTTCAATTTCAATTTCAATTTCAATTTTAATTTCAATTTCAATTTCACCGTTTCAACGTTTTTTAATGCCTCGTTCAACTATGAATGAAAAATTTCTTGAAACTAATTTGAGTGAACTTTTTAATGAATATTTTATCGAATAATATAATAAACATATATACATTTATGCCCACCACCTCTCACTTCAGACGAAAACGTTTAAATTTATGATAATTTTTATTAACTATTTATGCTAGCGTTAGACATTGTTTCTTTCGATTTTTGTCGACTTTGGCTTGGTTGCTATTTTATATGATTACACACATGTGAGTTTTGTTGTTGTGTACATGTTGTTGTTGTTGTTGTTGTTGAAATTCCAATGCCTACAAATTGAATAAATAACACAATAAAACAACAAAATCTAAGCTATGCCACATGCATATTAAATAAAGAAAAGAAAAGCAAAAAAAAAATCAATGAAAAATATACAGCAGAGTTGCCAGCTTCTATAAAATACAAATTTGGTCTACGTTATATCAGGTTTTGCCATATTGATTGGCTTATTTTATTTGCCACAATGAAATACCAAGTTTTCTCATATATTTTATTACAACTTTTTTACAGGGTGTGCAAACTTTTTAGCGCGTCACTGTCAAATACTAACTTGCACTTTAACGTAAATATAGCAATATTTTAAACAATTATAAGCTGAACTAAAGACATAATTTATGCCTGTCTTAAGTAAATATAAAAGAAAAAAAAAAAACACATCTATAAGTTTTTAATAACTTTTTCTTGAGCAAAAATATGAAGCGTTCATGCGAAGCGCACAAAAAAAATTGCTTAGCTAATTTTGACAGTTTGTCAAGCAAATTTGTTGTTTAATTAACAACATCATCTTAGCTCAAAATTTTTAGGAATTTTAGCAAAAATGTACAAATATTTGTGGTGATATTTTTAAGATATACCACACCAATACAAGGCAATAACCTAGCCAGCAACAACATGTTGGACGTCATCAAGCAATGCTTGACCATCATTCATTGGCTGCTGTCAATGGATCAGTGATCGATGATGTTGCGTTGTATTGAGTTGTTCGTGTATGTTGTTGTCATATTTGTAAAGTTGTTTGGCATAAAGGCCCAAAAACTATAACAAAAACGTCAGACAACAACAAGCACACACACATGCATATATTACGTTCGTGGAATTTGTTGATTTTATTTAAACAAAAATATTCAAATGGCCAAAAACTCAAATAACAAAACCATTTGCGACAGCAATCACAAAAAAATAAAACAGAAACTTTTTTGTCTGTTGGTTATAGAAGTGCTGTTGTTGTTGTTGTTGTTGTTGTTGTTGTTGTTGTTGCATAGCCAATACAGTCTTGAACATAAAACAAATATGGAAAAAAATGTCAATGCTAATAAATATCGGCATTAGCGATGCAAAGTTATGCAAAGCAACAAAATCGAAAAACAGTTAAAATTTCAACGAAATCATATATGTAAAAAAAAAAAAAAATTGAAAAGGAAACAGCTTATTTGAACGTTTTTGCTACAATTTGCTTAGTCAGACAAACTTGTGTAGGAAAAAAATTATACTTTTGTATCTTTAAGATGATTTTTGTTTTCTTTTAAGCAAGCTATATTTTGTGAATGTTTAACTAAACAATACTTTTGAATTTTTTCAAAAATAAATTTTGGTGTATTTTCAAATGCATCTTGAATATAATTTTGAATCTACTCGATAGTTAGGTATTTGTTTAATAAAACATAGTTTTTGTTTTTATTTGAAAATAGCTCTGTTTTGTTCTATACAGACTTCATTTTAACATATTTATTTGTTGAAAGTTTGTTAAAAATACATTTTCAAGTGTATATTTTTGTTTCTTGAAATTTTTTCTTGGTTTTTTTAAAGATTTAAGCAATGAATTTTTTGATTTCAACAAATATTAAAAATCGAAGAAAGAAACAAAATAATTTTTAAATACAATTTATATATATTTTTTTTTTAATATATTTTTCATCAGTTCAAAATTACTGTCTTTAAAAGACGTTAAACTGAATTAACCCTTAACGTTTTTATATAAAAAAAATTTACAACTTTAAGCTAACTTTTGCTTGTAAAATAATACAATTTATATAGAAACTTTTGTATCTGCAAAAAAACTCATATATTTATTTAAACCTTTTGGCTAATTTTTGTTTGTTAAATGATACTTTTTCAAGACATAGATACTTTTGCATCTGCAAGATACTTTTGTATTTTCTTAAAATTTTTAGCTAAATTTTGTTTGTTAAATGTTACCTTTTAAAGACATAGTTACTTTTGCATCTGCAAGTTACTTTTGTATCTGCAAGATAATTTTGTATCTGCCAGATACTTTTGTATTTACTGCAACCTTTAAGCTAATTTTGCTTTAAAATTATACTTTTTAATTCATAGATACTTTTGTATCCGTCATATTTCTTACATTTTTATATATGCAACTGTATATAAACTTTTGTATCTAAACTAAACGCCTTTTAGATCGTTTTTTTTTTGTGTAATGATACTTTTTTTTAATTATTAGACTCCTTTTATAACTCACAGATACTTTTGTATCTGCTAGATACTTTGAGATATTTTTACATTTTTATGTTTCTATCAATCTTCATTAAAAAACTGCGTGAAACCATGATTTGTGTTTGCAGTACAAATGTATCTTCAAGATATTTTTGTATCTTTTTTAGAATTTATGAAAAATTTGGAAGTATTTTAGATATATTTGGCTTCTTTATGATATATTGATTTGTGTTTTTTTTTTTATTTTTGTAAATCATATATTTTGTATGTATCTCAATGAGACTGTTGTATCTTTCATGAGAAATTTAGTTTTTTTAATCTATATTGAAAATTTTTTTTGTCTCTTTTTGAAAACAAATTTGTTTTATGTTTATATTTCAAATATACTTTTGTATTAAAATGTTTAAAGAAGCAATATATGTTTGATGTGCATCTTTGAGATACTGTTGTATCTTATTCAAAATTAACTATTAAGAATATGCATCTGAAAAACACATTTTTTAATAAAAAAAATAAAAGAAACGTTATGTTTATAGTCTGTATCTCAAGAATACTGTTGTTTTTAATATCCTTTTGTCTTTACAAAAATATTTTACAGATGTATTTCTGTTATACTATTGCATATTTTTAAAAATATGTTATTTATTTTTAGTTTATATCAGAAACATACGCTTGTATTTTTTATTTTTAACGCCATATAGTTTTGTATCTAAGATAATATTGTATCTTCACATACAAATATTGTTTAAGTGAGTATCTCAAAAGTTATTTTGTATCGTTTTGAAGACAAATTTGTGTTTTTTGTTAATATATAATCAACTTATCCATCTTTTGTTACAAATAATCAAATACTTGAGATACATTTTTTTTGTGAATATGCATTGCTGTGATTTACAAGCGAAACGTACTAAAATACCGGCCGACTCAATGCATGAAATTCACGCGTTCGATCAACGAACGATCAAATGCCAAAAATAGCACAAATCAATGTCAGGCGCGCTTAACTCAAATGGCCTTAAGTCAAATTATGTCGGGGGAGATGAGAGGTCTGACAAGTACGTAGGGACAAAGGAGACTTCACGGGCAGTGCGGTAAGGAATTTAAAAGCATAGCATAGCATGAAAAATTATTAAATCTGAAAAGCAGCAACAATAAAATAGCAGAAATCTATGTTTTGCCCTGAAGAAAGCTTGTTTGCGTTGGCTTACTTGTATCTGCAGCTATGTTGTTATGCGCAAATATCTTTGAGATACTTTTTTTGCAATATGCCATGCAAAAAACGCATGCTGTATCTAGTAGATGCAGTAGAAAAATGCGCAGATACTTTGAAGAGTTTGCTTTTTTTTCTGCAGTCAAAGCAATGTCAGTTGAAAATATGTAGCTTAAAGTAAGTAGCCAGCTGCAATTGTATGTGTATCTATGAGATACAATTGACAGCATCTGCAACTAAAATCAATTGCAGTGCAACAACAACAGCAACATTTTTTTTTTGTTATAAAGAAAATATTAAAAATTGTAGCATTTCGTAATGCAGCACGTTTTATGCTTGTTGCTGTTGCTTATTGGCACTTTAGTTGTTGTTGTATTTTTCACCATACAAACAAGCAGGCAAGTTTTTATTTTATTTTTGTTTTTATTTATTTTTTCACTTCATCTACATTTCGTATTCATTCGCATTCATTCGAATGCTCTGGTATGCGAAGGTCGCAGCAGTGTTTGTTGTTGTTGTTGTTGGTTTTGTTGTTGTTGTTGTTGTTGTTAATGACTGAGTGGAGAACCGGCCAGCCAGCCAGCCAGTGAGCTGCGCTGAATTAACGATCGACCGTACGATCAAGCGAACATTTGCAAAACACAACAAACGGCAGCTACGAGCAGCAGCGTTACAGCGAATACAGATAAACGTACGCGCATTTTTCAGATGCAATGCATGCATTGGCAAGTCCCACGCCCCAAGTCAGGAGCAGCGAGCAAACAACGAGATGCGATCAACTGCAATGGAGGCATTGCAGCTGGAGCAACAGAAATGTAAAAAAAAACAAAAAAAAAATATGAAGCAGCAAAAAATTAAAAAAAAATTAAATACAGACAAGAACGTGCGGAGAGACGGTAGTATTGAAGCGCGAATGTATCTTAAAGTTAATTTTGTTCGTACTTATAACAAAAAGATACACACTAAAATATATGATAGTGTGTTTGTTTGTAAATGTAAAATAAACAGATGTACGCTGCAGACGCAATTAGAGCTAAAATAACAAGAAGAAATATACGAAAGCAGCTATTAAATTACAACAACAATAATAATAACAACAGTAACAAGAGCAAAAAATAACAACTTTATTAATAATAACAATAAGTTTAACAATAATTATTACAATAACATACAAAACATACATTGCATACAACAAAAACAGCTGGAGCTTAAAATTTTAGTATAAGATGTCAACAAATCTCCATAAGAACTCTTTAAGATCTCTATACAATTTCTATAAAATTTCTATAACAACTCTTTAAAATACCTTTAAGATATCTATAAGATTTTTATAATCTTAAGATTTTTTTATTTCTGAAAAATAAGACCTCTATAAGAATGAAATACTACTTAAAAATTTTAGTATAAGATATCTACAAATCTCCATAAGAGCTCTATAAGAATTCTTTAAGATCTCTATAAAATTTCTATGGAATTTTTATAACAACTCTTTAAAATGCCTTTAAGATCTCTTTTAGATTTTTAAAACATATCTATAAGATCTCTATAAGAAAAAAAATACTGCTTAAAAATTTTAGTATAAGATATCTACAAATCTCCATAAGAGCTCTATAAGAATTCTTTAAGATCTCTATAAAATTTCTACAACAACTCTTTAAAATGCCTTTAAGATCTCTTTAAGATTTTTATAACTTGTCTGTAGGATCTCTATAAGACCTCTATAAGAACTTTATAAAATTTCTATAGAATTTCTATAACAACTCTTTAAAATGCCATTCAGATCTCTTTAAGATTTTTATAACGTATCTGTAAGATCTCTATAAGACCTTTATAAGAAAAATACTACTTAAAAATTGTTGTATAAGATGTCTACAAATCTCAATGAGAGCTCTATAAGATCTCTTTAAAATTTCTATAGAATTTCTATAAGCACTCTTTGAAATGCCTTTAAGATCTCTTTAAAATCTCTATAAGAAAAAAAATACTAGGTAAAAATTTTAGTATAAGATGATTACAAATCTCAATAAGAGCTCTATAAGAATTCCTTAAGATCTCTATAAAATTTCTATGGAATTTTTATAACAACTCTTTAAAATGCCATTCAGATCTCTTTAATATTTTTATAACATATCTGTAAATCTCTATAAGACCTTTTTAAGAAAAAAATACTACTTAAAAATTTTAGTATAAGATGATTAAAAATCTCAATAAGAGCTCTATAAGAATTCTTTAAGATCTCTATAAAATTTCTATGGAATTTCTATAAAAACTATTTAAAATGCCTTTAAGATCTGTTTTAGATTTTTATAACATATCTGTAAGATCTCTATAAGACCTCTATAAGAAAAAAATACTAGTTAAAAATTTTAGAATAAGATGTATACAAATTTCAATAAGAGCTCTATAAGAATTCCTTAAGATCTCTATAAAATTTCTATGGAATTTTTATAACAACTATTTAAAATGCCTTTAAGATCTCTTTTAGATTTTTATAACATATCTGTAAGATCTCTATAAGACCTCTATAAGATCTCGATAAGACCTCTCTGGGCTGCACTATATGTATCTGCAAATCTATTTAGATCTAGAACTATATAATATTTAAAATTTTAATGCTGGTTAAAGTTTTCTTAAAAAAATTTGTCTAAACTTTTGCTTTATGTATCTTTTGTTGATTACTTTTAGTTTCCCTACCTTTTTAGGTCTTCCTGGTTTGAAGCACGTTTTCGTTTTAATTTTTATTGCTTTGTTTTTTTGGTTGAACCACGTGATTCGCGGAACTTTGTGTAGCCAGACTCGCAGGTGGACATTCTTATGGGATTTGTTAGAGAGCGCAAAAAAACAACAAGGTAAGACATAAACGAAACCAACAACAACAATTGACCAAGGCTGCACGTTGCTATCGTTGTTATTGTTGTTATACATATTTGAAAATTTTTTTGTGCGCTTCACGGAAATTATACGAAAAATATGTATAAAAATAAAATTAAACAGTGCGATTTCGATATAAAACGAAAGATTGCGTAGATTGTGTGGGCGTGACTTTAATCTTAGAACGCAACAAAGCGAAACATTGACGTATTTTTTGTTAGGTATTTTTATGATGCTTTTTTTGTCGCATAAATTCTTAAAGCATTTTTCTTATTGGTTAATATTTTTTTTTTAAATTCTCATAAGTCTTGAATTTGTTTGTTAAATAATAAAATTAAGACACTTTTATGATTATTTTTTTTTGCATTATAAGCTTTTGAAGCTTACAAAGCTCTCAAGCTTTGTTCTGTCAAAGTAATTACATATAAAAAAAGAACTGAACTGAGATATAGAAATATTATGTCAATTAAAAGCTACAAGCTGTTAACAATTTGTTTATGGTCCTATTGTAATGCAGTACTGTAAGTGGTATGTATTATGAATACTATTGTTTTGCATTTTTAAGAATTGTTTTTATTGCAACTAAATCGTCATGGCGTTGTCTACGAAGCAGCTATAAAAGGCAGCGATTAAATGAAAATAATTAATTTTGAAGCTGAATTCTGAAAGAACTCTCCAAATAATATATGAAGAATAATAACGAAAAAATCTTGAAAAGCAAGAGCATAACGAGCAAAAAGTAATAAGTATAGCCTGCTTTATTTGCACAGTACTGTACAACTGTTGAATCATTAAAGGTATGTATCAAGTTTGCTTGTTTTTTTACAAACAACATTCATTTTGCTTCTAAGCTATAAACAAAATTTTAATAATTTTATTTTTTATGATCGAAAAATTGGTTAATTTAAAACCTCTTAAAAATATAATAGAAGATGCCACACACGAGTCGGCCATAAAAAGTTTCAAAACGAAAATAAAAATTTTAAAAAATACAACAAATCAAATGAAATGAATATTCAAATATTTCATTATTGAATAAATATAATGCCACTCGATACTATTAAAAAAAAAAGGAAAGAAATGCAAATACAGAACTTTAAAAAAAAAAAAAACAAAAAATCAAAACCAAAACAACAGCCATTGCAAATATTTTATCTTAAATCAAAGAAAAATATTCAAACTAACTCAGTTTAATGGGTCTAAAAAGCCGGTATAGCAAAGATATTGCGCACTATTTTTTTAAGCTTGCAAATTTTGTATTTTTGAAGTTTGCGATGTGAATCAAAATAAGTGAGGGGCTTATTTTTGGGATACTCAAATTAGCATCAGAGAAATAGCATTAGTTTAGTGCAAAAATTTTTGAACTTTTTAACTAACATTGTAGATGAGCAAATATTTCTAAAATTGTTTTTATAATTTTCTTATCAAAAGACAAAATTGCACAGAAAAAAAACTTAAGACTTCATGATTCAGATGAGTCATTCTTTACTTTGCACAAGCTGGCATAATCCAAGTGTATTATGAATATGAGCAGTGTTGTTACAACCGGGGGATGTGATCTATTAATATTTTAAGATTATAGCTTATTTTAGTGCCAAGTTATGTGTTCTTAGAACAGAAGTTTTCTGAAAGTCATACTGCACAAAATAAATATGAATTTTTACATGATCTCCATGAATCGTATACATGAATTTTGATCCAGTAAACAACTATATGAACTGTTCATTATATTACTGTACAAAACAGACAAAAAAAAAGATAATCTGAATATTTCATTAGCCTAGTGTTTAAAGTTCATAAAGAGAGTGTACAAGATACATGAATCACTAAAAATGTTCGCGAATGACACGAAAAAATGACAAAAAATAAAATTCATGTGCAAATATGAAGAGAACAAGAATAGTTCATAAGATTAATGACAAAAATGCATAAATCTCATGTATATATACAAGAGAAATGTGAACTTCTTTATGAGCTTAAAGACCAAAATTCATGTAATCCATGTAAAAATACAAGAGCCACAAAAATAGTTCATAAGAGTCATAAATATATGAAACTCATGTGCTTATGCAATGAAAGCATGAACTATTTTATGCATTTAGTGACCAAATTCATACATCCAATGTACATAACGACGAGTCGTTCTTAAAAAAAAAAACTGATGAACAGAATTAAAATATTCCTTACCTCATTTTGAACTGGAAATATGACTTGACTACGATTTTTTGCAAGTTGACTGGAAAAATTTTCATGGGTTTTATGCAAAAAGTAAGAATGAGCACGCGACAATATAACAGTGAATTAAAAAAAAACAAATTGGCCATTTCAGCCCTTGAAAGGATTTTAACCGAGCTTCTTATGATCAATTGTGTTGTGTGTGTTATTAAATGTTTGCACACAATTGGCCGAGAATTGGACCTACATGTTTTATGCCGACTCCAAACAGCTAAAGTTCATGTTCTCAAGAAGCTTTATATGGCATTATTTACTCTCTGAGGTTTGCCATTGTCTGCAGAGAGGTGGTGATCGATCAGAAAAATTTTTTATTGAAAAAACTTTTCGCCGCGGCTGGGGATCGAACCCGGCTCCTAGCATGCTAAGCCACACACTTAACCTGCATGCCACGGTCTCGACTGAACTAAAAGTCGATAAAACAAGTCAAATTAAAAACAGTTCACATGCTTGCGTGCATTGAGAAAATTGAGCCAACTGAGCCAACAGCTGGGCATTGCTGCTTCTGCAACTTAAGTTCTACAGTAGACAAAGAAAAAGTACATTACGTATCAAAACAATCAAATGATGAGTTTGATTTGAGTAAATTTAGCACCTAAACAAAAAAAAAAACATTGAGTTGTGCAATTTTTACAACTGTAGATACAAAAAGCTTTCTCCTCGAGACAATTCAAAAGTAGTTAAATATTTATGTTTTTTTTTTATGTTAGTTTAAAAATCAAATATTTTATTTATAGCCGGATAGCTGTAAAAATATTTGGCGATTAATCAAAAAAAAAAAAAGACAAAACATTCCAGCCAATGATTTCCGGCAATCAATAAAAACGCATAAATATTGGTTAGGTATATCTACTAGATACATGCCATGCCTTAAATAAAGCGCATAAAATTAAAAACTTAAAACAATATAAAAATATAAAAAATCAAAACATAAAAAAAAAAATAAATAATCAAAGCAGCATGAAGCCTGAAATAAATGAAACTAAGCATTAACGAGTGCTGCTGCTGCTGCTGTTGCTGCTGCTGTTGCTGCTGCTGTTGCTGCTACTGTTACTGCTGAAATGCTGCTGCTGCGCTTAGGAATGCGGTTTTGACGAGTTCTTCTAAAATTGTTTACAGCAACTTTGCTGTACAACAACAACAACAAGCAAATAACACAACAACATTAACAACAACAAAAAACAACTTCCAACACTATAGCGTACACGTTAGAGCGCGCTGTAGATGCTTTGCTGTTAGCTAGCTAGCTACAATATGTTTGTAGATACTTTAGAGCAAAAGCAACAATATAAGCGAAATTACAACAACAACAACAACAACAACAACAACAACAACAACAAAAAATGACAACAACAACAACATAAGGTGACGATCAAAGCATTGCAGGAGTTGTAGAGAATGCATACGTTGCTGCATGCAGTAGAATGGCAGCAACTGTTGCTGCGGTTTATGGTAGCTCGTTGCTGCCGCTTTAGAAAGAATGCAAAATATTGCAGCTCGATTTTTTTTACTTTATTATTTAGTTTTTTTTCTATGCAATTTCATTTAATATGACAGCTACTCGTACAAGGCTTAGATATTTATATTTTTTTTGCCACAGAATAATATTTTTTTTTTTTGTTAACTCTCAGTTGTTTTTGGAGTGTTGCAAGTTGTAGTGCCAGAATTTTGGCAGCTGAATTTGTAGCTGCTAGCTGCTAGCTGCATGTGTCGTATTGAAATTATAGCTATGACTTGTATGCGTTGCATATCTTAATTTTTTTGTTTTTGCATTATTTTGTTTTCTAAATTTGCCCTAAGTGCTTTGTGCTTGTTGTCATTTTGTTGTTGTTATTGTTGTTGTTGTTGTTGTCTTTCCACTTAAACGCTGTGCACTGACAATTTTTACGCTCCTCCGCACTAGCTGCTTTTGTTGCAGCAACCAGGCACTACTTGTGGGGCTTGTCTAAATATTTATTTAGTCTTGGTGTTAGTGCTAGCTCGTATGCATGTGTATGTATGTGTGTGTGTATATGTGTGTGTGTGTGTTTGTGTGTACAATTTATGCTCGACAGCAAGCTGCGCGAATGCTGCACTTTTTGTTTTCTTATTTTTTTGCAGTTATTGCATTGAACTGTCTGCCTATCTTTTGCCATAGCTAGATACATTGTGTATCTATGTCTATCTATGTTTGTGCTAGGAAGTTGACTTGCTGTGTGTGCGTGCATTAGTTGCATGTATTTGCTTTGTGCTGCGTTTTTTGTCGTTGGTATTCTTTTATAACAACTTCTTCTGCGCTATTCTTCTACGACTTCTACTCTTTTCGCTAGCTTTGACATGAATGTCAGCGTTCTAGCCATTTATTTGTAGCTGCTGTGAGTAGTGAGCCGATTAGAAAAAAAAAAAACAACAACAATAGAGGTTTGCAATTTATTTCTGTCTATTTGTGCTCTTGGCTGTTTGTTGTAATGCAATTATTTGGTATTCTAAGAATACCTGACATTGCGTGGCAGTTGAATTCTCTCGGTTGTTGTTGTTTTAGAAAGAGCAGCTATTTAACCGATACATGATGAAAAAATATTTAAACCTTAAACCTTAAACCTTCGTACTTAAAAAATTTGTTATTAAATACTTAGTTTTTTAAAACTTCGAAGAGCTTAATATGTGTTTAGTCTAGTTGAAGCAATTTTTTTGTAGCTTGACCCTGTATAGCTCAGCCTCAACAGCATTCCATTGCAATGCAGCATAACAGACATAACAGACATAACAATGACAGCAACAAAAACATTGGCAAAATACTTTGAGCCAAGTGTTGTGTACGTCAGCTGCATCAACATTTTTCTTAGCATGCAACAACATAGCTAAGATACATAGCAAGAGGCAGCAAAAACAACAAAAATGTGCAGCAAAAATTGTCGTGGCAACTTTTTGTAAAGCAACAAACACAACAAAAAAAACAAAAACAAAAACAAAAACAACAAAAACAACAACAGCAGCAACAGCATTTTGATATAAAAACTTTTCTTTATTTATTGCCAGCTCAAGCTTGTTGTTGCTCGTTGCTTGCTTGTATTAGAAAAATCTAGTTAGTTGTTGTCGCAAGTTGCTGCGCGAACACATTATCAGCGTACCAACAACAACAAAAACACCAAAAAAAGCACAGGATGCTGACCAGATTTAATGCTGCCGCTGCTGTAAATGTTGCTGCTTTAGCAAGTTTTACTGCTGTTGCTGCTGCTGCTGTAGTCGTTGTCAAACGTCCTCTTCAGCTTTGTTGTGACAAGTTTTTTGCAACGCTACTGCAAAAATAGTCAAGGAATTCTTAACTAGTTTTGATTGGAAATCATGGTAAAATATTTGTTTTTTTCTTTACTTCATTTTTCGCTTCATGGCACAGCGCCAAAAAGGAAAAATAATTGCGTAGCTAAGAAATAGCTGCCTGCTGAGTGAAGCAACAGGAAGTTGCAATTGTTGTGTTACGGTCCCTTTACAAGTTCTTTTAGTAAAATTATAGTATTTTGCACAAACTTGGCTGCTAACAAATGGTTTAGTTGATTGAATTAACACAATTTGCTTAGTTGGCTCAATTGGCTGAATTGGCTCAATTGGCACAGTTGGCTCAATAGACCCAAATGAGTTCATTAGTTTATACTTATTATTATGTTTATTTATTTTTAAAAAAAACTTTGCTCTTGTGCGAATTTTTGCGGGCACGCCTGATTTATGGCCTTGTCTTGCCTAAAATTCTGTAAATTTCTTTGTTTTCTTTAAACTTCCCACACTAGCTAAGGATTTTATTAAAGCCTAGAGCAGTTTATAAACTTGGCTTGGTTGCAATAATTGTTGTAATTGTTGCAGCAACAGCACAAAAAAAAAAAAAAATTACACTCAAGGATACGCAACAAAATTGCAAAATAATTTATAACTTCATTTTTCACTGTCAGCAGCAGACTGAGCAGTGCGATGAAGACAGACAAACATATAGATGAAAGCACGGGTAATTTTAAAAACATAAACTGGCAATATATGAACTTTTGGTGGGGCATAATGGGGGCATAATGGGGTGGTAACATTCCTCAGCAAAGCAGCTACAGCAATTTGTAATAATTTAGCTGTCATTGTATGACAACAACAATAACATAAGCAACATAAAACAACCCACAGATACGCTTTTATTGTGAATTGAATTAAAATTGAAAGCAACATCAAGGACAAAAACAACAACAAAAATGTGAAAATTACTAGTACTGAGCCAAGAGCAGCAGCAGCAGCAGCGCTGAGTGATCGTGATATATTAGCGCGCAGTAACAACAACAACAGCAGAGATCTGGCAGCAACATGAAGGTAGCAATTTTAAGGCGAACAATTGTGGCAATTGATAAATCAGCAGAAAAATTGGCAGATTCTTGTAAAAATAAGAAAAAAAAATAAATAAAATTTTACAGCAACATGAAAAATATTTATAAAAAAAAAATATAAAAAAATATAAAAAAATATACAAAAAATTATGAACAGAAATTCCAAGATAGTATCAACGAGTTACAACGAGTGCGAATGCGCAGCATAAACTTGTGCAAGCTGCATTCCAAAGTAACAACAACAGCAGCAACATAATCATCAACAGCAGCAGCAGCAGAAGCAGCGGCAGAAAAGTTGTTATAAGCAATACAAAAATGCTCGCAGCTACAGATGTACAGATACTTCAGCTAAAGCAAAGTTACATAGATACGCGCTGGCTATGTGTGCTGTTGTTGTTTTTGTTTTGTTCATTTGTAGTCTTGTTTTTGTATTATTTTTCAGTAGCATTTTAAAGCCTGCTCACTGCTTTTGTTGCTGTTATTGTTGTTGCATTTGCTGTTGTAGCTGCCTCCTCTGTATGCTGCATGCAAGAAGCATGTGGCTAAGTCTTTTTTTTGTTTTATTTTTTTATTTTTTTTTTTAATTGTATTGCTTGTCTTTTTTGTCTTTTTCAATGCTTAAAACTTAAAGCATTAAAAATTGCTTCAGCCAAGGCACAAAACTACTGCGCATGCGTGCCTGTTGTTGTTGTGGTTATTCTTACTGTTGCTGTTGCCGTTGCTGATTAAGCATGAAGATATGTTAAACATGAGCTTTTTATAGCTTGGTTTCCTTTTAGTTTTTTTTTTTTTTTTCATTTTCATTGTATCTTTTTCTCCTTTTGTAATTTTAAACGCTTTAAATATCGTATTTTTTAAGGTTTTTTTTGTTCTTGAAATTCTTTGAGTTATTTTTTTCAGCTCTTTTGCTTGTGTTTGGTTTTTGGTTTTGTTTTTTGGTGCTGTTTTATAGTTTTATTGGAATTTATGACCTAATGAAGTGATAAGATGCACACATACAGACGCTTATATTTATTTATATGTGCAGCATATTGAACATCGATGAAGAGCATAAAAAACAAAATGATGAAAAAATAAATTCCACACAAAATTTAAGCCCAAATAAAAGCAGGGCAACGTATTTGATCCGCTCAACTTGTGCTGCTGATCTGCTGCATTCCAGAGATACTTTTCAAGGAATTTTTATAGCTGTTACATATGGCTGGCATATATTATGTGTGCGCGTGTGTGTTGGCTTAAAATAATTTTTTTTTTATTTTATTTTTCGATACTCATTTTCAAGAACTTGCTTTGTTTGGACTTAAAGCGCGTAAATGTGTCAAACATTGTTCCATGCCATTGTTGTGTGCTCAGACGTTAAGAGCTTTAAGAAAAATTAAAAAAGATGCAAAAGAAAAAAAAACTAATAAAAAAAAAAATCGAAATATTTGGGCGAGTGCATTTTTATCCAACATTCTTTAGTAAATACGTCTTTACTGAGCTATCAATATAACTTGAAATTTGATAAGTTTTTGAGAAATTTTTTCGCTAAGCAGTAGATCGGATCATTCTTATATGGATACAAAAAATTTCAACCGGTCGGGGTCTTCAAAGTTAGAGGAACTCATGAAATTGATTTCTGCATACTTTTTTTTCAAATCGGAGAAAAACCGCCGAAGCAATTTTGATTCTCCTGAAGGTCCTTTTTAGTAAAAAAAACATGTTTTTTGCTTATAACTTTTTATTTTGCACAGAACGCATGCCCAAATTTTCTTGAATGTTAAACTTCTTACTCATACTAACATTTTGACATAAAAAAAATTGTTAAAATTTTGTTTCATTATAACTCTTATTGACCATCAAAAATTGAACTATTTGCTATTTTTAAAAAGGCATTTTTTTAAAACCGCTGTAAAAGACACATTTTTTATTGGACTTACGTGGAATTGATATTGTTGGAAAGGTATTAAGTTCTTCTTTCGTTCTGTGTATCGTTTTCATCAAAGCTATGTGATTAAAAAAAAAAAAAAATTATCGAAAACTGGACGATAAAGTAGTGAAAAAATTAAATTTATTGTTTGTATGAATAAGAAATGCTTCATTTTATCAGATTTCTAAAGTTGCTTTCTCACATTCTGTCAGTTTTCGCACACAGCTTTGATTAAAGCGATACAAAAAAAGAAAGAAGAACTTAATACCTTTCCAACAATAACAATTCCACGTAAGTCCAATAAAAAATGTGTCTTTTACAGCGGTTTTAAAAAAATGCCTTTTTAAAAATAGCAAATAGTTCAATTTTTGATGGTCAATAAGAGTTATAATGAAACAAAATTTTAACAATTTTTTTTTGTCAAAATGTTAGTATGAGTAAGAAGTTTAACATTTAAGAAGATTTGGGTATGCGTTCTGTGAAAAATAAAAAGTTACAAGCAAAAAACATGTTTTTTTTACCAAAAAGGACCTTCAGGAGAATCAAAATTGCTTCGGCGGTTTTTCTCCGATTTGAAAAAAAAATAAACAGAAATCATTTTAATGAGTTTCTCTAACTTTTGAGACCCCGACCGGCGGAATCTAAATTTCGATCCGGTCTACTAAGCAGGCTTTTAAGGGAATTCTTGCTGTAGTCTATTTTAAATCTATACAAGTTACTTTTGTTTCATCTCTCCTCTTTCATCTTTCATTTTTCATTTTTCACTTTTCATTTTTCAGTTTTCATTTTTCATATTTCATTTTTCATTTTTCAACTTTCATCTTTCATCTTTCATCTTTCATCTTTCATCTTTCATCTTTCATCTCTCATCTTTCATCTTTCATCTTTCATCTTTCATCTTTCATCTTTCATCTTTCATCTTTCATCTTTCATCTTTCATCTTTCATCTTTCATCTTTCATCTTTCATCTTTCATCTTTCATCTTTCATCTTTCATCTTTCATCTTTCATCTTTCATCTTTCATCTTTCATCTTTCATCTTTCATCTTTCATCTTTCATCTTTCATCTTTCATCTTTCATCTTTCATCTTTCATCTTTCATCTTTCATCTTTCATCTTTCATCTTTCATCTTTCATCTTTCATCTTTCATCTTTCATCTTTCATCTTTCATCTTTCATCTTTCATCTTTCATCTTTCATCTTTCATCTTTCATCTTTCATCTTTCATCTTTCATCTTTCATCTTTCATCTTTCATCTGTCATCTTTCATCTTTCATCTTGCATCTTTTTTTTATCTTTTATCTACACTCTAAGAAAAAATGGCGAGATTTCACTACAATAATTGCTGGCAACACTTTAACAGCAATTATTGTAGTGAAATCCCACAGCACGAAAATAAACGTATTTCACGCTAAAAATGCGTGAAAGCTCTCTTTTAAAACAATTTCTCTCTCATATAATAATACCTCTCTCGCTCTTCTATACACATAAAAAACGCTAGAAATGCGTTTTATCGCTCACCATTATCTCTAATTTGCTCTTTCTGATGGTTTATGCAGCTAATGCAGCGTTTTCTTTCAATTTTTACTCGTGAAGTGTCGATATTAATTGCAGAAAAATTCGCAAAAGAGACGAGTTTTATCGCTGATTTCAGCGTGATATTTTCATAGCTATAAAAATAAAGTGCAATAAAATGTTGTTATTTGAGGCTGTTTTCAGCTGAAAACATAGCAACAAATTATATATTTTGAAATCGTCAATTGTTAAAAAAGAAACACATTACAATTGAAAATATATTAAATACAAATTTTATTTTAATAAAAATGTAAACAAATTTAAAATCTTAAAAACAAAGGAATTGGATATTTAAGATACATTAAAAAAAACATGAAATAATAAAAATTTTTAAGTAATTTTATAGAAGAACATTATAACATTTCATGGACTTAAAATAAACATGCTCCTAAAACTATGTGATCTGAATGATGACCTGTCTTCAAACTTAAAAAAAGCTTTTTATTGGACAAAAAACAGCTTTATTGTGACACCTGTGGTCGCTTGCTGTGTGTGTGACGTGCGCTGTAACGGAACGCAGTAAGCCGAGTTCAATTCTCACATCTGACAGAAGATTTTTTCAATAGAAAACATTTTTCTATTCGGTCGTTATCTCTCTGCAGACATTGCAAACCTCACTAAGTAAAATCTGCCATTTAAATCCGGCTGCCATCGAAATACTACGTTCGAAATTGGCTTTAAAAATGTTGGCCCAGTTTTCGATTAATTGAGTAAAAACTTTTAATAACACACACAACACAATTGAATCAAGGGTTCAATGGTAATTTTTTTTTTCTGGCACAGAATAATATAGAATAGATTCAATGACGTAAAATTTATTTTTATTAAATTACTTTTATAAGCACAGAAAATATTTAGAAATATTATTGTTTTTATATTCCCGGCACTATATTTTTATGAAAACGAAACTAATGACTGCGTAGCTTTTTCAATTATTTAACTTATTAAAAAATATTTCTGTAGCACAATGTAGCACAAATTCCTTTATTTTATTATAATATGTATGTTTTTTTATTATTTTAAATAATGGAACTAGTAAACATTTTTTAAATATGCTTATTATTAAAGTGTACAACTTTTTAATTACAATTTTTGGCTTAGTGTTGTCGCGTGTGATGCTCTTATAAAACTAAAGAAAAGTATATGACAAATATTGCTCTGTAACCTTATCAAAAACCCGCTACAATAGCGTAAAATATCGGTTCAGATGCGTTTAATGAATAAATGAGCGGAATAACGCTGAAGTAGCGTGAAAAAGAGAGAAAATAAAGACTTGATGGGAAAACACGCTGGAAATTTGGCTAAATTGAAAGATCCCATTGCAATGCGTGTTATTTTTTAAAAATCGCAAATATACGCGTGAAATTTCACATCAATTATTGTAGTGATATTACAATCAGTTTTTAGAGTGTATGTAAATCTAGTATATCTTTATTCTTTCAACTTTATTATTGCAGAAACTTGAAATTTTGCTTTTCACAGCTTTAAGCTCTCAAAGGCTTTGTTATGAAACAAAGGTTGATATTCTATTTTGAGAGTTTTTTTCTCAGCAGTCTTCTTAGAGTTAAATTTTTTAATTAAATATAAAAACATATTATTTTAAAAATGTTTATCAAATCGTTTTTTTTTTAAATTGTGCAAAAATTGTTGCAATCTTTTCTGTTGCTGCTGCTGCTGCAAAGGAAATGCCATTCGATAAGCATCACAAGCCTGCCGCAATCATAAAACTTGCCGCTGCAACTTAAGCCTAGATCCGGCAAGGCAAAAGCTGCAAACATGAGAGCCAACTAAAGAGCTACGCATAAAAAATACAAGACAACAAGAGCGACATTTTTCCGCAGATAACTAGCGACAAGTATGCAGTTCAATGTATCTAGATACCGCCGCATAGGCGACAAGCAACGCGCAGAAATACAAAAAAAGGAAAATCTGTAAAACTGCGATTTTAAAGAAAAACAAAATGAATTTATGTAAAATCTGCTGGAAAAAAATTGCTTAAAGCAAAGCTGCTTAAAGCATAAGCTTTGATTTTTTGTGCTTTACAAAATAAAGAGCTTTTTCTTGTGCAGATTTTTTACAAGTTTTTTTCTTCAGTGTAACGCTAACGCACACGTCTTCCTTTGGCTGCTAGCTGTTTTTTTAAACGCATATCTACAAGATTTTATTTTTCCAACTGGTAAGAAATGCTAGCATAGCCTGTTAACGTAAAGCTGGTTTCCACGCGGAAAATCTGCATGTCTTAGAAGCCAGTCTTAGCTGCTGGCCAATGTTTAATATTTTTGCTTTTCCTTTTCTTTTTATTTTTTTTTTAGAAACATTTTTTGTATTCGAACTAACATTCGACGCATCCGCTGCTGCAACGAGTGGATGCAGGCGCTCAAGATATACAAGCTGAACACTACTAGCTGGTGCAGCAGCAGCAGCAATCAAATCGCAATCATGATGCTTGCAGACTGCAAAGAGTGGAAATACTTGTTGTTACTGTTGTTGCGTCTATGGCGATTATTGCAATTGCTGCATTGCTATGCCATACATAACATAAGACAAAAACATATGTGTTCGAACTGAAACTAACAGATACATTATGTACAGAATGTGTCTTGCTGCATTTTTTATGTTTTAATTTTTCTTGGTTTTTTTTTTTTTTTTGCAATACTTTATTTATTTTTTCTACGCTGATCGCAGCTTCAAGTGGAAATTGAATTTTATGTCGAGTATCTATAAAATATGTAGTTATATCTCAAGCATAGACAGCGGCGACGTGGTCGTATCTCTTGCGTTT
This sequence comes from Tetanocera ferruginea, assembly GCA_958299015.1. NCBI lineage: Eukaryota > Metazoa > Arthropoda > Insecta > Diptera > Sciomyzidae > Tetanocera > Tetanocera ferruginea. The sequence goes on along the minus strand of OY282642.1, from coordinate 147,730,480 downwards.
TCCTGCACTTGTTTTAGTTTTTGCTTTGGTTTTTTCTTTGTATTATTTTTATTTTATTTTTCTGTGAAATATGTGGCAGTTAGTGCGAAGCATGCTAGAAAGGGGAGTGTTGCAGTGGTTTGTTAAGAAAGAGCCAGGGCAGTGAGGGCAGGGTAGTGTGCCTCTAACGTCTTGAGAAAAATGCTGTGCAAAGGCGTTGCGGCAAGCGGTGGGGTGACCAGTTGGAGCTAGCAGCGCTTCGTTTGCTTGACAACAGGTTTTATCAATTAGTCTGAGCTGCGTTTTTAATGCATTTTTAATCCATTTAAATGACACCAAGGCACTGCCTGCACGGCAGCGCATTTAAGAAGAATGATTGAGTCGTCATAGTGTAATTGGCTTAAAACAAAAAACTGGTACAGCATTTAATGTTGCATCAAATCAGAGCAGATTTTAGTTTTGAAATTTTGTGCTTAGACAAAAATTAATAAAAAAATTAACGACGAGTATAATTTCTATACAAAAACAATAAAAGCTATTGCTGAGTTTACATTTTTAAAAGTAAAAAAAAATCAAATTTGAAGGGTTTTTTTTTTAAATACTCAATGAGAAACATAATATCGTTGGTTTAGCTCACTAAAGTGTTACGTGATCTTTTGACGAAAATAAGCTTACTGCATTTTCTGAACCTTTCTGAACCTTTATATAATATTTTCCTTGTGTAAGGTTTTTTGAAAATGTATAACCAATAAATGTTAGTCAGTACACAGTTCAAATATATATTTTGTATTGAAAGTTAGAATCAAAATTGACGTTTCTGAACATTTAAAATTTTTTACTTATCACTTAAGTTAATTTAGCCATCGATATATAATATTACTAGTATAGAAGCCCGTCATACGACGAGTCGTATTCAAACTAATTAAGTAGCAGACAATATGACATTTTTCATTCACCTCAAATGTTATTTGGCTAAAGTCATCGTCAATGTGCCCTAACTGATATATATATCAAATAAATTTTGTGTGCATACTTTTAGGCTAACAATTTTTTTTCATATAAAAAGCACTGTTATAGCAAAACAGGTTCTGGTCCAGGCTAACATGTTCAGCTTAAACATAGCAATAACAACTATGACAGTTTGAGCGATATAAAGCACGGAGCAGGACGCTTGTCTTTTATATATTAAGATAGTATAGAATAACTGGCAAATATAGCATGGGAATGATTTTCTAAAATGTTTCTAGTTTTTAAAAAATTTGAAAAGCTTAAAAATTGTTAGAACTTTTGTTATTTTCATAACGTTTGCTTTAGTTTTGAAAGTTTTCATTTAAAAACTGAACAATATCATATCAATAAGCAAACGCAAGTAATTACAAAAAAAAGTTGACTTTTAAGTTTTTCCAAATAATCTTATAATATCAAAAATAGTTAAAGAAACACATTAAAACTTATAGGTTTAACATAGAAATTAAATTTTTTCTACGAAAACCTCAAAAAATTATAGAAATTTTCAATAGAATATAGAATTTTATAATTTAGAATGGTCTGAAAAAATATGAAGTCATTGAACTGGCAAAGAATTCCAATGAAAGATATTTTAAGAATTAAGCCATAGATAGATAAGAAATCAAACTTTTTAAGATTAAAATCTAGAATTAACTTAGTTATAATGTAAGGAAATTGTTCATAAAGATTATTGATAAGATTAGATTTAAGAATAGAAATGCAGGTGTATTTAAAAAAACAGTTATAATAAAAATATAAAAAAACAAGCATGCACTCTAAGGCTAAATATTTGATAGCTTCTCTATCTTAAAAAAATTAGAATTAGACTATTGCGCCATAACCTACAGCTTAAAATTACTTGACACACTGAAAGTCTTTTCAGCTTATAAACTTCTGCTGCAGCTTATCTCAAGCTAATCGTGATATATTCTGAACATGCTAATGTGCCCTTAAACTAAAATATTTGGTTTGTTGGAATTTTTAGGGCGCTTTCAAAAGAGGCGTTTTTATGTTTCTGGAATGTGTTTTGGACCATTATTCATGCTTATTAAATAGCTTTGCTGTTATACAGACATAATTTTTATTATCTCTTAAGCTTACTGCAAAACTTGTTATGTGTGCAGGCGTTATTTTAATAGCATAAGCCAAGAACAAGCTTGGTAGCTGGCGCTGAAGTTGTTGCTGCTGCTGCTGCTGCTGCTTCTTCTGGTAACAAGAAGCATAGCAGAACAACGTGTGGGCGCATTCTTTGTGGCAAACAGTTAGACAGCAACTGGTTCCATAGATTTTAAGTAACTCGATGCTGGTCAGCCAGCTACATTGACTGAGACTGACGGACTTTGTTGCGCTCATTTCTAACTCCAAGTTAGTCGAGTAGCTGTTTGTAGCAGGTGTATCTGTGAGTATTATGTGTTTGTATTCACTTTACTTAATATTTCCTTTGCAGTGCTTGGCATAAAAATATGAAGACTTCTTTCTAACTTCTTAAAACTTCTTAATATTATCGCCACACATTAACAACATGTATAACGTTAAAAGCTGCTACAACTATCTATTGGCTTTAGCTGTTTAAATGTGTTGCATATTTGAACATAAGAAAAAAAAAAAAAAAGTTAAAATACATTTTTATTTATTAAGCTTTCAGCTAATAATAATGCTGGTTGTTTGTATTCGCTTGTATTAGCACTATAGCTTTATTGGCTTTCGCTGAGCTTGGCTATTTTGGCATTTTTTTTTTTCTTCTTCTTCTTCTTCTTCTTCTTCTTCTCTTATACATGTTGCCATTTTTGTCGTTTTTTTTTGAGATATTTTTCTTATTTATTTGTATACATTTTTTATTGCTTTAATTTTTCATATGAGTGCAAAAAAATAGCAACAGTTTGGAGCCGCGTGGAAAAATGAACTGAAACAGCTAATTTTTGCTTATTATTCTTATTAATTTAGCAGGAATTTGTTATTTTTTTTGCAAAATGTGAGAAGACATCAATAATAAATTATTTGAGTATATTTTTGGAGTGTTATAAATTTTAATTTTTATTAGTTATACAATTTATGGCTGCATAACAACAGGTTTTATTGTATTGTTTCAAACAGTGGCACCCTAAGATTTGTTTTAAAGATTGTGTGCACTAACTTTTTGCTGCATGTTTATAAAACTATTTTTATATATGAGTTGGGTCATTAGGTATTGTGTAAAAAATATAAAATTTTGGCAAAATTGTAGAATCTTTATCTTCAGATAATAATTTTGTAAAGTTGGATTGTTGAACTCCATGATTCTCCTAGTTATTTGGTATAATAGATAAGGTTTTTGCTTGCAAAGAGTTTAAGAAGCACTGGAGAAGCAGTTTCACAAGCATCTTAAAAAAGTTCTCAAATAGAAGAGAAGCGCTAGCCAAAAATTTGTATAAAATCTTAATATATAAAAGACAAGCGTCCTGCTTCGTGCTCTATATCGATCAAACTGTTTTTGGTTGTTGTTCTTGCTATGCTTTTTTAGACATGCTCAAAACCAGAACCTTTTTTGCTATACAACCTAATATCACTTAAACTGTTAACTGTCAACCTAAAAGTATGCACACAAATTTCATTTGATATTTGTCAGTAAGGACACATTGATGACGACTTAAACAAAACAACATTTGAGGTGAATGTTAAAATATTGTCATTTCGTCTGCTTCTTAATTATTTTGAATACGATCCGTATGACGGGTTTCTGTACTCGTACATGCTTAAATAATTCAATAATTCATAACTTCAATTTAAAATTCAACAGTTTGAGAAATGCTGCATTTAGTTTCCTTGAATAGTATTTCAAGTGTTGTATTGCTTCTATTATTTCAAGTAATGATTTTTCTGGTTGTTTTAAATGTTCGTTTTGAAAAGATCTTTAAAGAGAGTTTGTTGTAAATTCGTTTGAGAAGCTATCAACTTTTAAAAAATCTGAAATTAAAAAGTTTAACAAAGCTCTAAGAAGTGCTTTAAAGAAAATAACACCTCAATATTACGACTGTTCTGTCACACCGTACCAAAAAATATTGTCGACTTTTAAGATGTCGTTCTAATAAAACCCAATATTAACCAAGAGATCTTCAAATAGCTCCACAAATTTAAAAATGAAAGTTCAAATGGCATACCTAAATGTGATTTCACCATGGAAACAGCGCAGAGAAAACAAGTAAAGAAAAAGAAAAAAAGTCTAAGTCGAATTTTGATATATTTGAAACAGGGATGACATCAAAAAACAATTTTTTTTTTGTAGAGTAGGTTTATCTAGAAAAAGTTATGACGGGTCAAAGTTATCAAAAAAATTATATTTTTTTAAGAAAACATTTTTGAAACAATTTTTTTTAATTGTTACCAATAGCCTAGATATGAAAGAAAAAATATGAAGCTAGCGTAAAGTATGGTCTCATGAACCAAATAAGAAAAAACTATGTAATTCTTATATCGACTCAGCAAAATTTTTGAAACACTTAAGGTTTTTTTTATAACAAAAAAAACGAACATTTTTGAAAATAACGATATGAAACCGCATGGTAATAACATATGGTAATAACGGTATGAAACCGCAGAAAAACAAAATATAGGTTTTCTGATGAATTATAATATCTTTTCTGTTAAAACGATATAATTATACATCTCACGAGCCCGCAAATCACTTTCTTCTTCGTTTTTTTGTATACATTAGAGTGGGTCGGCCTCTATAAAAAAAAGTTTGAAGAAACCGTCCCCTTATTTTAAGTTGACCTCGAGAGAATTACGAAAAAAAAAATATTTTTTGGACCACCGGAAAAACAGCCAAAATGGTATTTTTTGCATAACTTAAGCATTACATGTCAGATCTCAAAAAATTATATGTCGTTGAAAAGAGCTACATTTTGACTTTTCAGGTCATATTCAACTAGTAAGCCTTATTAACCCGATTAAATCAATTAAGATCTGACATGTAATGCTTAAGTTAAGCAAAAAAGACCATTTTGGCTTTTTTCCGGTGATGCAAAAGGAATTTTGTTTTGTTTTCGGAATCCTCTCGAGGTCATCTTTAAAATAGGGGGTGGTTTTTTCAAACTTTGTTTTTTTCAACCTACTCTAGTATACATACTTCAGTTTTATATTTCGTATTTCATAATTTATTTTAAAGCTGAGCCAATAAGCATGCAGGTATGTTTTTCTTTACCATTGATTCTTAACTGGTGGGACGCACCAACCTAGGTAGCCTAAGCATATTTTTAGGGGGACAGGGGTGTGCTGCACCGAAAGTTTTAAAAATACCATGAATAAATGGTTTAATTGACTTTTATATAAAAACCATTTTTTAGAATTCATAATTTTTTCAAACTCTTGCCGGTTTTTATTATAACATTGCTTTTAAATAAGCCATTTCTGACAACTAATTGACATTGTTTGATGCTTTTTTTGATTTTACATTTTAAGTTAACCCTATCCGTCGCAAATATATACAAATTTAAGAAAAAGCAATTGGTTCGGTGTCCAATATATTAAACAATGTGACTGAAAGGGTTAAAGAATTTTACCGTAGTACTAAACTTACTGACAAAATTAATTTTAAACTTGTGTATATTTTTCAAAATTTTCTAGTTTGACCGCAAAAAGGCATATATTTACACAAATTCTACTAGTGCTGCATATCATTGGAAAGGTCATGAACTCATCCTTTTAAAACGTCCTTGCAAAAAGTTCTAAACCGAAAAGTTTCATTAAAAGAACGTATTTAGTGAAACAACTTCCTCAAAACACAAACTAACCTACACTAAGAAAAAAACACACATCATTCTCCGACAAACATTTCTCTATTTTCGATAATAGCAATTTTCTCTTATTCAAATAAAATTTTCTTCAATTAGAATAAATTTTCACATTTGCGAAGAAATATTTCTTCACTTGTGGAAAAGGGAAATATTTCAATGTCTCTAATAATGATAAGTATGTCGCTAATAATGATAAGTATCTCACACAAAAAAATTCCCATTTATAGAAAAATATTTATTAAAAATAAAAAACTTTGCTATATTTTGATAAAAGATTTACTATGAAAAGTATTTTCTTCAATGAAAACAAATATTTTTTCAAAAATAAAAAGTATTTTTCTCTAAAAACGATATATTTTTATGTATTTCTCTTTTTTATGAAAGCTTTTAACCATTTTTAGGGAATTCTTGGGATCATATTTTGAGAAAAGCATTCTCTGGAGCAAAGTCTATACCATTTTTCTCTAAATATGATGCTTTTTTTATCATATTCCCAGAAACTTTTTTCTGAGTGTATAGCTTCCCAGGGAATCAAATAGAAAAAGCTGCATGTATACTCGTATCAAATAGAAAAAGCTTAACGGCTTATAGTGCGAATTTGTTCTGAGCTTCAAGTTACTTGTGCATGTTGTCAGCGATGGTAATAATTTTTGTCTATTTTTAAATTTTTTGTTTTTGTTTGTCGTGGTGCATTTTCAAGGTGGTTTACACCATTGTCTTCTTCTATTTCGCATATTTTCATCTCTATATTATTTTATTTGATCTGATTTAATTTTTCTTATTTTGTGTACAAAATAGTTTTAAAAGATTTTTTTCAAGATTCACTCTTTATTGTTTAAAAATTAACGAAACGACACATACTGAGAAAGAAAGTCTTATGAAGAGGATTCAAAAGTTGGTTGCAACATTGTTCTACTCTATTTAATACTAAAATTGCCATCTTATATTAATATTATTAAGAATATTTTATAATTTAATAACCTAATATTATTAATAAATTTATATTAATAATAATTTTATTGTATTTTATTTGTATAATTTTATTTAATTTTATAAGTATTATTTTATGTTTTTGTTTATAGAAATTAAAACGAAATAAAAGCCAACTAGTAGCAAGTGCGTTTTATCAATAACACCAGCGTAAAAAAGCGTCAACCATCTGCAAGCGCCAGCCTGTACCAGCTTCAGAGCGTACCTATTAAATATAAGCCCAACCTAAGGCCGCATTCATAGTGGACGCTGCAGTTGAAACAGGAAAAAAAACTGTGCGAACAAACCAGAGACAAATAGCAATCTATCTCGATTGTTCACACAGATTTTATTTTCAGCTTCTACTGTGAACGCGGTTTAAGGCGAATTAGAAGAAAAAAGTATCAAAAAGTCTCAAAAGTGGCGTGAAGCTGAATTTTAGCGTGCACTATAAATATTTTGGACTTTTTCTATATGATTATACATGAAACATATTTCAGGCGCTGTCAACAGCTTCAGCTTCAGCTTCCACTATGAACGCGGCCTAAGACAAAGATGGTATAGTTTTAAGTTTGAAGTCTGATATGAATGACTGAGGCCGCGATTATAGTGAACGCGATTCAGACAGGCAGGCAGGCAGGCAGGCTGAAATCTATGTGATAAAACGAGATGCAGATAGCTATCTATCTCGCTTGTTCACATTGCCTGCCTGCCTGCCTGTCTGAATCGGCGTTCACTATAATCGCAGCCTGACAGCTTTGAATATATTGCAGACCAATTAAAAATAAGCTTAAGGGGGGACATGACATTGGCCGTTTTTTTAAGTCGTGTTTTTTTTATAATTTTGTATATTAGTAAATATTCTTACGATTCTAAGAAAAAGAATTCCAAGATTCTATTTCATGGAAAAGTTCCTACGGGCTTAGTGAGAGCGCATTTTTAATTTTAACCTTTTTTTTCTTTGTTCACAAACTTTGAATGCGTTTATCTCGAAACCATGTTTTTCATCCATGTTTTTCATTCAGGGTTAATTTCTTGAAAAAAATTTTTTTTTATTTTTTTAAACTTGATTCGCTATCGTATGACACGAGCTTTTTTTTAATTTTTTTTCGATTTTTTATGAATTTTTAAAGGCAATACTTTTTTCGAAAAAACACACATTCAAATTTGGAACATCACCAAAAATTGAAAAAAAATTTTTTTTATTTTTTTGAATTTTTTCTTGTAATTTGTTCATCAATTCATTAAAATAATTTTTTAAATTTTGTAAATTATGTTTGTTTTTGACTGAGTTATGAATTTTTTAAAAAAGGTCCTTAACGACAGTATGGAATTGGCTTCATTTGAAATTGGAAACAAAAATTAACTTAAGTTCTTCATTTATTGCTAGATTTAAAGAATTGAAAAACATTTGAAATATATAAATTTTATAAAGCTGAGCGTTGTTCTAATGAATTGCTACAGTTTCAAATAACAAAAAAAAAAAAAAGCTAGCTAGAGGCCGTTCTATTTTCTAATCAGACTGAAACTGGTAGACTAGATGTTGCCAATGTTCAGGGTCAAAAGAATTGTCAGTAAAAAAAAAAAAATCACTCGCTTAAGTACGTCACATACAAAAATGTTGTCATTTTCAACCTAAATACAATAATCTGAAAAATGTTCTTTATATCTTTCTTTAAATACAATACAATTTAAAATATATAGCTTGTTTATGTTTCAAAAAGAGCTGTTTATATTTACAAATGATTTCTTTGCTGTATTTTATAGCTTTTTGAAATGTAAAAACTGAAATAAATCATACAAAATCAGAAATATCATTTCAACGCGTGTGTGACTGACGTCACAATCATCCTTGTACCAAAAAACAAATGCACGAAATTTTATTCTTACACATTATGAAGTGACGTAATTTTTCACAGCTTGTTGCTGTTTTTCGATGCCGTTCGACAAGAAAATGCAAAAAAAAAAACTAAAAATTAAAATAAAATTTTTAAATTTATAACAGCGCAAAAGAAACTTCATCAGGGGTAAAGATGTGGCAAAAAGTAAGTTCGAAAAATATTTAGTTCATTCATTCAATATTGGCTTATTTTAATCGATATGAAAATATCGATATAAAAATTTGTGTTTAAAAAAAAAATAATTTTTTTGAATTTGTACCCAGTTCAATTAAATGCGTACTAAGCCACTGTAAAGTGTGCAAATATTAGCACTGTACAATAAATTCCAAAGTCAAAACTTGTGCAAACAAATTTATTATTATTTATTATGGAATGGAATTTGGCGCTACGTACAGCAAAGTAAAGAAAACAAAAATGAATACGTAAAATGGCACAAAATAAATAAAATAATTGATTCAAATTGGTTGAGAAAATTAAAGGAGTGTGAAAAAATACGAAAAAAAAAAAATAAGAACAGTAAACGTTGCAAATGTTTGTTGATAATTGTTAGCGTAACGCTTTTTGCGCCACACATACATGTTAGGTATGTATGACATACATACATGAAAGTACAGCAACAGGGTGAATCATAGGCATTTCAATAATGAGCTGAAAAAAACCAAGTTTTAAGCAATTTTTCAAACTCAGCTGGGAAAAGTATCTTATAGTTTGCATAAAGTTGAAATAGAAAAGAAATACATTTTCACTTATATTAAAATACATGCAGACAAATTTTAACGAAATACCAAAGTGTCAACATTTTGTGCGCGTCAACATCTTTTGCTACTTGCTGCAAAGTCATTGCATGCAATCTTGTAGCTGCATCTTGTATCTGCATGTTGTATCTATAGCTGAGTAGCGCTGTGTGTATGTGTGTTTTTTTTTTAGCTGTACTCTGTGTATTGCTTGGTAATTGGCACAAAAATGTTTTTTAAACATTTTGTAAGGTAAGTTGCTGTAAAAAATACACATAAAATAAAAGCGCAAAAAAAAAAAATGTGCGCGAACTGAGCGAGTGAGTGAGCGATCGAACGAGCGTGTGGCGCAGCATTTGCGCTGACAGTCATGTCAGTTAGACGTACCGACACTCAGCCATACGCCATACGCCATACAGCCAGGCAGTCAGACAGACAGTTTGGCGGGCAACAGGCGCACAGAATGCAGAATACCATGATATGAACGCCGCTATATTCGCTTTAGCGCACACATGTATATAAAAAATAAATAAAAAATTAAAAAAAAAACAAAATAAATAAAAATAAAACCACAGCACAGCCAGTGAAACATTCCAATGCGATGATGAAGAGTCCAAGTTTAGTTGAACTCGAATGAAACTTCAGTAGCAGCAACAACAAGCACTAAAATAACAGCAACAACAACAACAACAACAACAACTACAACAACAATTCTACTATAGTTTAAACACACTCTCTTACTCACAATCAACATAAAAACGTGCGCTGATATTGGATTTTGCGCTATAGTATCGGTATCGAAAATCGTGCGAAGTGAACCTTAAAAAAAAAAAATTAAAAAAAAAACTTTTAAAAAAATGTTCACAGCAACACTTTTGTTTGAGTTGAAAATAGTTGATTTTATTGTACGATATATAATATATATTATTTTAAGCTTTTTTTAATATTCTTATTTATATGTTGTACGCACGCATGGCAAGTCCAACAACTCTGTTGGCGGGCGTTTGTGTGTTGCTGCAATAGTTTCTCCTACATATGTATTATCGATTTAAGCTGAATTTGTGGAAATTTGCAAAATTTGAATGTTCATAATTATCACTAAATTAGCTACGTGCAGCGCATGTTAAATGCTTCGAGTCTAGTTTTGTCAGACGACAAAATAATAAAAAGCATTTCATAGAAAAAAGAAGAAACTCAAAACGAACATTTATTTAAAAAATGAATTTTTATGCAAATATGAAAATAAAAGCTCATATACCCGATGCTGCTCGGGCATGCTGCTATATTTGGGCTCTGCTGGGTTATGTCAATGTCAAATTCAACGTTATTCCATCCCACCATAATTTCTGGTGGAATTTACATTCGTTCTCTTTTGACAGGTAGACTTTAGTAGTGATTAGTTCTCTGTTATAAAGATGGCAAATGCATGGCAGGTGGTAGCCTTGGCATGCAGGTTAAGTATGTGGCTTAGCATGCTCGAAGCCCGAGTTCGATTCCCAGTCGCGGCGAAAAGTTTTTCAATACAAAAATTTTTCTGATCGGTCACCAACTCTCTACAGACAATGGCAAACCTCAGAGAGTAAATAATGCTTCTTGAGAACATAAACTTTAGCCGTTCGGAGTCGGCATAAAACATGTAGAGACCTACATGCGCTGAAATGGCCAATTTGTTTTTTTTTTTAAATGCATGGAAGGAACCACTTTTCTTCACCTTTTTTTTCTGATTAGTTTTTACTACATCTATACATATTTATAATATTAAGAATATATTTTCTTCAAAGTATAAGACATAATCTGTTCTTAAATTTTAGCTGCTTGAGACACCTCACACACTCCGTCTTCCAATAAAATCATTAACTTAAAAACCGAATTTAAAGAAATGATCTTACGTTAGTATCACAAAATCGCGTTATAAGTAATTGTGTAAGTTGAGGTATAAGAGGTACCACGCCTCTTTGTTCAAACTTAAACATATGTTAATTGCTAATTATTTCTGATAAAATTCTATTAATGTGCACCTAGAAAGAAATGTACTTCGTTTTTTTTTTTTGTAATGTAATTCATTACAAACTAGTAAGGTATATCTTCGACTTGGCCGAAGTTAAAATACCCCCACGACTGATTCTTAAGGGTTAACTAATCTTAAATTAGAGAGCTTTTTGTATGGGATTTTAGAAGATTTTGTTATTTTTATGTGTCTAAAATACAAACATATCAAATTGTTTTTCTGCAGCATAAATATAAGCCTTTTTATAAAATATTCAATTTTGGAGTTGTATAGGAGGTGGGCGTGTTAGTGGGTGGATGACGCCCATTTTTCTAACACACCTAAGTTTTGACATAGAACACACAAATACCGAGTTTCAGTTTTGTAACTTTAATATTAGTCTCTTAATAGAGTTTTCAGTTTTGGGGTTGTATGGGAGGTGGGAGTGATAGTGGGTGGATAACGCCCATTTTTCTAACACACCTAAATTTTGACATAGAACTCACAAATACTGAGTTTCAGTTTTGTAACTTTGATATTAGCCTCTTTATAGAGTTTTCATCATTTGTGTTGTATGGGAGGTAGGCGTGGTTTTCAACCGATTTAGCCCATTCTCGAACTTGATCTTAGTTTTTTCGAAAAAAGCTTAAATATCGAATTTCAGCAGAATTGTTTCAAAATTACGGCTGTAATCGTGTCCACAGACAGACAGACAGACAGACGGACAGACAGACGGACAGACAGAAAGACGGACATGACAAAATCAACTCAGGTGGTGATGCTGATCAAGAATATATATACTTTTCTATACCTACCACGCCTCCTTATGGGCGTTACACACGTCGTGACAAAATTAATATACCCCTTACGCAGTACGCGTGGGGGTATAAAAATTATAAACCGATATACAATAACATAGCATTATAGCGTAGTTAAAATACAAAAAGACGTAGATTTGATAAAGTTTTTGATCTCTGTAACATTTTTTCAAAACCTATCTCCATCGGAATCATCTCCATATATCATAGGTATCATGGTCGGAATATCATCAATACGTTAGGAAAAGATCTTAAGTTCATAACCAATAAAGACTGGTTAAGCGGGGCGCAAGTAATCGCAAACCACTTTAGTTATTTTTAAGTAATGAAATATTTATCAAATAAGTTGAGAAGTTACATTCGAATGAATTCTTTCTTCAAGAAATACATTCAAGATATGCCTATATCAACTCCCTTTATAGATATCTGTGAAGACAACATCTAACATACTTAGCTCCAATTAGTAACAAAACAATACTCATTTTCTGTTTAAGAAATGAACTTCTGAAGAGAAATTTTAATTTTGAAAGCAAATTTCACACGTGAACTTAAACCACTTTTCAGGTTTAACTTAGAATATTCTTTAATATTAGATAAATCCTCGTCATATTAAAAAGAAAATTCAACTTTCTGAAGAAAAGGCATCTTTTGAGTTTGGCAAGGCAACTTAAATTTATAAAAATGAATTTATTCGAACATAAAAATTATTATTTTTCTCTAGCTAGCTTTTTTTTATAATCTTTTTCGGTATTTGTATCAATGAAAAATATGAAACAAGTGCATTTTAAACAAAACTTTCCACTGCAACGAGTATCTGTAACTCTTTTATACAAAGTAAAAAGTATCTATGAGTATATTAATGTATCTACATACCTATCGCGTGGATCCAGCCAGGTAGTATTCTTCGTATTGTGATCGATGTAGTAGATCTTGCCATCAAAATCCTTCGCAATGTCCCAGCCATCTGGCAGTGGGAATTCACCGTGGTGCGTATGATGTGTTTGTTGTTGTATTTTTGGCATTATTTCAATTTTTTTTTTTTCTAAATTCCTTTGAAATCGTAACGCAAACGTTGATCTCGTTGTTGTTGTTGTCGGTGTTGTTGGCAGCAACAGAAACAGCAAAAACAACAAAAGTTGACAACAACTAGCGCGATGATGTTTAAAACACACCAAAAAATGCGATCGCGACAATAAGCATAAACGATGTGGCCGTTACGGGCGGGTGGAGTTGGGGTTCGCCTGATCGGTTTTGCGTTGACAGGGTGTTTCGTAGTAAAGGGCCTGCTCAGAGCGAATAGCGTAAGTTTGTGTTGCTTTTTTGTTTTTGCTCACAAAGAGAGAATTAGTGTCTTTCCGCGTTTTTGGGGCCGTGCAAGAGCGTAAGCGGGCGCACAACTTTTAGCGAGTGCTTTTATTTTGTCGTTTTATTATGTGTGAGTGTAATTGTAAAACAAAACAATTCGTAATAATTTCTTACAGCAGCATACTTTTTGGTTTTATTTCATGGCTGCTGTTTTTGTAGAGCATAACGCGACCAAATAAAAAAAAAACTTTAATAAAAACCACGTTAAAATTTTTCAAATCGTAGCTGGCGACATACATATCACACACATAAGCGCACACACATGAGCACGAGTTTTTTTTATTTATTTATTACAAAATCCGACCTCTTGGGCGTTGTTGTTGTTGTAGCTGACGTTACGGTTTTTGATAAAAAACAAAAAAAAAACTATTTTTCGTGCTTTTGGTGAAGTGTAAACTTTAATTTTAACACGTGAAGCTCTGAGCTGTTCGTTGCTGCAGCTTTAATTTTTTTTTGCAATTTTAGAAATTCAGTTATTTTATTTCGACATTTCAATTAAAGTGAACTAGTTAGTTTTTTGCTCACCTATTTTTGCAAAATTTAACACTTTTTCTTTGCTACTCTATCTCACAGCTTATTTTTACAGTTTTATTATTTACGACTTTTATCCAAAACACAAATATTTATTAAGCAAGATATTTAATTGAATAAAATAAAAAAAAATACACAACTAAATCATTTAACAAGTTTTCTTCTTCTGCTTCGTTTTTGAAACCCACAAATGTTGATCACGATTTCGTTCGCACACTCAGCTAATCCAACCTCTCGTTCACACACGTGCACCTCTGCAGCGGCGTTCAACGCTCGCTATCTCTTTCACCGCATTCCATTCCATAAAAAAAATGATATCTGTTATTTTTTTTTCTCCAACTTTTTATTTCCTTCACATACAATCTATGGCCCGACTTTTGTACTAAGGAATTTATATATTTTTTATAAGAAGTCGTCTTTTAGTCGTTTTCTTCTTATTGAATGCACTTTATAGCTCGCACTTTTTGTATCCACTTTATTAAATTTTTTATGTTTTTTCTTTTCGTTTTGTTTTATTTAACGGTTTAAAAATTTTTCTTTTCAAGTGTTACATGAATTTGTCAGCCACGACCGTGTGCTTGACTTGGCTTGCTGCGCGGTTTCACAGTCCGTTTCAACGCAGCGAGGTTTGCAAAGTGAACTGATCGTCAGAGTTGCGCTGAGTTGCTGGCCAAGCTGAGCACTAGTACCACCACCAGCACCACCACTTACAACAGAAAATCTGGCAATAGTGTGTGTGTATGAGAGACAGATGGCAGAAGAGAGGCTATTATGACGTTAGTGTGTGCTACTAAATGAGAGCAAAAGATTAATTAAATTTAATGCAAGGGCATTGCCATATCAAAACGCTGGAAAGTAAAATGTCAGAATCAAAAATTTATTTAGAATCTTAGTTTATCAAAACCAATAATAATTAATCAGTCAATAAGGTTTTATTTTAATTTTTCTTCTTATTCAACATAAACACCTATAAAGGACACCTCAACGTCCTAAAAGGCATTAAATAAACTAGCGGAACTCAACATCAGATGTTCTGAAAAATCTTAAAAAAAATAAAAACGTATTCGTCGAATCCGATCGCGAATTAACCTAACGGTTATATTATGTGAATATAAACCATCAATGACCCACTCAAACACACACTAACAATTTTATCAAAATCAATCTAGCTGTTTAGAATAAGTTCTAAACAATATATATGCTGTTCAAAGTGAAGTATTTCCAAATTTGTCCATTATTTCTTAAGCTTCTAAACATAAAAAATTGCCTTCTATGGGCATAGTCACACCTAGGGTTCCCAACTGTCCTGGATTTCGCGGGATGTCCCGCATTTCAGCTAATTTTTTAGCGTCCCGCGATGACTCCTTGCGGGACGCCTTATGTCCCGCATTTGAGAACTTAAGATTGTTTGTATCTTAATTTCCAATTTGACATGAAACAAAGTTTACTAAAACTGTGTATTTTTATTATGAAATTTAATTTATCATATATCTTTCATACATTTTATTTACCAAAACTTTTTGGATTTATTTTTTGGTTTTTTCATGAATTGGGCAAGAGTTGGAAAGAGATCTAAACAATATCAGGTCTGTTTCCGTACTCACTTCAAGTAACTTGAAGTTACTCGAAAGCGTTTCCGTACACATTTTTCCAGGTCGAGAGAGAAGAAGTAGTGACTTTTACTCCTATAGCTATTTTGTTTCGAAAGTGTGAGTTGTATGGGTGAAGCCACGCCCCGTTTTGCAATGCCCATGTCTGTTTTTTATTTGAAAGACCTGACCAATCAGTTATTTCATACTCAGGTTCATGATTATA
Source organism: Tetanocera ferruginea (assembly GCA_958299015.1). Lineage (NCBI taxonomy): Eukaryota > Metazoa > Arthropoda > Insecta > Diptera > Sciomyzidae > Tetanocera > Tetanocera ferruginea. Next base: position 147,714,601 of record OY282642.1, on the reverse strand, counting down.
CGACATTTAGTTCCAACTCTACTCGATATCAATAATTTGAATTGTATGGGCGGTGCCATGCACCCGTTTCTATAGATCGCTCAAATTTTGGCACGTCTCCATGGAAAGTTCGAACCGAATTTCATTGATGTTCGATTTATAGTTGAAAGTAGCACCGAAACTGTCTGATCTTGAAAAAGTATCAAGCCTCTCGCAGGTAGGAGGGTGGAAAATACTTTACGGCCTATTCTCATGCCTTCCAAACATACAAAAAAATTTCATTAAAATTGGTCCAGCCGTTTTGAAGGAGTTCAAATACAAACACCGTGACACGAGTTTTTTATATATGTATTAGATTTAAACTTCAGGAATGAAGTTGTCCAAGTTGGACAAAAAATGTAAGAGTGATTAAATAATTCACGACGAAAGTTAATATCTAGTATGCATATTTTCATGCATTCATGTATCATTAGTCAAAGGTACGTAAATACGTTTTTCAAGAAAGTACCTTTATGGAAGAACGTAGAGAAATGTGAATAGTTAATGTTGAAGACAGATTTTTCATAACATATGTTAAGGCTATCCAAACACTTAAATATTCCTAGAGAGAGAGAGGACTTGTCTTCCTTTTTCACTAAAAATTATGTGTCCTCATTCTATTCCGAAACGTCCTCCTTTTTTGTTATATATTGAAATAGTCTTTTACTTTTTCATAGTTTTTTTCGAAGTATTGGGTACAATTCTTCAAATTGACAACCTTGTTTTAGATAATTTGGCAAAAAATCAACTCTTTTCCTTTTGAATACACTTTTCGTTATTGAAACAAACAGTGTTTATCGATGCGTCCTTCACCTTCCTTAGAACAAATTACCTCTTTTTTGTCATCCATTGTCCTCCCTAGCCAAATTTTGATCTGGTTGCCTTAATTAAAGAGTTGATGTCATCCGCTCACGGACACGCCCACCTCCCATACAACCCAAAAATTGAAAATGCAATAAATAAGTCTCTGTTTAACCTACAGAGCTAAAATTTGGCACGTATGATTTTTATGACAAGACAAAGATGGTTTTGAAAAATAAACGTCATTCGCCTACGGACATGCCTACATCCCATACAACCCAAAAAGTTTAAAACTCAATAAAAAAGGTTATGTTTGTCATAGAGAAATTAAATTTGGTTTGTATGTATTTTATACTAAAACTAAAGTCTGTTCAAAAATTGGGAGTAGTCCATCCATGAACACACCCACCTCCCATAGCGAAAGCACAATAAAGGCATTATCTGTGAGCTACAGGAATAAAACTTGGTATGTGTAAATTTTTCATCAACATTTAAATGCATATAAAATATAGGTTCATCCGCCCACGGACACGCCAATTTCAATAATATTATGTTTTTTTTTTGGAAAAGTAGGTTTAGGGTATTTCATAGTCGGCCTAGACCGACTTTAGACTTTCTTTACTTGTTTTTATTTTGGCAACAAATCAAATCAGTTGCTTTTCAGCATTTGTTGAAAAAACATCTCTGTAGTGAGAAAATACGTAAAATTGATCTTAATTTTTCTCTGTTTTACACACAATCAAATAATGTGATAGAATGTGTCTGCCCATCGCTGCTCTAGACACAGAGAGCAAAGGAGAGATTTTTGAGAATTTTCAATATTTTTTATCAAAATTTATCAGAATATTATATATGGTTAATTTATCTTAAAGTATTTTTATTTAAAGTAATATTGTGTGTAATATATGGATAGATTTCGAATTTCAATGTGATATATTTATATTTATAAACTTCTTTGTAGTTTTAAGTATTATATTTAAAAACTTTGGAAACTTCTGGTTTTAACTTCTGGTAGTCTTACCTAAAAATAACTGTTTCTTAGATAACTTTATGACAGAAACTTTTGTAATGATTCTAATAATAACTCATAGAATACATCTAAATTAGCAGTTTTGGTGAAAATTTTAAAGTAGATAAGATAGAATGATGATAGATGTTAAAACTAAGGTATTTTTAAAATCCTTGAAGTGAAACTTCTTTGGTCACGTATACAACATACGGTGAACGAAACGGGTAGTAAAGCCGATGAAACGAATGAAACGGCGGCGAATTAAAGTGAATTTGGTTGAAAATAGGTGGTCCAAATACCTTATAAATTCGAAGCAAAAAAATTATCGAACAATGGTTTGAGTTCGAATTAACAGATTAAAGTTTTAGAACATACTTTTTGAAGGTGGAATATTCAACTAGATACGTTATGTTTCAATTACAATCGTAAAATGTTACGCTGGAATTTTCAACCAGTATGATTCAATGGCCAGTGGTGACCGTGGAATGCAGGTTAAGTGTGTGGCTTAGCATGCTCGGAGCCCCAGCCGCGGCGAAAAGTTTTTTCAATAAAAAAATTTTTCTGATCGGTCACCACCTCTCTGCAGACAATGGCAAACCTCAGAGAGTAAACAATGCCATGTAAAGCTTCTTGAGAACATGAACTTTAGCCGTTCGGAGTCGGCATAAAACATGTAAGTCCAGTTCTCGGTCAATTGTGTGCAAACATTTAATAACATACACAACACAATTGATCATAAGAAGCTCGGTCAAAGTCCTTTCAAGGGCTGAAATGGCCAATTTGTTTATTTGTTTTTTGATTCAATGGCCAATCGGATGCAATAAGATTATCAGATGTCACAGACGGGTCATTGGCAATTTCATGAATTCCATGAATCATTTGCACAAAAATGGATGAATCTATGGCCAATCGTATGCAATGAGATTTTCTGAGGTCATTCACAGGTGGTCACTTAATCTTCTCATGGCTTTTTATGAAATGAGACTTTATAGTAAGACTAAATTAAAAACTCTACTTTTTTGGGTTAAAGTTACACTTCTTCCGTGAAGTGCCACATACATATTTATACCCTAAACCTGAAAGGTCAGGGTATATTAACTTTGTGCAAACGTTTGTAACGCATAGAACGAAGCGAGTCCGGTATAGAAAAGTATATATATTCTTGATCAGCGTCACCTCGTGAGTCGAGCTATTCATGTCCGTCCGTCCGTCCGTCCGTCTGTGTGTTGTCCGTATACACAGGATAAGAAGAAGGAGTTGAGATAATTAGATGAAACTTGGTACACATGGTCACATGCACCCAAGGATCTGCACAATTGAATATTTCTGGAATCTGCCCACGGACACGCCTACCTCCCATACAACGCAAAAATTTAAAACTGCATAACTCAGCTCATAGTTTACCTACAACAATAAAATTTGATAAATATGTGTTTTATATCAACACAAAGATGTCTTTGAAAAATGCACGTCATCCGCTCACGGACACGCCCACCTCCCACACAACGCGAAAATTGAAAACTGCATAACTCAGCTCATAATTAATCAACAACAATAAAATTTAATATTTATGTGTTTTATACAAACACAAAGATGTCTTCGAAAAATGGATGTCATCCGCTCATGGACACGCCCACCTCCCACACAACGCGAAAATTGAAAACTGCATAACTCAGCTCATAATTAATCAACAACAATAAAATTTAATATTTATGTGTTTTATACAAACACAAAGATGTCTTCGAAAAATGGATGTCATCCGCTCACGGACACGCCCACTTCCCATACAACCAAAAAATTGAAAACGCAATAAATAAGCCTCTGTTTAACCTAAAGAGCTTAAATTTGGCACATATGTTTTTTATGACAAGACAAAGATGGTTTTGAAAAATAAACGTCTATCCGCTTACGGACACGCCCACCTCCCATACAACCCAATAATTGAAAACACAATAAATAAGCCTCTGTTTAACTTACAGAGCTAAAATTTGGTACATATGTTTTTTATGACAAGACAAATATGGTTTTGAAAAATGAAGATCCTCCGCCTACGGACACGCCTACCTCCCATACAACCAAAAAATTTAAAAATTCAATAAATGAGGTTATGTTTGTCATAGAGAAATTAAATTTGGTATGTATCAGGGTACACTGAATAAGGTAGCCGCAACACGGAGAGCGCGACTGCCGCAAATGTCAAAGCGAACTGATTCAGCTGTTGTTGTTGTTGTTCTTTTTCTCGACAGCCAGTTTATTTTTGACACTTTCGGATATGCGAAAGAGAGTTTAGTCAGTTTTGAAGCAACCTTGTTATTCAACCATGGTATGTATATATTTTATACCAAAACTAAGTTGTGTTCAAAAATTGGGAGTAATCCGTCCATGAACTCGCCCACCTCCCATAGCGAAAGCACAATAAAGGCATTAACTGTGAGCTACAGGAATAAAACTTGGTATGTGTAAATTTTTCATCAACATTTAAATGCATACAAAATATAGGTTTCATCCGCCCACGGACACGCCCATTTACAAAAATATTTACAAAAATTTTTTTGTTTTTTGAAAAGTGGGTTTAGGGTATTTCATAGTCGGCCTAGACCGACTTTAGACTTTCTTTACTTGTTTTTGTTGAAATTTTTTTAAGTTTCAATTAAGAAATAATTTAGTTTATAAATTGTGATATCAGATTCTGAAGTTAAAAATAGTCGAAAAAGTATATTTTGGAAAAAAGTTCAATGAATATTTACGGGTAGTTGCAGCCGTGGTCATGTTTGCTAACTGTATGGCGTACGAATCAACGAATCTCGAGTTCAATGCTCACCTCGGGGAAAAGTTTTTTCAAAAGAACAACAAATTTTCTGTTCAGTTGTTCGGAGTCGGAGTAAAACATGTAAGTGCGGTTCTCTTTCAAATCTCGACCAAAAACCATACATTTAACAACACACACACAACACAATTGATCATAAGAAGCTTGGTCAAGGGCTTTCAATGGCTGAAATGGGCAATTCTTTATGTTTTAATATTCATTTATTACCATGGCTAAAGTAACAGTTAACTGTTTTGAGTATTCATAAAACAGTGATTCAATAGCAATACATACGAAGCTTAAAGGATCACGTATTGGGAATTAACGGTATTGAATATATAAATTTCAATTAACTTGTAAAAAATAAGCGGCTGTAAAAACAGGCTGGTTAACAATTAAAATTTTTTTTTTAAGATGTAATAGAAACATTTAAAATAATTTAATAAAAAAACATTTATGTCTGGCAACAGTTTGTTTAAAATATAAGTGTATATTGAAGATTCTGAGAGTGGCAAAGAATTCTCAGCCAGATTCTTGCTCATTTTGTGTAAGACATCGATTCTATCTAACAAGAATTGCTCGGTTGTACGTAGAGTTTTTGTCTATTTAGGCGAGTTGATGCATACCAGCGAAAGAAACCTCAATTAATGCACACACACACAGATACGAATTAATGGGTGCTGCATATGAGGATATACATATAGACACACATATTTGGAATAAAGTAAAATTTTACTGATTTTCTATGCTTTAATTTGAAAAAGACAATTTCAATTGATCTTTAAAACCAATAAGTTGCAATGAATTGAAATAATTTTAAGGTTTTAGCTGAGCTAGAAAAAATTCAAGCCAACAATAAGAGCAACTACAATAGCAACATCAACAACAACAACAACAACAACAACAACAGCAGTCAATCAATAGTAGATAGATTAATATCTAGCTACTCATACTTGTAGCTCTAGCTGCGACCGACCATATAAGAAAATTTATATAAATGAAAAAAAAATTAAAACAAAACACAAATTTTATGTGCTCGATCAACATTCCAACGTAGCTACGCATTGCGGCCGCATACAATTGAGTGGCGGCGCTGCAATCGCTTCAAACGAATGAACTCAAATTGTGGAAAAATGAGCAAAACTTAAAAACATGTAAAGAAAAAACAACAAAATCCAACAAAAAAAAAAAAAAAAATAAATAAATAATCCAGAGAGGCAGTCACATTAAAGCGCAGCTGTATCTGTGAGATACAATTAAGCATTCAACAAGCGGGTCGCCGCTATAGATACTTAATGTTTGTTTATTTGTTTGTTCGAGCATTCGAGGCAAATGCTATGCATGTGTTGGTGTGTTCGTCTGTCTGACTTGTACACCACGCAAGTGCGATTTGCTATGAAATTCCTTTCGACAACAACAAAATACACAGCATGGCATAAAATAAAAACAAAGCAGCAAAATAAAAAAAAAAAACTATCTCATGCATGCGTTTGTATCTCAGAGTTTTGCTGCATGTACATGTGTGCGTGTGTGTGTGTGCGTGTGCGTGTGTGACTTTTGTATCTCTTGCCTATTATGCTTGGCTGCTTGATAGAAAAATTGTATTATTTATTATTTTTTTTTTCTTTCTTATATTTCTACATTTTTTGAAGAAACTATTTTTGGCAGCATTGCCAGCTGTAAACAAAAATTGATTATTTCATACATATTTTTGCTTTGTAAACAAAACAACCAGTTTATTTCGACTGTTAATTAATTGGCGCCGCATTCTTGCGATAAATATGAAACTTTGGAATTTTTTCCTTCGGCATGGCATGCGCTGCAAACTGCCTCTTAACTAGAATCAACAAACGAGCAACAATTTAGCAAATTTTCGATTATATGACTTTATTTGTTTCGTGTTGTTTTTTTTTGCCCCCCTCTTGTTTATTTTTGCTAAGTTTTGTTGATTTATTAATTTAATGTTTAATGAAAAAGAAAAAAAAAAAAAAAGAAAAAAAGTGTTTTGCAAATAGCTGCGAATTTTTCGCCATATTAAACGATACATTAAATATATAAATAGTATAAATAACAACAAGGTAGATCACGTCGCACTAAGCTAACCATGACAGTAGCTATAATTCCTTAAGTTGAACTCGGCCTCGCTCAAGGACGGACCCTGAGTTTTTCCCCCGTAGGCTTGGCTTATTAAATATTTTGTCAGTAAATGTGACACGAATTATGAAATGTGATGTATGACATTTATGATGGACTTGCAAGGTCATCCGTTAAGTTGAAATTCAAAAATATTTGTAAATAGCTGAATTCACATCTGTTCAACCAATAAACTTCCTAGTTGAAAAGCATGGTACTTTATGCGGAAAAGCTTATTTGAGTGTGATGTATAGATGAGACATATGCATATGTATTATGAGTATTTTTATATATAAACTTGATCGATCTGTCGCATTTTGGGCTGGGAAATTTGTGGAAAATATTGCAAGGTGCTACATAAAAAAAAAACAAAAGAACAACAATATTTAAGTTGATACTTATCAAAGTCGCCTAAGTCAAATCATCAAACGTGTCGAAAATCATTATTAAACCCTTTATTAACCTTTTCGTGACAATGGCCCGTATGCATAAAATATAGTGAACGCGAAAATATAGTGTTATCTATCAAGTCGCGAAAGTTCGTTAGTGAACACTACTTTTGGTATGAATAAAAATTATAAGTAAGCTTTTTCTTCGAATTTCTAACTTAAGTGTTTTCATTTATATTTGTTTTGATAACTTTTTCTTTTCTTATCATATATCAAAAATTAAATTTGAAAATTAAAAGAAATCGTGTAAGTCATAAAAATTTCAAGTTAAATGTAAATTCATATTTAAAATATATTCTTTTTGTACGGCGGCTTAAGTTTTTAACTCTATTTTCTTAAAATATTTTTTATATTAATGCAAAACATCTAAAGAATATTGATAATGAAGTCGATCGAATACCAAATTTGAAGTCGATGCGAGTTGAACTAACGGAGATATGAATTTTTAAGTAGGTGTAGGTCGTGTAGGTCGTGTTTTCAAAGTCCGTGTTCACTGCCATTTAAAAAGTACTTGACCGATTCATTTCAAACTTCTACACATGTTCTACATAAAAAATATCTCCGCCCAACATTAAGGTAAATTTGGTTTTTTACATTAAGTGGGTTTCCCACCCACAAAATATCGGAATATTTTGTGGAAAATAGCAGTTTATAATTTTGATGGCCACCAAAATTTTTTAACTGAAAAAAAAATAATCAAAGACCGTTGGAGGGAGGATTTGATGATTCTTTGACTAAATGTTGATTTCTTATTTGTTTGGGCTTAAGGTCCGGTCACTATTTATTATTAAAACAAACTAATTTGTTTATAATAAAATTTTCAGACTTGTAAATCTGACTAAATTTTATTAGTTTTTGATTTCAAATAATTTCCGACTAAGATAAAGTGAACACCAAATTGCTATTTTTCTAAGATGTTCTGGGAAAAGCTCTGTCACCGGCTTGTTTCTCTAAATTTCCGGATGAATAAATAATAGAATATTGTTAAAAATACAATTAATGATTTACTCAATCCATACTCCTAAAAAAAAAAATCACAAAAAAAGTGTGTTTTTTAACGCTAAAACCCTTACCACACCCTTAATGATAGCAAACAACAAGTAAAGAAAGTCTTAAGTCGGCCTTGGCCGACTATGAAATACCCTAAACCTACTATTAAAAAAATAATATTATTGAAAATGGGTGTGTCCGTAGGCGGATGAAGCCAATATTTTATATGCATTTAAATGTTGAAGAAAAATTTACACATACCAAGTTTTATTCCTGTAGCTCACAGTTAATGCCATTATTATGCTTTCGCTATGGGAGGTGGGAGTGTTCATGAACGGATTACTCCCAATTTTTGAACACACCTTAACTTTGGTATAAAATACATACATACCAGATTTGATCTCTCTACGACAAACATAATCTTATTTATTCAGTTTTAAACTTTTTGGGTTGTGTGGGAGGTAGGCGTGTCAGTGGGCATATGAATTTGGGTCCAATTTCCAAAACAATCTTAATTTTGTCATAAAAAATATACGTACAAAATTTTATCTCTGCTGGTTAAACATAGGCTTATTTATTGCGTTTTCAATTTTTGGGTTGTATGGGAGGTGGGCGTGTCCGTGAGCGAATGGCACCGATTTTTCGAAGACATCTTTATGTTGATACAAAACAAATACACAAAATTTTATTGTTGTAGGTTAGTTATGAGCTTATTTATGCAGTTTTCAATTTTTGCGTTGTATGGTAGGTAGGCGTGTCCATGGGTGGATGATGTCCATTTTTAAAAACCATCTTTTTTTTTTGTCATAAAAAATATACGTTCAAAATTTTATCTCTGTTACACAGAGGCTTAGTTATTCTGTTTGCAGTTTTTGGGTTGTATGGGAGGTAGGCGTGTCCCTGATCGAATGACATCCATTTTTCGAAGACATTTTTGTGTTAATACTAAGTTTTATTGTTTTAGGTTAATTATAAGGTTATTTATGCAGTTTTCAATTTTTGCGTTGTATGGATTAAAAAGAGGCTTATTTATTGCATTTCCAATTTTTGGGTTATATGGGAGGTAGGCGTGTCCGTGGGCGGATTCCGAAAATATTCAATGGTGCAGATCCTTGGGTGCATGTGATCATGTGTACCTAGTTTCATCCAACTATCTCAACTCATTTTTCTTATCCTGTGTATACGGATAACACACAGACGGACAGACGGAAAGACGGACGGACGGACGAACGGACATGGATAGCTCGACTCAAGTGATGACGCTGATCAAGAATATATATACTTTTCTATACTGAACTCGCTTCGTTCTATGCGTTACAAACGTTTGCACAAAGTTAATAAACCCTGACCTTTCAGGTTTAGGGTATAACAAGGAATTATATGAAGATATGGAAATATTGACCGTAGAAGAAGGTTGCGAAAAAATTGTAGAAGAAACCGAACTGGAGTATTTTGCTAGGGCAAACGCTTCCGGAAACTAAATACTTTCATTAGATTTGTCCAAAGTACAGCGGAAATCTCGTCAAATTGTTCGTTACACTGTTTGATGAATAACTTAATCTACACCTACGCCCACGTTTCCAAGGAATACAGTAGAAAATACTTGGAAACTATTTATCTCTGTCATATTGCAAAAATATATAGAACAGTGGTCGGCGCCCATGAAGCACATGCTTTGCCAAAACTCTCACGTATTTTCATGTTCTTTCATTCACTCGACAAACAACTAGCGCCGAAGTAGCTTTGTTTTGATTTATATGCAATTTTTTTGTCTCACTTTCACTTACAGTCTCATTTTTAATTTTGCCGACCACTGATATAGAACTATTTCTGACCTTAAAAACGTATACTCTCCTGGTAACTTATGTACTGGATTTGTACTACGCTTATGTGTTTGTTTTTGTTTTATGCAAAAGTAAAGTACATTTTGGAACTGTTAGTTTTTAAATGCCTGCATAAAATTTTCTCTACAAAACCTCAAATATTATGTCCTCTATGACTGGTTCATATATCGACCCATCCCTCCATTAAAAGGTTTATTTTTTACTTAAAAACAGTGTCAGAATTAAATATTATTACCAAAATATCCGAAGTTGAGAAAAACATAAACTTTTGAATTAAAATATTTTGAATATTTTAGAAAATATCTTTAGCTGAGAAATCATATTTTCAAAAAATTTTTAAAAAAATTAACTGTAAAATGAATCGTCTGTATTGTGTCTTTTAAAAATTTAGTACCTTCTAAACAAAAAAAAAAATATTTAGTTCTGTTATTAGGGCGAAAAACGCATAGAGAAATGTCGAAATTTATGAATTTTTGTGTTGTTGCTTTTCTTCAAGCTTATCTTCTTAAGAATGTCTGGTGATGCCGCATGCAAAAATTTCAAAAAATAACGGAGTTATGGCTAATTTGGTTAAAGCGTTCGGAATGCTTTCAAATGCATTTCAGAACTTTCAAACGCGTTTTTCTCGAAATCATGTTTTTGAAATCGGTACGCAAAATATCTCAAAAATGAATTGAAAGTATCTATTGCAATTACATATTTCAATTACCTTTTTTTGTGCTTATTCTACTTATAATTGAGGAGTTAACATTCAAATGTCAATGCCAGATAAGTCACACAGATCGAATTGTTGGGAAATCGAAAAAAAAACCTTTCAATGTTGTCATACATTTTTTATAAACAAATCAAATTATGTAAATTAATGCTCCACAGGAATAGATATATTATGCGAAAAAAATAGTGTCATAGTGCAAAAAAAATTTTCAATTTCAAATTTGGACTTGTCTGGTTCTGACAGTTAGAAATGAATCAAAATTTAGATTTTGCCGTTCGGGGTTTTTAAAAGTTAGAGCAACTCATTAAAATGATTTCTGCATACTTTTTTTTCAAATCAGAGAGAATCCGCCGAAGAAATTTTGATTCTCCTGAAGGTCCTTTTTTAAAAAAAAAATATGTTTTTTACTTGTTACTTTTTATTTTTTACAGAACTCATAGCCAAATTCGCCAAAATGTTAAATTTATTCATTTCATCTGGATCCATTGTAAACATACAAAACTAAAAGTTTTATTCAGACAATCTGATTTTCAAAGAAAACTACACAAATGAAAACTTACTTGGACTTATCTGGTTTTGATTGAAAATTTACAGTGGACATGTCTGCTTTTGATCGCAAGGGAGATTTTTTTAATGCATTTTTCTCTAGGATTTTTACCATTGTAATCAAAGAGGATTTTATGGATCGATGTGATATTACATTAGCTTTACAATGGCATTTCTAACTAAGGTTTTTTTTCCTGTGACTTATCTGGATTTGAATGTAAACTTTTCAATTATCTAGTCTTTGTCATAGAATTTTTTTTTGGTGACTCAGTTGTTTTTTATGCGGCGAAATAAGGCCGTATTTTTCTCTAAAATCGATATGTAAATTTAAACGCTATTGTGTAAAAATCGATATTTTCAAAATTCGCCCATGACAAAGACTCGATGATACTGACCAGTGGCGGAGTGCTATATCAACATGCGAATTTGAATATGAGGCAAGTGTTATGCCTTAACCTCAGTCAATTCGAGTTATTAAGCAATCTCATTCCACAAACATCTCTACCACAAACTACAACTTCCAAAGTCGTATGTATTGATGAATTATTAATTTCAGTTGATTAGAAATGAGGAAAGAATTAAAGAAAGGCAAAAGCGTAGGACTATGGCAAGACCAGGATTCGAACCCGGAACCTCTTGGTTGGCAGTCCAGCATGCTAAACACTCGACTACCGAGGCTCCCATTTGCCAAAAAAATATCGCTTGCTAATTATTTCTCAGTAAATGTGGGAGAATTCTAGGGCTATACCAAGTGTTTAGTCTCTATCGCCTTAGTATACAAACAGTATCAAATAAATCATTCGTGTTACGGAATGACCATCTCCGATTTGGATAAAATTTAGCATGGAGCATCACTGATAGAAATAAAACAACATGTTAGTAGTTTAAACCAATCTGTGTTAATAACACAGTGTTATGACACTTTTTTTATATATTTGTTTTGAATTGTTAGAAAGACTTTTTCATTTCAACCAGCTAATATTTAAACAAAAAACGGAATTGACACTTTCGGTTCAACAAGAAAACTTTGGTTAAGCTTACGCTGATCAATCGTACTAAATGTTTGTACTAGTGTCCGACCTAATGTGAATTTTTGCCGAAGCCGAAGCCGAATGACAAACCAATGTTTTCAAGTCAAAAAAATTATAAAATTTATTCTTTGCTTTTGTTATATATTCATTTCAGTACAAAAAAACGTATGAATGAAATCATTAAATTCGAATTAAATGCAAGAGTTTGTCTACAAAATTCGGATGTTTCTGTAGTTGATTTATTGACGTCAGGATAACGTAGAAAAAAATTTTATCAATTTTCGATCCAGTCGATAAAAGCTACTAACTGAAATCTGGCAGAAAATTTCTAGCTTTAACTCGGATTTATAATTCTGTCGACAAAAAAAGCAAAAACGTAACAATTCAATTCATAACAAATGCTACATTTATCATTTGAATAAAATTTTCAACGAGTGAACACTAACTCATGAAAGAACAGAAAAGGAGAGAAAAACGAAATGTTTCAAATTTGCAATTTTTTACGGAGTTCACTGAATAATTCAAAAAAAATTCTAAAAACTTATAAAAAAGTTGTTAAGCAAAGCAATAACATTCGGCATAAATAATCGGCTATCTCGGCCAAAGCCGAAGCCGATGTAAAATATCGGCCGATTATGTCGATTACCGAAGCCGAAGCCGAATAATCGGTCGGACAGTAGTTTGTACACATGTTTCAGAACTGTACCCACAAGTTTTATGTTGAGTCCGAAAGAGTTACTCGCGTTTCCAAAAATATTTACATGCAATTTTTTACTCTGTTGGGTTTGCCATTGTCTGTAGAGGGCTAAGAAAACTTTCATGAATGCACTTCATCCTAAAGTCTACTACCTATTTGAGCAAATAATTAAATAACTTATTTATCTTTTACTAAAATTGCTAAAGTTATACCGAATACCAGCGTAGCTTTTAAATTTTTGTTCTCTTATTCAAAAATTTAAAAAAAATTCTTATATCGTAGAATATTAACAAAAAAATTCAATAAGCAAACATTCAGTCATGTTTGTTCTTTGTACATAAACATTTACAAAGAATCGCGAAATATTTTTTAAATAAACTGAATGAAGAAAAAATAGGAAAAAATAAAACCACACTGACTTGACTTGACTGTAGCTTGCTTGCTTGCGTTAATTAAAGAGCTTTCAAATTCTTTCGCTGAAATGCAGAAAATTTTAATGCGAATTTTGACTTAATTTAAACAGAATTAATTAAAGCATGCAATGAAACAAACAAAAAAAAAAAAAAAAAGAAAAGAAGACGCAAAAAACAATGTGTGGCAGTCATCAATGCTTCAACGCAGATACAAATCTTGCAGATACGCGCTAAATTCTGGCGCGTTGATGTCTGTGAAATAAATTTAATTTTTTGCCTAGCATGTTGCTATGATTCAATGATTAACAGAAGAATTAATGAAATAAAATTTACAAAAAAAAAAAAATATTTTCAAAATAAACATGTTATATGGTCTGCGTAGTTGATACAAAGTCAGCTTATAAGCAATATACATATGAGTTTTTTGGACATAATGCGTATTACTTAATGTCTAAGCGTGACTGTTTCACGCCGATATAAAACCACAATTGTAGTCAGTGTATAATAAATACTTTCCCAGTGCACCACAAGAGAAGACATGACGTAAAGTGAGTGCCTTGCGAACATTTTCAGGTTAATATATTTTTTTATATGAGCTTGAAGTTTGTGGCAAGGTTTGTGTCAGATAAGAGACACAAGTTAACTTAAATCAGTTTTATATCGTTGGAGAAAGTTTTTAATATAAATGACAGCGCAAACGATTAATAATTGATACATTTCTTATTTCAATATATCTTATTTTCAGAAATGATTAAAAAATATAAAAATGAGGAGTTTTCATTCAAATCCAGATAAGTCACAGGAAAAAAAAAATGTTAGTCAGAAACGCCATTGTAAAGCTAATGTTACAATATATCGATCCATAAAATCCTCTTTGATAAAAATGATAAAAATGATCAAAATCCTCGAGAAAAATGCATTAAAAAAATCTGCTTTTCTATCAAAAGCAGACATGTCCACTGCAAATTTTCCATTAAAAATCAGATAAGTTCAAGCAGGTTTTTATTTGTGTAGTTTTCAAATTTAATTTTTTTTATATTTATGTTTAAATTTTTTAAAATTTTTTTATGTCAAAACGTTGGTATGAGTAATAAATTGAACATTTTAGCGGATTTGTGTATGCGTTCTGTAAAAAATATAAAGTTTAAAGCAAAAAACAATTTTTTTACTAAAAAGGATCTTCAGGAGAATCAAAATTGCATCGGCGGTTTTCTTTTGATTTGAAAAAAAGTACGCAGAAATCATTTTAATGAGTCTTTCTCATTCCTCTAGCTTTTGAGACACCGATCGGCGAAATCTAAATTTTGATTCATTTCTACACTGAGAAAAAAACATACTTTAAAATTAAACAAAAAATTTTGAAATAGAAATTTAACGCCTTTGCGTTTCTACAAAACAAAAATTAAAACAAGTGTGCTTAATTTTCAACTACCAATAAACTACTTTCTTTTTTTTATTTTCTCTCATTATTGCTTTGAAAAAACAAACAAAAAATTTGAATACAAGAAAATTTTTGAATTTTTTGAATTGGTTTGAAAAATATCGAACATACGATAAAATAAAAACTAATTATTTAAATATTAAAATATATCAAATGCAAAATTCTTCTAATGGAGTTAACATTCGGAGGTCCCGAGGGTAGCTGTCTGTGCATCTGATGCTAAAAACTCGGAAAAGTTAAAAAAATGGCATCGAAATATGCTTTAAAATATTTGTTTTAAATTTTAAAATTTTTGTTTTAAATTTGTTTTTCGTAACAAAAACATTGTTTTAAAAACAAAAACTTTTGTTTTGAATTTAAATTAATATACAGTTGTGTTTAATTTTAATGAATTTGTTTCAAGCTCTATTTCAAAAACAAATTCCTTAGATATGAACACAATTTCATTTAATTTTAACACATTTTTCCCTCAGTGTAAGTTTTAAACCCAGCCAAGTTCAAATTTTAAATTGAAAATACGATTTTTCTTGCACTATTTATATATATTTCTTTTATATTTATATATTTTCTATATTTCTTTTCTTCGCATAATATATCGTTTCTTCTGAAGCATAATTGGTTAGTTTATAAAAAATGTCTGACAAAATTAAGAAGTTTTTTCGATTTCCCAAAAATTCGATTTATGTGACTTACATATGGGCATCTCCCAAAAAAGTTCCACCAAAAGTGAAGAAAACCATTATAATAAAGCAGTATAACAGCTTTTAACTTTATATTTTTTTATTTTGATTAGTATTACTGCATGTAACTTGAATTCAACTTATTATAATTTATTTTTACTAAAATTTATAACGAACATCTTTACTGTATTTTACTACTGTGGAAAAATTTGTCGCGTCCATGATGTCGCGTCCGTATTCGTGCTATATCTATTTAAAAAAAG
Source organism: Tetanocera ferruginea (assembly GCA_958299015.1). Classification (NCBI taxonomy): domain Eukaryota; kingdom Metazoa; phylum Arthropoda; class Insecta; order Diptera; family Sciomyzidae; genus Tetanocera; species Tetanocera ferruginea. The sequence continues at coordinate 147,698,765 of OY282642.1, read as the reverse complement.
ATAAGAGATAATTTTTATATTTCATAAGTCTACTAAGAATAGTTATCCTTTGACCTCCATTAACATGTATATTATATATAAAAAAAAGTTCTCAAAATTTGCTAAATTTTGCGTATTTCTATACGAGCTTAAAAAACTTCTGTTTTTTGTCGCGTCCGTTTCATTGAATGATTGATTATTACTTTGTACTAATTTGTACTAAATCTCGCCAATATTTTTATAAAATGTAGCACTCTATCGTCGCGTTAGAGCACTTATATATATATCGGCTCATTTTGCTTCTTTCTTGTTTTTCGAGTAATTAAAACCGTGCGAATGTCGCGTCCGTGCCACTGGGAGATGCCCATATGTCTATACCAGCTTAAAAAACTTCTGTTTTTTGTCGCATCCGTTCCATTGTATGATTGCTTATTACTTTGTGCTAAATCTTGCCAATATTTTTATAAAATGTAGCACTCTTTCACTGCGTTAGAATACTTAAAATACATATCTGCTGTTTTTATTTCTTTCTTGTTTTTCGAGTAATTAAAACCGTACATATGTCGCGTCCGTGCCACTGGGACATGCCCATATCTGGTGTTGAATGTAAACTCCTCAAATATGTTCACAAATAAATCATTAATTATGCTTTTATGTTGGTAAATGAGTTCTTAAGTCTTCTTAAGTTAAGTTAAAAAATTGTGAAATGCTATTTTTGAATTTTATTTGTCGTAGGTACACTGAGAAAAAAAACATACTTAAAATTAAACAAAAAATATTAATATATAAATTTAACGCCTTTGCGTTTCTACAAAACAAAATTTAAGACAAGTGTGTTAAATTTTCACCTACCTATAAACTCAGTTCTTGTTTTTATTTTTCTCTTATTATTTCTTTGAAAAAACAAACAAAAATTTGAATTCAATGAAAATTTTTGAATTTTTTGAATTGGTTTGACAAATATCGAACATATGATAAAATAAAAACTAATTAATTATATATTAAAATATTTCAAATCTTTTCAAAACTTTATCGAATGGAGTTAATATTTGGTATTTGAAAGGTCCCGTGTATAGCTGGTTGTAATTTTGGTGTTAAAAACTCGGAAAAGTTAAAAAAGGGCTTTAAAACATGTGTTTTGAATTTTAAAATTTTTGTTTTAAATTGATTTTTCATAGCAAAAACATTGTTTTAAAAACAAAAAACTTTGTTTTGAATTTAAATTTAAAAAGAGTTGTGTTTAGTTTTAATGAATTTGTTTCAAGCTCTATTTCAAAAACAAATTCGTTAGATATGAAAACAATTTCATTTAATTTGAACACATTTTTCCCCTCAGTGTAACGATGAATAATTTTAACCGCCCGCTGAATCTGTCTAATGTGAGGAATTATGCCAGAGAGAATCTGAGTTCTGAATCCTGAAACGACAGGCTAAAGTTTCAGAATTATGGCTTCAAAATTATGGCAACAGAATTATGGCTTCAAAAATTCATACTAAAAAAGGAATATTTGTCAAAGTATATTAATAAAGATACTTTAATTGTTTAATGTATTAATATGCAAGTCACAGGAACGTTGCTATTTACTAATTAATATAAGAAGTTCGTTTTTGAGTAACTAACATTTTCTTATAAAAATTCTCATAAATTATTGCAAAAACGATACTTATGGTTCACTGGGTTCTGTGAAATATGCGAAATATGCCGAACTTTAAATGTTGTTATTATTTGATGATTGATATGGCTTTTTTGTTGCTTCATTTGCAATTTTGAAGCGATATTTTATAATTTTAACTTTTATTTTGTTTTTATTTTTATAATTTTTTAAGTTAATTATTTTAACTTTAAATTTATTCTTGTACTTATTACTGTGTAGAACCCATTAGTAGTTTTTACATTGTTTTTAACACTCATTTCACTAACGTTTAGCGCAATGTTACTTGGCTTTTTGTTTGTTTTTCTTGAAGGCAATTAATTAATTGAATTTCAAATTATTTTTTACATTAAAAAAAATCAAGTCTTGCCATATATTTATCTCAAATGCTGAAGTATGCATTTAAGTCAACCGCTATTTTCTAACCAAATTCAACCAGTTCTTTTGCACGGCGAAATTTTACTAAATTTGTTTTGTGCAAAAGAACAAAAATGCAAAAAAAAGTCTCAAACATTTGTTTGGTTTCTTCCTTGGCATTTTGTTTTGCTTCCGTTCTAGCCTATCAATCTATTGATGTATGCTAATAAAGATTCAACAACGCAGAATAAACTTCAACCTCAACAATACTTTTTGGTTGGTACATTAGCTAGAGACGCTTTGGCAGCACTGCGATTGTGAGCTTAACTAAAATATTTATTATTATGGTTTATGTACGAGTTGTGTACAGTACGGTTCAGTTCTTGTTTAAAAGTAAATAATGCAACCTGTAGAAAAAAGCTTGAAATTAATTGAGAATGTAACGACTATTTTGCAAATTTTTTATGATAATAAATATAGAGTGTGTTTTTAGAGGTTTAATTTAAGGATGTTCGATGATAATCGGTTTTCGATGTCTATCGATGTTAAGAAACAAAAAAATCGATGATTTAACATCGATATTTCAACATCTCAAGCATCGTAACATTAATGTCACGAATATATATCATATAAACATATAATCGATGTTTTTAAATTTAATTTTTTAACGCTTTCATAAAATATTTCAATAAATTTTAAAATTTCCTCAAAATTCCGTTAATTTGAAAGAAGGTTCTGTGAGAGTTTGGAATATTGTGATTTTAAAAACTGTGATTTTTTATATCTATATAATTAATAGGCTAAGGTTTTTTTTTGTGACTTCAACTCCTCCCAGATCAATGGACCGATTCTATCGATTTAGATGTCATTAAATCAGGTTTTTGGCTGAAATTGTGCAAACCACTTTTAAAAATTGTGATTTCACTTCAGGGGGTTCCCAACCTTTTAAAACAGAAATAAAATTTTTGTACAAAAATCCGTTATTTTATCGATTTGAAATTTAGTTTGAGAAGAGCTTATGAGTTGATCGAATTTGAATTTTTTTCAAAACTAAAAATTTTTAACCAAAATTATCTTTTATGCATTCCTCAAATGTCAATTGTCCGAAAAATGCAGTTCCAAAATCAAAAAATTCCACTTACCGAGCAAACAAGTCAGTCAAATTTGAACAGTTTTCAAATTTTTTTGGTTTTCTAAATTTTTGTTTAATTTGCTTTGAAATGTGTTGGCAATTACGGTAATTATCTTGCCAAATGTCTTTTTAATGAATTTTCTTAATATTTTCTTTAGTTGTTTAACGTGTATTTTTATCAAACGCCAAGACAGAGAAAAAAACTCTCTGAAATTTAAAGTTCTGTATTTGGAAGCGAATATCTCTGCCACTTTTTAAAAAATTTCATTTATTTCTTTTTTGTATTTAATTGCAATTAATTGACTTTAAAATAATTACAAAGTTTTTACCGTTTCTTTATTATTTATATTTTAATCATTGCCCTTAAAAAGAGTCCAATAAAATGAATGTTTTCTCAAAAAATGTATTAAAAATTGTTTTTGTTGTAAAAATAAAAAAATTTAAAATTTGCATTTTTTATTTTCTTTCATTGTATATAGTATATTTAAGACGAATTTGTTTTTGTTTGACAGAAAAATTAATAAATACTATGTGTCATCGAAAAAACAAGGCTACCCCCTATGGTTTTTTGCTCGAAATTTTTTTTTTTTTTAAATGTTGTTCTTATATTTTTTAAATCTTCAACAAGCTTCAAAAACAATATATTTGAAAAAAATTGCATTATAGCTACAACCAATTAAAAGTTATAGCCACGAATCTGTTTTAATCATCCTGCTTATCTATCCTACACACCGCGACAAAACGATAGCACCAATGCAAATTTTGTGTTTTTAGGAATAGTATTTATTAATAAAACTTTATTAAGTAACAAAAAAATATACGATAATAAAAAATAATTAAATTAACAATTTTTCTAATTAAAAAATAAAAACAAGTATTTTTTTAACTAGAAAGAAAGAATTCGTGGTGCGACAAAACTATAGCACTTTTGTGCTCAAAACTTTAAGGGTTCAAATTTCACTTACTTATTTAATGGAACAAGATTAATAAAATGTTTTAGTAATGAGTTGAACCTCCATTTTTCTGAATCACTTCAGTCATACGGTTCGGCAATGTTTTAAATAGTTTTTTTATGTATTTTTGTGGTATTGCCTCCCAGTGAGCCAATATAATTTCTTTGAGTTCCTGAATTGTTGCAAACTTTTGATTTTCGGCATACACTTTTCTAGCCAAATTACCCCAACAATTTTCTATTATATTGAGATCAGGAGAACGAGCTGGCCATGGTAAAATATCGATGTTTTTGTCGCGGAAGAACTCTTTCACTACTTTCGCTGTATGAACAGCCGCGTTATCCTGTTGAAAAATCAGACCACCACTTGTATAATTATGATATCTAGAAACAACTTAATTTCCAATTAAATTCAAGTAGTCTGTGCTTTTCATTTTCGGGGGTACAAACTTTATTTCAGTCTTTCCACGATAGCCAATTCCAGCCCATATCATCACACTGCCTCCTCCGTGTTGACGACAGCTTAAAACTTCTTCTTCCTTCCTGAGATCATGGTAATAGTATGACCACCTATCAGGGCCATCCAGGTTAAACTTTTTTTCGTCTGTAAAAATCACTCGTCGCCAACGTTTTTTCCATTTAAGATAAGACTTTGCAAAATCCAGTCGAGATGATTTGTGTGTGGTGGTGAAGGGTGGCTTACGCTGCAATTTCTTACGTTTAATGTGCTCACTGTTTTTCAATATTCTCTGCAATTTTCGTATATTAATTTTGACCCCAGCTTTTTCAGCAATTTTTCGAGCAGTCAGGTGCGAATTGGATGCTACGCGCAAAATAGCTCGCTTGTCTCTATCAGAAACTGCTCTCGGCCGCCCGCCAACACGATTCTGACCATAATTCTCTGGATTTTTTAACAAATTATAGATAACCTTTTTACTCCTGTTTAAGTTTGTCGCGATCTCACTTATTTGCATACCAATTTTTTTGCAAATTGAGAGCAACGTCGATTTCGGCTGTTGTAAGCAATTTTCCACGTCCCACTGCAAACCGAATAAAGTGAACAAATTTTCGATATATTAAAAACGCGCAAACTTAATACAAAATCTCGCAATTGTTTTCTCTCCCACTGCCAATATTGAACTAGAATCAATTTAATCAAAAAGTGCTATCGTTTTGTCGCATTTCATTCCGTTGTTCGTACGGCTAACGGTTTTCTATGATATTTCCGATATTTCCAAACAACTCTCAAATTAAAAGAGCTTGTTATCATTTTTACAGTAGCTCAAAAAAAGGGCTCCCTTTTATAGTTTAAACATAAAGTTTAAAAAAGTTTAAGTGCTATCGTTTTGTCGAGGTCTGTATATATTAATACGTGAACATTAAAGTTTGTCGTACGCTTTTTTGGTATTAATTAAAACTCAAAATAATTGAAACTTATATCATTTCAAAGGTTTTGTTGTCCAGATGTGCAGAATGTATATATAAATGATATATCTGATAGAGGGGGTTCCCAACCTTCTAAGAGAGAAATTAAATTTTTGAGAAAAAAATCTGCTCTTTGATTGATATGAAATTTGGTTGGAAGAGAGTTCTTAAGTCGCTCGAATTTGAATTTTTTTTAAAAGTAACAATTTCTTAAAAAATTGTAGTTTTATGCATTCATCAATTGTTAAATTTGTAAAAAAATGTGTTTTGAACTAAAAAATTTGACTTTCCATGTGAATATCGTGGTCGGATTTTAACGGTTTTTAAATTTTTTTCATTTTTTCTAAAAGTTTGATAAATTTTGTTTTAAATGTGCTAAAAATTACAGCAAAATTCTAACCAAAAGTATTTTTAATGAATTTTCTTAATATTGTCGTTAGTTATTTAGCGTGTGTTTCAACCAAATGCCAAGGAGAGAAAAAAACTGTCTCAAATTGAATATTCTAAATTGGGAAGCCAATATCTCCGCCATCTGTGAACAGATTTTATTTATTTCTGTTTTGTATTTAAGTCTTATCAGTTAACTTAAAAAAACTTTTGAAAATAATACCGTTTTTTGTTTGTTTATATTTAAATTATTCATTTTAAAAAGAGACCATAAAATTTGATTTATTCTAAAAATATGTGGTAAAAAAGATTTTTGTTGTAAAAGAACCAAAAACTCAAAATTGCATTTTTGATTTTCTTTCAAAGTCTATACCGAATTTACGGTGAATTTATTTTGTCTTGACACTAAATTAATAAACTGTTCGTGCCATCAAAAAATCAAGGCTACCCCCTATGATTTTTTTTAAAAAATTAAATTTTTTTTATATGTTGTTTTTCTGTTTTTGAAAGAAATAATTAAATAAATAAATAATTTTTCTGAAGAAAATAGCTTAATATCTCCAATTAATGAAAAGTTATAGCCCCGAACTTATTTTGATCATCTCGCATATATTTATAAATAGGCAATCAATAAATTGGTCGAATTTCGACCCCAGGCGATACTAGTATAATTAATAGGCTAAGGTTTTTTTGTGACTTCAACTCCTCCCAGACCAATAGACCGATTTTATCGACTCAGATGTCATTAAATCAGGTTTAGGCTGTAGATGTGCAAACATTTTTTAAAAAATGTGATTTCGCTTCAGGGGGTTCCCAACCTTTTAAAACAGAAATAAAATTTTGTACAAAAGTCCGCTAATTAATCGATTTGAAATTTAGTTTGAGAAAAGCTTATAAATTTTTTCGAATTTGAGTTTTTTTTCAAATCTAAAAATTTGTAACCAAAATTATCTTTTATGCATTCCTCAAATGTCAATTGTACGAAAAATGCAGTTCCAAAATCAAAAATTCCACTTTTCGAGCAAACAACTCAGTCAAATTTAAACGGTTTTCCAAAAATATTTTTTTTGGGTTTTTTGGCGTTTTTTCATCTAAAGGTGTTATAAATCGATGTTTTAAGTGTTCTGTAAGTACTTTTTATTAATTTCTGAAATATCTCTTAGTAATATGTCTCAAATCTATTATTTACTCCGTTTTTTTTTTTAATTGGTTATGTTTTATAGCTGGAAGAGTTAAGCTGCGATGTTTTCGAATAGTAATAATGTTTGTCTCAGTAGTAATATAAGTGTAAGTCCGTATTCGTATTTTGACATTTACATTAAAAAAAATTTAGTGTCAGATCATACGTTTCAAGTCAAACCACACAGATAATGATCTTTTATATCATTATTGAGACTGAATATATCGTTATTGAGTATAATAACTTCTTGAATAGAATATCATAAATTAAATTTCTATAATGTTTCTAACACTTAATTTTTCTTGAATTGCTCGAATTCGGGCAACAGGCTTACTAGTTTCATCATTAAACAAGCGGGTTTTGTTCTGGCGGGAAAATATTTTTCGAGACTCATTGTGGAAGCTGTATTCGAGAAGGTATAAAATTTAAAAGTATATTGAAATCAGTTTGATGTCTGCCAAAAAAAAAATTTTTCGTCAAATATCGTCCATATTTTTTCCTTAAATTCTTATCAAAGTGAAATATCTCCGAAGCGCCAAACGTGATATCCGCACTTTCGGGATTTTGGAGACTTTTAATATGCAACCTCAGCCTGGGTAGGTATATCCCGAGTTAATTTATGACGAAAAAGGGATGATTTTTGATGAAAAACTGTTTGTGTCAAATCAAAAACGAAATCTTTTTGGATGTAGGATCTTCTTGAATGTACACAGAAAAAAATTTTTGTAACTTTTTAACAAAACGATAATTCAATTTGAATAAATTTCATCAATTTTTTATTCATATTGAATATTTTTTCGTTGTATCAACAAATAATCTTCATATTCATTAAAAGTTGGTTGGTGAATTGAACAAAAATATTTTGTAAATTTTTGACAGAAGCTGTATTCAAATTGAATAAAAATCATCAAATTTTTATTCATTTTGAAGAGGATTTGTTAAAATAACAAAATTTTGTGTTATTTTGAAGAAATTTATTAAATCTGATGGTGTTATATTGAAAGAACTTCTTCAATTATGCTTCTTATTTTGCGGCACGGAATAAATTTTGCAATTAAATTAATTTAAAGTAAAGTGAACTTTTTCAAATTTTAAAATAAATTTTGGGTGAAAAATATCATGAACTTTTCTATTACTAAGAATTTTTTTTTTTTAATAACACAATTTTTTGGTATTTTATATTAATGCTTTAGCTGAAAATGTGTATATAATTGAAAAATCTATTAATTTTATTAATTTGGATAATCTTATTTCGCATACATTTTATATACATATACGTATACGTTATCAATTGTATTTTATTGGAGAAATTTCTTCATTCCGAATAAAATTCGTTTAAAATTTCATCGCATAAAAGAAATTTTCTTCAATTTGAATAATGCATTTTTCAATTTTAACAAAATATACAACAAATGCATGACGTCATCAAAAATGCAACAAATATGAAATAACGTTGCATGGAATTATAACTCGCTATGACGATAATATTTTGGTAGAACTGTTAAACTGACTTCTTTGACCTCCTGATCAAAAATAAATTCAGTATCGATAAGCAAAAACGCTTATGTCGGACTTAAAAATTTTCAGAAAATTTGCTTAAAACTTTTTAATCGCTATAAAAGTTCTGTAGCAGCTTTTTCGATTTTTTGTGTCATAATTTTGTAAAGCTACAAATTTTGGGTGAATATCAAGGAACACAGATCATACATAACTAAGTTTTGTCTTAAGTCGACATAAGTGATTATTGCTTGTGAGCACAGTATTAATGGTGTCACAAGACCTCTCGAGGGCTGTATTTGATTTGGAGATGTGTTTAAGCAAGGATTAGCTCAAGGATACAGACAAAGATTTAGATATGAGTTATAATATGAACCACATTCATATTATACACATTCATATTATACCCACACAAGGGATCGAACAAGGATTATAAGAAAAATTTGAATAAGGATTAGATACAGAGAAAAAGCTTTGAACAAGGATAACGAGTAACCTAACGACAACAATTTTTACAAGATTCAGAATAAAAAACAAGTAAAGAAAGGCTAAAATCAGTCTAGCCCGACTGTGAAATACCCTTAACCTCCTTTTTCAAAATACAATTAAAGTATTGAAAATGGGCGTGTCCGTCGGAAGATGAAGTCCATTTTTATATACATATACCAAGTTTTATTTCTGTAGCTCATATTTATATGCCTTTATAGTGTGTAGGACAAACGTAAGCTTATTTATGCAGTCTTCAATTTTTGGGTTGTATACGAGGTACGCGTGTCAGTGGGCGGATGATGTCAATTTTTCAAAATTTTTTTGTTTTATTGTAAAAAAAAATACGTTCCAAATTTCATCTCTGTAGGTTCAACACATGCTTATTTATTGAATTTTCAATTTTTGGGTTGTATGGGTGGTAGGCGTGACCATGGGAGGATGGCGCCCATTTTTGGAAAACATCTGTTCTTTGATATAAAATGCATACGTACCAAATTTTATCTCTGATGGTCAAACATAAGCTTATTTATAGATTTTAAAATGTTTGGGTGGTATGGGATGTCGGCGTGTCCGTGAACGGATGACGCCTATTTTTCGAAAACATCTATGTTTTGAGATAAAATACATGCGAAAACAATTTTGTCTTTGTAAGTTAATAATAAGCTTATTTATAAACTTTTTAATTTTTAGGTTGTATGGGAGGTAGTATCCGTGTCCGTGGGCGGATAACAAAAATAACAAAACTTTTACTTTGAACCTAATAACTGGCAGACTAAAAAGCTTTATAATTTTATATACATAAGAAGTTTGGAGGAATGGAAATGGTTGGATGGAAATATGGATTATTTATGTTCTGCGTTAAGTGGTTTCGATTCCAGAGCATAAAAATAGGATGAAAATCGTAAAAAAATGAAATCCGAAATCATGAAAAACCTGAGGCCAATTAAAATAAAAAAAAAACAGTTTCATAACGAGATAAGAAAGCTTAAACAGTATTAGCTATCAGAGTTTGTGTGGCATAACCATTATTGACCAGTGTAAAACTTTGTTGTTTTTAATACATTAAAGATTTACGGTTTTTTGTTCACCTCATGATAAAATTCAATGGTTTCCTATTTTGGAAAATATTTCAACCACATCCTCTGGATTCAACGCTATGTCGTAGTGAAAATGAAGCCAAACCAACTAATCTTTTTTCAAGTATTGTAGTTCTGAGCCAGGTTTTAATGCAACGTTATGACGAAGAAGAACATTTAGAAAATTTGGAGCAGCTTCTGTAAAGTTGCATATCCCTACCACAGCATTGTAGAGTTTCAAAAGCGGAACCATGAAGCTTTTCAATCTCAGATAAGATTTGATTCTTCCATTTTTACTGCCAATGACAAAGCTTTAATTTAAAGCTCAAAAAAGTTTGCTTATCTACTTACATAAAACTTTAGATTAACCTTGGTATTTTTGTGAACTCATCCACGGACAAAAAAACGTTAGTTTTCAAGAAGTATTTTATAGTTCTGTGAAAAAGTATAAAAATTGATAAAAAATATCAAAAATTTTTGACTACAAAGAATTCTAAATAAATAAAAAAAAATTATATAGTTTTGTTCGCTGAAAAATTGAATGGACTGAAAAGATATATTTGTAAAAGTAAGATAAGCACTTCTTAGCGGTAGGTTAAAATTCAACTAAAATGATATCAAAGATAGTCAGTAGTAAGGGTTAAAGTATGTAATTTGATAAATTGGAATTCTAACCCAACACAAAATACCACATTTTGACAAGTTTCAAAATGTCGAAACGCTTTTGTCCGGAAATTAAATTGTGAAAGGTTTGTTATGTCTTCATAGCTTTTTGATAATTTTGATTTAAGAAGAATTTTAATATGTTGAATTTCATGCTATATTTAGAGCAGATTTTTAAACCAATAAAATGGTCTAGTTTTGTTTTCAAAGTCATTTGCTTTTCAAAGTTATTCGCTCTTTAAGTTTAGACGTATCTAACTGTGTCCGGAAATTAGATTCTTACACTCTATATTCGAAAAATAACCGACCGATGTTTATTCAAAGTTTATTTTGACAATTCAACAAGTTTTTCTCGTATTGTTCACTTAAAATGCAATATTTTTAACTTCCCGTTAGGTTAGTAAGTAAAGACTTAAAATATTCCAAAATTAGTACTCTCTTTGTTACGCATACATATTTGAATATCTCTTAATTATACAACACATATTAAATTCTAAATATACGTATTTATTAATGCATAAAATAACATTCTACTTTCGTTGGCATTAAATTTTGTGCTACTTCAGCAGCATTTGTGGCAAAACTACTTAAATCAGAGCAAACATCAAGATATAATAAATTTTCAGTTAGCAGATTTTGCAACATTCTGCTAAGAATCTAATTAAGACTTCCGGAAAATTCGAATGCATTCTAAAAGCACACAACTTTGCTTACAGCTTTAATACATGCTACTTCACAAACTTAACAACCACGCCCACTTCATGTGCTTAAGGTCGGTCGGTTTGATGTTAAGAGCTTCGGGGGCTTGAAATAATCACAAATTCATTTGAACATTGCAATTTCTTTTCCATTATCACATCAACACAATCATCAACGGATTCAAGTAACGCCACAACCAAGCCAAGCCCCATGGCAACATAAACAGATACTGCAATAAAACCAACAACGATGAGTAGAAGCAGCAGCGCACCAACAGCAGAAACAACAACATTGTAGTCGTTAGTAAAACATTAAAACTTAAACTAAACAGCAGAACACATGCGTTCAGGGACTAAAGCTATACCAGGCCAGGATCTGAGCAAAGAACCAAAGCATTGCCGCATACGCTGCTGTGGATTGGGGATGAGGGGAAAGTTTGAGGTGGCACAATTGCACAGTTGGTAAAGCAAGAGTCCACCACAGTCCAGCTACACAGCAACAGAATTAAATTAAGTTCATTCGATTGTGTGTGCGTCCAGCTGTAAATGAAATGCAAGTCAGGCTCAAGTCCAACTATAGTCAAAAAGTGAAGAAAAAAGAAAATGCAAAAAAAAAGAAAATAAAACGTATTATGAACATGGAATGAACTTGAAATTAACTCTTGCAGCTAGCTACTGCGGCAAGCATTGCTGAAATTGGAATGCCGAGTCGTCCTGATGACTTTGCCACCATAACAGAACACATGACACAGCATAGAGCAGCGACCATTCTTTGCATGGGCAGCAAAGCGGATTTGTTGCCAGCACAAGCATCCTTTACAACACTAACAACAACAGCAAAACACAACAAGAAGAGAAATAAAATTTCAATAAATGCGACGCAGTGCATCCACAACGGGGGCAGAGTTAAACAACAATGTAGGTGGCATCCGCCATCGCACATGATAACAATATAAATCCCGAGTAGCAGCCTGAACAGCAGCAGCAGCAGCAGCAGTAGCATTACATGCCGCAAGCAGCCAAACTCCATTTGCTCGAAACACACAGACAAACATCGACGACATGGTCCTGCGGCTTTCTCTGTCTATTTATCTTTCTTTCTGTCTGTCCATAACTGTAAAAGTTTATCGCACAGTTACTTTCCCTTCAGCTACTCGCTGGTGATTTACTTGAATTATTTCAAAAACTTTTTCTCTGTGTGTTATTCTTTTTTTATTATTTATGCAGCACCCGCATCCTAGCCAGGTGCATTTCAGTCACCTAAGCTTGTTCGTAGCTCTGCACGTATTACCAAGTGGCTATGAATTTTTAATGAGGTTTCACAACTTTCTGAACACTTCCGGTGCAAAGTTGAGCAGCACAGATGGACCTGCAGTAATGGTGGTGGTGGTGGTGGTGGTGGTGATATTTGTGGTATTGGTGTTTGTAATTCGGTGTGTCAGTGAAAAATTGTAGCTGTTTTTATATCAATTTACATAAAAATTAACTCGTTTATTTGTTTACATATCCTGCAGAGCGTTTAGCAGTACGATCTTACATAAATATGTAGATTTGTTGCTTCAGAAAGTTTGAAAATTATACATGTCGGAATTCTAATGCCTGACGGCATAACCTTAACAACATCAGTAGAAATGCGATAAAGTTTGTAAGTTCGTGCTATATTAAAAAAAGAATGTTATTAAGAGTTTATTATGTGCATTACATGATAATTTTGAATGATTAAACAGTGCGACAATATATTTAGCACTTAAGCTAAATAATGGTTTAGGGTAGATTTGAGGGCGCTGTTTTAAAATTTGAATTTAATTTTTTCAATCACATGTAATTCTCATGCAATCTGCGGTCGAAGTAAATCTATGAGATCCAAAGAGAGAGAGAGAGAGAGAGAGAGAGAGAGAGAGAATTTGTTGTAGAGGTTAAGACAGGCCTGTATAAAAGGGGGTTTTTGGTGTTCCAACTCCCCATAGGTACCGAAGAGTAGACAAAAAATCAATTCAACTATATATTTTTCATTAAAAAAAAACAATTCATAGAAAGATGAAACATTTAAATGTTTTTTGAGGCAAATGCAAAATTTCTTAATTCTAAAAATTCTATAGAAAGTTATAATTGGTTAGAAATTTCCCAATAAAAAATTTTCTAATTAAATTATGGTCATAAAACAATTGTAAGATATCACGAAAATAGCTTTTTATATCATTATCAGGAAATTTAAGCCTGAAAAATTGTGTTAAATGTACGTCTTGAGTAAAGAAATTTTAAAGATAGTCCAGAAATTTTATAAAACCTTGATACAATAAATGAGTTTCTGTTTAAAAACTGAGTAAAAAGTTAAACTTTTTATAAATTTAATATTTGCTGAACTTGTTTTATTCTGACCAATTCTTAAGTTATGATTGTTTGCGATGGTTCGTATTTAAGGATTCACATCTATTTACTATATGTGAAAAATTGCTATATTAAAATATTACTTTTATGTGGAAATCACTTTTAATGAAAAATGCGTTCAAAAAGGGTTAAAAGGTTACTGATTCAAATCCAAAGTCAGATTTAAAAAATGAAAAAAACGAATGGAATACGAAAAATTTCATAATAAAAAAAAAATCTTTATAAATATTTGTTAGAGATTTATAGATTTTGAGTAAATAAGGTTTATAGCCCTTTTCCTGACTGACCTCATTTCAAAATTACGACTAAAAATGTGAAATTACAGATATTTAGGATATTTTTCTCGGAACCAAAGAAAAACTACTTCAAACCTTTTTGTTTAAAATTTTATAATATTATGTGAAATTTCTCGAATTGAAGCCCGTTATATTGGAACCATCATCTTACATTTCTTAAATCTGATGTGGATTCGTAAGCAGTGAACAACAAAATTAATTCCTTAAAAGAGGAACAATTGAAACTTATGGTTACCTAAAAACGAAAGCACAAAAGAAAACTGTAAAATTACTTTGTTCTTACTTTAGATTCGATATTTAATTTAAAATAAATGATGACTGTAAAAATAGCTTATTTAATATATATATTATCTTAATTAACTAACTAATCTTCTTTTTAACGTTTATCGTATCATTAAATTTAAATTTAATTCTTTCAATTTTATATTTGTTTTTTAATCGTCGAAATATTATTTTGTCACGATAGCCATTATTATCTTAACTAGTATCGCCTGGGGTCGAAATTCGACCAATTTATTGAATGCCTATTTATAATTATATGCGAGATGATTAAAATAAGTTCGAGGCTATAACTCTTAATTGATTTGAGATATAAAGCTATTTTCTTCAAAAAAATTATTTTTTTATATTATTATTTTGTTCAAAAACAGAAAAACAACATTTTAAAAAAATTTAATTTTGTCAAAGAAATCATAGGGGGTAGCCTTGTTTTTTTGATGGCACATACAAATTATTAATTTAGTGTCAAGACAAAATAAATTCACCTAAAAGTCGGTACAGACTTTGAAAGAAAATCTAAAATGCAATTATGAGTTTTTGTTTTTTTACAACAAAAATCATTTTTACCCCATATTTTAAGAATAAATCAAATTTTATGGTCTTTTTTTAAAAGGAACAATTTAAATATAAACAAACAAAAAACGGTATTATTTTCAAAAGTTTTTTTAAGTTAACTGATAAGACTTAAATACAAAAAAGAAATAAATAAAATCTATTCACAGATGGCGGAGATATTGGCTTCCCAATTTAGAACATTCAATTTGAGACAGTTTTTTTCTCTCTCTTGGCATTTGGTTGAAACACACGCTAAATAATAAATGACAATATTAAGAAAATTCATTAAAAATACTTTTGGTAAGAACTTTGCTGTAATTTTTATCACATATGAAAGAAAATTAAACAAACTTCTAGAAAAAATTAGAAAAATTGAAAAACCGTTAAAATTCGACCAAGATATTTACATGGAAAGTCAAATTTTTTAATTCAAAACACATTTTTTTACAAATTTTACAATTGACGAATGGATAAAACTAAATTTTTTTAAGAAATTGTTACTTATAAAAAAAATTCAACTCAAAACTCAAATTCGACCAACTCAAAAACTCTCCCCCAACCAAATTTCATATTTATCAAAGAGCGGGTTTTTTCTCAAAAATTTAATTTCTCTCTTAGAAGGTTGGGAACCCCCTCTATCAGATATATCATTTATATATACATTCTGCTCATCTAGGAAACATAATCTTTCGAATGATATACTTTGTCGAATATACGACAAACTTTAATGTTCACGTATTAATATATAAGATATATAAAAGACAAGCGTCCTGCTCCGTGCCCTATATCGTAAAACATGTTCAGCTTGGACCAGAACCTGTTGTAAAATTATCCATTTGAAATTTTTGTACTTACTAAACCTTTTGCTCTATATCGTAAAACCTGTTCAGCCTGAACCAGAATCTGTTGTAAAATTATCTATTTGAAATCTTTGTACGTATTATACTTTTTAGAACCAGTTCAGCCTTGCCCAGAACCTGTTGTAAAATTATCCATTTGAAATGATTGTACTTACTAAAATTTTTAAGACCTGTTCAGAATGGACCAAAACCTGTTCTTAAATTATGTATTGGAAATTTTTGTACTTGAAGACTATCGTCATTTTCTTCAACTACTATTCGTCAAACATCATGTCTTGCTATTACAGTGCTTCTTAATTAACAGAACCGGAACCTATTCGGTCTGCATAAACTGAACAGCAATTATTACATTCAGTGACGTTGGTGTCAATTGGAATTGCTAGAATTAAATCACAATGTTCGGTATTCTGATCCAAGTTTTAGCGATTAGCTACTCAAGTTAGGAAATGGAGATGAAGATATCATAGAAATTCCCGATTTCATTTTATTTTTAAAGGTTCGCTTATTAACCCTTTCAATGGCTTGCCTAGAATAATCGTGGACAATAATTTTGAGCTTATATTCCCATCATGTAAGCAATAAAAAGATTAAAAAAAATTCCTCTGATTTTTACATGAGCTGCTTTGCTTTTGGCAGACTGTCTAATATAATGGACAAAACCATGATAACGTTGTATTATAATATTTTAGTTCAACTAAAACAACCGGAGACAAATGCAAATGCGTTATTTATGCAATTGTTATTATAAAAAAGAAATTATGGTGATCGTGGCGTGCAGGTTAAATGTGTGGCTTAGTACGCTCGGAGCCCGAGTTCGATCCCCAGTCGCGGCGAAAAGTTTTTTAAATAAAAATTTTTCAGATCGGTCACCACCTCTCTGCAGACAATGGCAAACCTCAGAGAGTAAATAATGCCATGTAAAGCTTCTTGAGAACATGAACTTAAGCCGTTTGGAGTCGGCATAAAACGTGTAGGTCCAGTTCTTGGTTAATTGTGTGCAAACATTTAATAACACACATAACACAATTGATGATAAGAAGCTCGGTCAAAGTCCTTTCATGGGCTGAAATGGCCAATTTGTTTTTTTTTTTTTATAATAAGAAAAAACATTATACTTTGCACACCAATCACAATACTCACTTTATTTGCAAAATTTATTAAAACGCGATACAAAAAAATTAAAGGCTACTGTTGGGCATAAAATCGAAAGTCTAACTAAGTTAAACGTTATGTATCTCCCTAAAATTATTTTTGTCATGGTTGCAACTTCATTTCATAGTACCAACCTATTTGATTTTAGAAAAGTCGTTGAAAAATAAAAAAAAAATTTTCTCCGAAGTGTCCAATGTAATGGATAAATCCATTGAAAGGGTTAAATAGATTTTTGGCGATACTTTGAGTCCGAATCACATCAACCGTTATTCCAAAATTGCTATCCTGTGCCCAAAAAATTCCGATGTGAACGAAGTCAACGAGCAAGTTCTAAATATTTTAGTTGGTTACACAGTGAGAGATCTGAGCACGGATTAAATTGAAGACAGTGATGATAACGATAAACAAAATTACCCTGCCGAGTTTTTTAATGAATTTTATCCTTCAGGAATGCCACTGCATAAGTTAAACCTCGAAATTGGCAGTATTATAATACTTCTTCCAAATTTCAATACCAAAAGAGATATCTGTAATGGAAGGTGGTTAGTTTTGAAAAACTTAAAAACTTAATTAATCAGCGCACAGGTATTGACAGGTGCACTGGCGAACATTAAATAGTTCTCATACCCTCAATTGATTTGGCCCCGACAAACACAGATTTGCCTTTCACTCTCCGGAGGCGACAATTTCCAGTTAAACTGACATTTTCAATGACCATAAATAAATTGCAAGGTTAAATATTGCAAAAAGTAGGAGTTTTTATAAAAGAACTGGTATTTAGTCATGGGCAGTTTTAGCGGGCTGATTATGTAAAACTAAGCATT
This sequence comes from Tetanocera ferruginea, assembly GCA_958299015.1. Taxonomy (NCBI): domain Eukaryota; kingdom Metazoa; phylum Arthropoda; class Insecta; order Diptera; family Sciomyzidae; genus Tetanocera; species Tetanocera ferruginea. The sequence continues at coordinate 147,680,924 of OY282642.1, read as the reverse complement.
ATATATGGCAAGGGACAAGGTTAATTGGTTAAAATTTTCAGAATTTTTTTACTAGAAATGTTTTATATAAGGAAGTTTTATAAAAATAATTTAATAAACATGTTTTCAAATAAAAATCTTTGTATATAAATTCAATAAATTTTTTGTCGCATTTTGTACTCTAAATGGTTCCTTCCCGTCGTTTGTTTTTATTTATATTAACGTCGTTTTATTTATTTATATTAACAGTATTGTTTATAATATCGTCAAAATTTAAGAAAAAAAAAATTTAATAATACATTTTCTTCACAAACAATAAATAGGCTGGCTATGTCAAGTAACTGCAACTGTCTCTATTTGGACAAATTTTGAACAAAGACCATACTCCTTAGTAATACCGATTTATGAAAGCTTTTAAGAAATTAGAAATTTAAATTTCGTGATCTTACGAAGAATTCTAGAGGAATTTTGGCTGCATTTTTTAAAGAAAATTAATTAAAAAAAACATATTCCCTATAAATGACTGAATCGGACTGAAATCGGTAATGAAAATATGACTGTGACAGTTTTTTAAAAAAATTGTAACCTTATTTTAGTTATGTAATTGAACTGCATTTCGCGTTTTTTAAGTTTTCAGCGCGGCTTCATAAAAAATATTTTGTTTTGAAAAATTTACCGTCTAAGAAAAATTGTTCAGGTTACAGCCCATCCCCTATTGTATGGCTTGCAATTTGGATCTGATTGGCTTTTTTTCTCGGGCTTTATATTTTGTAAACATATCAAATAATAAAAAAGGGGTTTCAACAACTTTAGTTAAAAATTTTCAAAATATTTTGACTATATCTGAATTTTTTGCAATTTTTAGGCTAAAAAACTTGCTGCACCCTCACAATAATATTGAAATTAGGCACCATTAGGTCCAAATAATGAAGACACATCATTTGCCTACCTCATCATTGCGCCCACCTCCCATAGCGAAAGCAAAATTAAGGCATTAACTGTGAGCTACAGGAATAAAACTTGGTATGTCCAAATTTTTCATCAACATTTAAATGCATATAAAATATAGGCTTCATCCGCCCACGGACACGCCTATTTTCAATAATATTATTTTTTTTGTTAAAGTAGGATTAGGTATGACATACCTCGGCCTAGACCGACTTTAGACTTTCTTTACTTGTTTATAACATAATTCCGTAAAATGAGAGTGGTTTTAGCTTGATTTTTTTGAAAAATTTCATAGCACATTTTTAGGCATTTTTTATTTTCTGATTCATTGAAACTTCAAAAACTTTTTATTAATTTTTCATTTTGAAATTTTAACATAGACATTTAACATAAAGAAAATTAATATTTAATTTATTCCCTTTATAAAAACTGGGCCCGTCATTTTTGAAGGGAAAAAAACTAGTTACTTTTACTGAGTTTCCATGGCGAGTTAACTCTGGGTTTGGGTTTTCGTTGAGTTGACAAATGACTTTGCTGACTCGATAGTGTTTCCATGCACAACACCGAGTCGAGTTGAACTTGTCAATTATTTTTTGTAATTTTTGTCATTTTTTGACTAGTTTTTGCCGCACTCAAAAAACTATTGCGTTCGACATTTTAATATTTTTGTTAAAATAAAAATTTTCATTATTTTTTCAATATTAACGACAGCAATCACTTTGACAGATAGAAACTAGTTAAATCTTACAAGTTTCGTGGAGTTTCGTAGATTTAACGAAACTCAACTCAACTCGCGTTTCCATAGCGAGTTGTTCAAGAGTAAACACCGAGTTAACTCGCCATGGAAACTCAGTATATAACATAATACCGTAAAATGTGTATATATTATCACAGCATATTTTTAGGCATTTTTTGTTTTGTGATTTATCGAAACTTCAAAAACTTTTTATATATTTTTCATTTTGAAATTTTCAGTTTAACTAAAAATATTTAAACATATTTCTTCGCACCTACTATTGTTTCCGTTTTTACTTCAAGGTATTTTAAAAATATTTCGGAACTAAAAATTTTTATTTGCACAACTTAAAATAGAATATGTGACCATCGCTGATTTCTGATTCAGAATCATATAAAAAAAATCATTGATTCACATAAATATTTCATGTTATTTTCTTTATTAAAACCGAGCCCGCCATTTTTGATGGGAAAGAACTAATATGAAAGTAATATTATGAAAAAATAATAGCACGGTGAATAGCAATTGAATGCATAAACATTTCAATCGAATCAAAATCAACAAAATATCGGCAACAAGTATAAATTGATTTCTCGATTTAGGAATTTGGTGAATTTTGCAGGCTCAAACAAAGCACATATTTGCTTTATCTATGTTTCTAAAACTCATGTCTTGTTTTGCTTTTTTGTTTATTCTGAAATTAAAACTGAAATTTTTTGAAAAACTAAAACCAAACGGAAGTTTTTGAAGCAGCTTTTAATAAAAGCGGCTCAGATGATAGATAGAATTATTTATTTAAAACATTTTATTTTTCTGTTGCTGATTTTTTTGTTTCTATGACTTTGTTTTTACAACTTAATACTTGCTTCAACGGCATTCGGTCACATAAGCTGTTGTTTTTGTAAAGCTTATACTTGTACGTAGATGAAGTTATCTGAAGTTTTTTCATTGAAATTTAAAATTGTTGCTCAGAGCACATCTGAGTCTTTGTAAGTTTTGGCAAGTTCTGTACATGTTAGTGTTATTGATACTGCCTCAAGCTGCATTCGTTGCTTCTTTTATAAGAGAAGTAAGTTGAGATTTTGTTTTTCTTCTGTCTGCCAAGTGCATTGATTTATTTAGTTGAAGAAACAAATAATAGAAATCGGTAAAAAAAAGTTAAAAGTGCAAAAAGTTTTGTACTTTAACTTTGTTGATGTTATCAACAATTGCATGAATGAACTATTCAAAGATTCTTGCAGCAAACTTTTGTTTATCGTTGTCATGGTTTTAATTTCTTTTATCATTCATTTTATATGACCATATATGTATGTTTGTGAGTGTAGAGCAAATTAAATTTGGCAACGTTTTTATTTCAATTTACACACATCCAGTGAACAGCAAGGATATTACAACCAGCTATGCAAGTCAATCCAAACAGCTAAAACACTTGAAGTCAACGGCAACAGTTCTAAGGAATTTCGAATCATTACGCAAGATAAACTTGTAGCAACTCTGTTGTTTACAAAAACAACCACGAACAACCGCACGCTGTAAGCCAAATAAAAGCAACATTCAAATGCTGTTGAGAGCTGCTTGCTCTGAGTAGCGCCAGCAGCAGTTGTGTTCATGCAAGGCTGCACCACTGATGGCTAACTTACAGCCAACAGACGGCAAAAAAAAAAATTAAGCCCACAAGGTTGTGGTGTACCAACTTTGCACTTTATTGACTCAAGCTCAAACTTCTGTGATTGACTAGCTGCTCAATTTGTAGTGCACTAAGTCCAAAACTCATGCAAACAACAACAACAAAATCTATAAATAAATGACAACTTATAGTCAAATGCCTTAAAGAATATTTGAAATGATTTATTCGACAACCATTTGAATATCGACAAAGTTTTGCACAAATTTTCACTATTTCAATGTCTACAGCAAATAGCATGCATGTGAAGTCAGTTGTTGGAGCAGTTTATGTGTTGCCATTTTTAATTGACTACCCAGCAGGCAGTACTTAAAGGCATCTCAAAAGCATTGAAACACTGAAAGAAAAGAAAATAAATAAATTAAATTTTGTTGGGAAAATAAATTTAAATTTTGCTGATACAAATTTATAACCTGCAGTAAATGTAGAGAAGTGCAGACAGGCATACATAGACATCTGCAAGCACAACAAGCAGAATGCGTACAAAAACTGACAGACACATACAAACACATGTTTCTGGCATATATAAAATACATACAGTTGCAAATGTAACTCGACACAAGGAAACTTTAACTTAATTGCTAGCAGTGACCGGAAGCAGTTGCCACAAAACGAACTCAAAAACAAAATCCCACACACACACACACACACACATAAAGAAATTGTTATGCCTGATGAGATCATCGTCTAATCCTGTTGCCGAAAACACAACAACAGCAGCCACAAACACATTTAAAAGGATTTCCCTCTGTTGTCCCTGCAGTTTTTGTATTTGTTAGTTGTTTGTTACCCCTATGTGGCTGTTATTGTTTTTGTTGTTGTTGTTGTTGTTGTTGTTGTTGGTGTCTCTGTCTAAATTAGTTCCCTTAGAGCTTTTCTTGCTTAAGAGTTTTCATAGCTATGAAACTTGGAGCTTCAAAATGCTTGTGTGTTGACTCCCTTTTACCCAATGCCATCTATATTTCAAACAATTTTCTTTTTTTTTCTGTTATCTTCTGTTTGTAAACATAGCCGCACATGATGCATATGCCTCAAACTATGCTTTAATTCATATCTTTGTTGCCTACATCAGAATTGTGCGTCTTGTGTCCAGTGCTATCCTTAGCTATGTTAAAATATTTGTTTGCCTGAATTATAAAGGTATCTTCATCATAATTCCTGGATATAGAATGAATAATGAACACGGCAAACAATTTTATTCGTTTAGTTTCGGCACTGAATACGGTCTCCAATGGATTTAGCTGTCCAGACCGATGGAAGAACATCATTTTGAGAACTTGAATGCAGGGACGGATTTTACTCGTTATGACTCTTGACAGGTGCAGATATTCTGAATATCGTTTTGGTTTTTAATTTTTTTTTTTTTTATTATATTTAGAAATATGATTAATAATCTAAATTAATGAAGATTTTAATTAAAATGTTGCCTAATTTTTATTTGAGAATTTTTCTTTTTTTTTCTTTAAAAATCTTAAAAATCTTATATAAAAATTTACATAAAAATACAGTTATAATTAGTAATGATCAGATCATTAAAAACTATAAGAAAACAATTATAATGGGTGCGCAAAAATGGGCTTGAAAAATTAAAAATAGGATATAAGTTGTTTTTGGGTCGCTTAAAACGAATTTATTTTATTTATAAATTTAATTTATTCCACATTTTAAGCAAAACAAACAGATGAAAAAGTTTCTCTTATTGATAAAAAATAATTTCGATCAAGGATGTATTCTTTTGTTTTATTCATAAAAATAAAATTAACGATCTATATCATAATGCCCTGAAACATAAAATATATAAGAAAATTATATTATTGCATATTTCTGTAAGAATGGATATATAAAAAATCTACATATTTTCGGAAAAATTAACATAGCTTATGTCTATTTCATAACTAATATTATTCTTTTGCGGATTTGAAAAGGGTAGAAAGTATTGGGACTCACAGATAAAGGATTTACACTAATTGAAAATCTAACCTTAAAAAATTTTACAAATAAAAGGTGTTATCTTGAAAACGAAGCTTGATATAACAACAAATACAAGTTTTACGGTGTTCAAAGAACACCGGTAAGGGGGTTCGAGAAATGGCAATAACGGGACGCACAGTTAGAATGATCACATTATATAATATACTAGTAATAGCGGATGTAAACCGGTGTTACTCGGGGTAGTGCCTCAAACACAGAAAAATGACGATTTTTAAAACTGCTTTCATTTAAACATGTTCTAATTTATCAATTAAATTTTTTAAATTATCGTTTTTTAGGGTTTTCCGTAAAACTGTAAAACCTTCGTCGAAGGTTTTAAGTAAAATTCCCGTAAAACTGTACCTGTCGGAAATGTTTACAAAAAAAAAAATGGCATCTTTAACGTCTCGATCTGACGTCTAGTTTCTGAGGAAAATGGTCAACCAGTTTGAAAGAAGTAATTTTGAGAAAAATGCGTTCAAAGTTTTTCTTATCATGTATTTAATATGCAATTTTATCTCAACAAAATTCCAATTTAAAAGAATCCTTTTGGCATCGATTTGATTTTTGGATTGTCTTCGTTCAACTTTGGTTTTGGTCTATACTGTTCGATTGATTTTTTTTCCATCTTTATATAGCTTCTGCTTCTGCTCGTATTTGTCAAACTTCTTTTTATTCATTAATCTTTTGTTCTTGACTTCGTTTGCCTTCGGCTCATTCCTTGATTTTAGTCGAAAGAACTTTTAAAAGCATAGGATCTATTTCCGTAACAGAAACAAATGCCTAACAAGTTTCATCAAAATTGCTTCATGCTTTTCATTGAAATTGGTTCAGGCGTTTAGGAGTTATTGAGTCTTCCGCCCTCTTGCGGAAGTCTTTAGAGTTTTTTATATTTTATGTTTTATCTTGGGTGGCGTTGAACGTTCATAACTAACTTCGTTGAAATCAGTTCATATGTTTAGGAGTTATTATAGAGTGCCTCGCCCACATACTTCCACTCATTTTTTTTTTACACCCCCCTATGATATTTATCTCTATGAAACATACTCGGCGACCAAATTTTAGCTCAATAAGATAAACATTTGATTTTTATATATAAGAATTAATTAAATTGCAGACGATATGACAACATTTTTACATTCTCTCTCTTGAATCTGTGATGGGCTAAAACTGGTAGTAGCTTGCTACGAAGTCTGACCAAGGACTTTAAAACTGGTACCACGGGTAGTCAGCGGCCCCTGGCTTTCGCCAGGCTGACTTACTGGGCTGGCCCTTCGGGGAGCTTCGTGGAGGTTGTGGTTTAATACCCATTTCGCGGGAAGAGCTACCTAGCTCGGTGTGTGAGTTGCATTCTCAACTCGGGCGCCGTACTCCGTAGTACGGAAGAGGTGTTAGATAGGCCTCCACCCAAACCAAGGGTTGCGATATGTCATCATAACATTAAGCTAATTTGGTACCTTTGAACCCTCGAAGGGGCATTGGCCGATGCAATGTTTCGGTCCCATGCTATGGAGCAACGTAGACTTAAGCCTACACGGCAGGTGTCTACGTAAAACACTTTGGATTCATTCTCTCTCTCTTGAATATTGTTATGTTGCAGTAGTCGTTAATGTCGGTGCTGAATAATATCAAATAAGTTTTGTGTGCATACTTTCAGGCTGACAATTTTTTGTATATTAAGAGTCCTTTAATAGCAAGAATGAACAGTGACCCTTAAAGGTGCGGAGCCATGCTCAATAGGTTTTGGTTCAGTTGTTGGATAGGAAGCACTTTAAAAGCACTTTAATAGAGAGACAAAATTGATGTTTAATAGTTGAGAAAAATGACGCTAGTCGATTTACAATGTTTAATTTGAGAACAGGTTCTGGTGCAAGCTAAACAGGTTTAAAAAGCATAGTAATAACAATTATTATCAGTTTGAACGATTTAAGGCACGGAGCAGGACGTTTGTCTATTATATATTAAGATTAACGTTAAAAAATTCAAAAACATAGAAAAAACGAAGTGAGATTGATAGAATTTTAACGCATTAAAGAACTCACTTTACACGCCTTAAAAGGACCTTACTAAATACTTCTTATTCTCCACATTTACGTACGAAAGTGCACAATTTTTTTATTTTCATATTCTGTTTTGATGTCGAAAATCTCTCTCTTTCATATCAATTAATTCTTAATTTCTTAAACGTTTCACCCCACGGGTTCACCTTGTATGGTGGATGCGTCAACATTTGATAGCTCCTATAATATAACAGTTATGACTTTTAAATTAAGTACATATATTAATTTTAATGCTAATATCTTTACGAAAAATGGATGGATCTATTTTCAAAAATTGGTGTGCAGATTATTTTTTAGATAACTTTCAAACATCCAATATCTTTGCTTGGAAGTTATTTATTGACGTTAAAAAGATTTAAAGCATCCTTGGATAGAATTGATATGTTTTACGGGTCAGTTTCCTCTAGGCCGGGTTCATGTTTCATGTTGAAACAGAGATTTCGCCAAAACGAAATCATTTGAAGAGCTAATACCGTTTGAAATTACAAGTATATACTATAATTAATTTATAAAGGACACTTTGAAGAAATCTATTTGGAAACTTTAGTCAAAAATCCAAAAAAAAAAAAAAATCATGGCAACGTTTTGGTTGTTGAATTTTATTTTTTCAACCAATTGATCCGGCTCCATAAGAACTTCACACAAGTGATAAATTTAGCTTGTATCGGCACTCTTATTATCGATTTCTTTAACGTTTTGACACAACTATTAAAATTTTAATTACAAACTTTATTATTTTTCTAGCAACGAAACTTATAATTTTAATGCTTTTCTCACATGCCGACATCTAATCTCAAAATTGGAAATTGTCGATATCTTCATATTACTTAGTTATTTAGAAATTTTTCTTTATAGAACAATGGCCAAATATTATTTTCTTGGATATGAATTTTGAAGTTATAGTAATGAAATTAAGCTTTTATTGTAAAACAAAGAACCTGTTCGAAAATGCGGTGTCAAATAGGATGAAATTTAGGCCTACCTCCCATACAAAGTGACTTTTTCATAACGTTGAAATCTCTTTCAATTCCACAAAAATGTTTATTAACTTGAAATTTTTCACAAAAAACTTTGATTTCAAATACGCATCCTAATTTTGAAATTAAAACGTATTCTCAGTTTGTAATATGTATGAAAAAATTGAGTCAAAACTATGACCATCTTCCTTACAAAGTGACGATAATTACATAAATTATAAAATAATTAAACCCAAATAACTTTGAATATTCTTCAAAACGGCTCAAAATGCATGAGTGGGTACGAAAATATTACTAAATGTAAATGTTATGTAAAGGAATCTTATAAAATACCGTTTTATTTGAAAAAAATCAATCAATTTCTATACCTCAACAAAAAACAACTAAAAACTCGAAAACAAGAAAGTTATAGTTATATAGTTAGGGGTATTTTCATTTTCAGTACACATTTTTAACTCCATTTATATAGAAATCTGAACGTGCTCAATTTAGTTCGACCAACTTTTGTCTGTACCTCCTATACAAAATCATGTGAAATCTTAATAGAGGTCCAATGGAGATACCCCCCTAGGGTCTAACTGGTTTCGACCATTTGTGGTACACACATTTTAATTTTTTTGTTTCGTTTAGATCAGCCCATTTTTATTTGAACCTTCCTTACAAAATCGTTTTAAGAACTTAATTCAACACCAAGGGAGGTATCTTCTACGGTCTTACTGATTTCGAGTATTTGTTACTACAAACTTTGACAGAGTTTTGTTAAGATCATTAAGATATGTATCGCCCATACAAAAATAAATATTGCTCCAAGGTAGGTCCCATAGGGTCTCATGGCTTACCACTATTTAGAGTACGCATGTTTTACTCTATTTGTAGTCAGCTGAATTGAAATTTTAATACCGCCGGAGACCGACTCAAAAGTTAGAGGGACTGTTAAAAATAATATGTGCATAATTTTTTTTGGGACCAGAGAAATCCGCATGTAGCGGTTTTGGTGCTTCTGATCACCTTTTTAGGCCAAAAAATCAAATTTTTGCCTATAACTTTTTATTTCTTCAGAATGCATATCCAAGATAAGCAAATAAGTGAGGATTACGACGTACACAAATATCGGTCAAAACAATTTTGGAATTTGGTGCCTTACAAACTTTTTTAGTACCCCAAAAAATCGATATTTCGTCATAGTTATTAAAAAAACCTGATTTTTTGGTCAAAAACGGGATTCAGGAGAACCAAAGCCGCTTCACGGAGATTTTACCGATTTAAAAAAAATAAATAATGCATATCGTCGCTGCGCCTAAAAATTCAGTTATGTGTTTTTTGACAACTTTTCAGGAGAGCAAAAAAACTGATTTATTCTCTGCGCTTCCAAATTTATTTCAATGTCATAATTTTGTATTTTTTGTTATAAAATTCTAGAGATAAGTATTTAAAAAAAACTTCAACTTCTTATTCCAGCACGAAGCGACGATGCATTCTTCCATTTTCAGACACATAACCGATTTTTTTACGGGCATTCTGTTTTTACTTTGATCAAATTTTTCGAGCACATAACCGATTTTTCAAATTTTTAATAGAAAATTTTAAAAACTCTACAATGAATTTATTGCAAAAATATCTACAATGTTTAGACCAAAAGAGATAACGAAAAGCCGTTCAGCGCACAGATGGGCATTGAGTAGAGCTATTCAATTATGCAATAAAAAAAAAATCATAAAAAATCACATACCTGATTTTTTAGGCGCAGCGACGATATATTGTTTTGACTCTATCTTATGAGTTGGTGTCCGGCTGACTGTTTTTTATCCATACAAAATCGATTCGGCTCAATGTGTAGGCTTCTGACTGAGTTTCGTTAAGATCGGTCTCATTTGTAAGACATTTTTTAGCGCATCTAAGGACTGACCACTTTCAACAAATTTGGAAAGTTTTCTTTGAAAGCTTAAACTTACCAATAATACAAAATTTTATTTTGGTAGGAGTACTCCTTCTTTTTGTTTTTGCAATGGTATTTAAGATCTCGTGAGAAATCAAAATGAAAAATAACAATATTATTTTTTTTGGCCTTGCCGCTATACCGCACCTGAGTTACAAAAAACTACCGGAAGATTGTTTTTTTTTTTATTTTTTTTTAACATGCCATCTCGTGGACTTGGTCTCATCAAAACCTGAATGTTGTTTCTAGGGATGCTTCAGAAACTATCATAATGAAAATAATAGAAAAATAACGGAAAGATAAAGGTTGCTGCTTTTGTTGGCTTATAGTTTAGGTGTTGTTATTGTTGTTGTTTTTGTTATTGTTATTATTGTTATTTCATTAGGTTAGGTAACTTTATTATACTAAGTTGATCAGTGGTGTAAGAGGTCAATTTTAAGGTTGTCATAATATAGAGTAGCTTGTTTGAGGCTTAAATGAAATTGTATGAAATTCTTTGTTGTGCTTCGTTCTATTGTATTGATTAAATTTGGTACAAATGAGTAGTTAGAGTAAGTCATTCTTAAGGCAACGTATAAAAATGTGAATTCTTAGGGATAAAAATTCCAAGATAACATTTTGCTTTTCAAAGTGTTATAAAAAAAATATTTCTTTTTTTACAATTCCTAAAATTTTTGCAACGCTAGATCTTATATAACAGATTAAGCTTTATATAAAAAATGCAAAAACAAGCATTCTATTTTTTATTGCGACGAAAAGAAAGTCTCAGTCTATATTTAAGTTTTATCATTTTTCGCTCATAATTTTACGCAACAAATCTGTGCCGACAAAGAATAACAGCTTAACTCATTTTGAAAATTTCAGATGAAAATTGCTCCTTAATATCAGCATACCCTGGCTTTTGTTGTTTAAATTTGATGGCCTCAAATATTTAATTTTCAAGGTAAAAGCATAAAAATTTGAGTACTAGTGTTTTTCATTGCGAAAAAAAGCAAACAAATTAATAACCTTATTTTGTCCTTACTCGACTTTAGCGGTTATTCCTTGTCGACACAGAAATTTAAAAGCACACCGAGTCGTTCACAACGCCTCATATTCTGCATTACCCATCCATCATCTTTTGTGAACTTTCTTAAGTTTGCGCATATGTATGTGTTTCCGGCCGGCTCTATTTCATACTTAAGAATAATTAAGGAGTTTAAGGTCTTTGTGTGCCAGAAGCTCGTACATGAAGCCAACACAACTGCAAGGAACACAACCAGAAACAGCATTTTTAATAGTTTACTAAGAACTCTGATCCGATTGTGGCATCATGTCAACATTCAGAGCTACAGCTCACACGCACACATCTTAAGGTAACACACATACACACCTACACAGTGAATCGCATTACCAAGTTGCAATGAAAAGCTCACACAGTAATTGACTATTACAACAGCAACAACAACAACTATAATAACAAGAACTGACTGCTTGGACAAACATTGTTGCTCTGGACATTTTTTATTCATTTTGCCTGGAAGGACTTGAGAGGCTTTGCGTTGATATGTTGCTAGCTTTCTAGTGGTATCCGGATGTGGTTAACATAAGCGGATGCTAGTTAGCCAGGGGCGCAACCAAGAATTTTTTTGGTGGGGAGTTTTATCAAATGTAGAACTTATATATAAAAACTATTTTGCGTAATTATAGCTGCTGTGTTGTAACGCAGCATATATTTTTTTCCCTATTGGAACCCGAGTATACCACACATTCATAAAAAATACCTATCTTTCTCCGATAGAAATTTTTTTTATTTTCGATATTAGCAATTTTCTCTTTTTCAAATAAAATTTTCTTCAATTAGAATAAATTTTCACTTTTTCGAAGAAATATTTATTCACATTTGGGAAATGGAATTATTTCATATCTCTAATAATGATAAGTATTTTTCTCGCACAAAAAATTTCTCATTTATAGAGAAATTTTATTGAAAATGAAAAGCTTTTCTTATATTTTGATAAAAAATTCACTATGAGAAGTATTTTCTTCAATAAAAAGAAATCTTTTCTCAAAAATGAAAAGTCTTATTCTATAAAAACGATATATTTTTATTTATTTATTTTTGTCATGGAATCTTTTCATCAATTTTAGGGAATTTTTCGTATCACATTTAGAGAAAAGCATTCTCTGGAGCAAACTCTATAACATTTTTCTCTAAATATGATGCAGTTTTTTTTCTTATGAAAGATTTATAATCTTATGAATTTCTGGCACCTTGTGGATGAAAAACAAAAAGTCTGAATCTGATAATCATTTGAGTCCTTCGCCACCAAAATAACTGATGAATTTACATCTAAAATCGACTTTTATAGCCTTATTCATAATCTTCCATTGGATTTTCAAAATCAGTTTCATGGAAACCCCTCAACATTGTGAAAATATTATACGATTTTAATGAATGAGGGCTCCTTGGAAAAGTGTAGAAAAGACCTATCGTTAAAAGGTGTCTTTTAAAATATATTATTTCGATTTAAGTCAGCTCATTGGATAAGTAATACACGGTTAAAAATTTTGGACTAGTTTTTAATCCGAACTTTGGTTTAAAGCAATTTTTAATCCTAAAAGTACTAATTTTTATTCCATATTTTAGTTTAATTTTTTTTTAATCCGAAAAAGTTGAAGTTTAAGACTATTTTTGGACTACAAATTTGTATTAAGGTAGTAATTTCAGGAAAAAGTATTTATGTTATTTAATAGCTGAATTACAATGTAGCATTGGCACTGACAGCAGCTGTGTCAGTGGCAGCAGCAGTGATTAGCTGTTTCGTATTTTACTGCCTGCCAACTACAATCTAGCAGTGGCAGCGTCAGCATCAAAATCAGTGAACGTTGAAGTTTTCTAAGTAGTTTAATTATTTGCATGTTGGCAGTGAATTTAGAAATAGGGCTGACCTCGGCAGTACTGCTTACTGCCACAGCTGCTATGTAAGTTTTACCATTGAACAACAGTATTCCTAAAATAACAGCTGATCAATGCCACTGCCACTGACGCTGCCACTGCCGCATTGTAATTCAGGTATAAGATTGAAAACTACTACTACTACGAAATTTAAGCTAAATATAATTCTAAATGTTGTTAAAGCATCCGAAAGTTATTTTTAATAAAATGAAACAAATTGTTTATTAAAATCTGAACCAAAATATTATTTTACACATTATTACAGTAAACAGTGTTTAAACCTTTGAGGATTAAATAGTAATCCCTTTTCGGATTACAATGTTTTAAACTTTTTTTGACTTAAATCTAATCCTTGTTGTATTATAATATTTTAAACTTTCTGTGGATTAACAATTATTCCTTTTTGGATTAAGAAATTTTAAACTTTTTTCGGATTAAAAATAAATCCTTTTTGGATTGAAAAATGTAAAACTTTTCATTGGATTAAAAAATAATCTTTTTTTGGCCTATATGTAATCCAAAAAAGTTTAAAATTAAGTCCAAGATTTTTAACCGTGTACCGTATAACTATAATATGTCACTTGATGGGCTAACAGACGAAAAATCGAACCAATATCATTTTACCTAATAAGCCATTATTCCTTAATATCGGATAATATTTAACAATTTAGAGAAATTTTTATGAAACGGTGGAAAATTAGGAATTGTGAATTTTTTTTCTCCAGTTTTGGAAGTCAATCAGAATTATTTTGCAGAGTGTGTGTTATAGATGTTTAAAAAATTAACTATAAAAAAAAAGGACGAAGAATAACAATTAAACGGGAAATTTCTTTGATTTTTTCGGTGGCGAGTGACTCAAGACACCGACTCAAAAGTTAGAGGGGTTCTTAAAAACAATTTCTGTATAATTTTGTTTGGATCGGAGAAATTCCCATGATGCGGTTTTGGTTCTTCTGAAGGTCTTTTTTTGCATAAACTTTTTTGCTTCAAATTTTTTTTCGTATTCTTTTTTTTTTTTTTCCTTCATTTTTATGGTACACATATTTTAACTGCAAAAATGTTTGAAATTTTTTGTCTTTTCAAACTCTTTTGAGACCCCAAAAAATCAATGTTTCATCATTTTCGAAATGAGGTTGTTTTAAATACCTGTACAATATGTATTTTTCACGATATTTATATGGATTTAAATTTATTGGAAAATTATTGAGCTCTTCTTTTCATTGTATGGTGCGGTTTAACCAAAATTAAGTGCCATAATTATATAAAATGTGAGAAATCGATATTCAAAAGCTTCCTTCAGCTCAATTATTATTGAATTGCCATAATTACTGTTCGATTTTGGCAAATCTAATTGGGTACATATGGGTTTTTAGGTACGCAAAATCGATTTCTGGTAACCAGTTTTTAGTAAAATGTATGCCAGATAGCGCTCCAGTACAAAATTCATGATTTTCGAATATATAAATTTTTTTAAACACAGTTTTGATTAAACCAGACCAAAAGAACAAAGACCTCAATACTTTTCCAATAAGCTTAAAGACATGTGAATACCAAGAAAAACACATTTTTTATAGATGTCTAAGGAAACATTTTATAGTTTTTAAGCGTACCTCTTACTTATGAGTCGGTGTCCGGCAAACTTTATTTTCTCTATACAAAATCGATCCGGCTTAATGTGCAGTCTGAAGGAATAAAATATGACTAATTTAGTAGTCTATGCATCAACCAGAATCGATTTGAAATATACATTTGGGATTTGCGCTCATATCATAAGACGTGTGATTGATTTTCATGTGACTCACTTTGATTGAATACTATATTGTTTGAAACTACAATAATTTTTGGGGGCGGTTTAAACCCCGAAACCCCCCTTTGGTAGCGCTAATGTAGCTAGCACACGGCATTATAGTTGCATTTTCGTTGTGCTTAACTGTTTAGCTTTGCTTTGATATTTGCGGTACATTCATTGTTGTTGTTTTTGATTGTAACGAGTAAGTGAAAAGGAATTAGAGTGAAATAGCCTGACTATAAAATAGTATAAAAATATGTCAAAAGGCTTCGCCGGAAATATATAAAGTATATTTAGATGTTCTGGAATTTGACAGATCTATAAAGACCGATGCACAAAACATGATTCATTTGGAATGTATGTACAGTGGTGGTCATATAATTAGGGACACCAGTTAACACTGTGAAATATCGACGCTCTTTGTGTAGGGAGTTGTTAATTTATTTATTTATTAATTTACAAGTAACTTATATATATTTATGTAGATAATTTGCAAAAAAAAAAGAAAATTAAAACATTCGTATCAACGTAAAAAATTAAATTTGTAAATATTCACCATTTTTTTTGGACAACTAATTAAGGACACTTGAACTTTTTCAAAATATACTATATGAGTTTTAATATATTATTCAAAATTTTTTCATTTTATTTAACCGAAATTTAATACTTTGTCGGATATCCCTTCGATTTCAAAACTGCATTGCATCTTTTTGGAAGACTAGCCACTAAATGCTGACATCGTTCAATTGAAATGTTCTGCCATATTTCCTTTATATTTTGAAACAGTTCGTCTGCATTTTTTGTTGCTTTCTTCTCTAAAGCCCTCTCAACGTCTGCCCAGAGATTTTCGATCGGGTTTAAGTCAGGGCTTTGAGCGGGCCAATCCAATACTTTCACATTTTCTGAAGAAAACCATGCTTTAACGCTCTTAGCTGTATGTTTTGGGTCGTTATCCTGCATAAAAACGAATGAAGCAGGCATATATTCGTCGGCATATGGCTTCATTGTGTTCACCAGTATGTCCTTATACACATTTTGGTCCATTCGTTCAGTTATCCGACGAATAGGGCCCACTCCAAACCACGAAAAAGCTCCCCAAACCATAATATTTCCTCCACCATGCTTTATGGTCTTTAAAGTATAGCGAGGATTGAGTTCTTTGTTTGGGGGACGACGCACATATTTTTTTCCATCTGACCCAAACAAGTTGAATTTTGATTCATCGCTCCAAAGAATGCTCTTCCAAAACTCTAAAGGCTTTTCGGCATGTTCCTTTGCAAACTGAATTCGACGTTTTAAATTCTTTTTTGAAACATGTGGCTTTTTCTTCGCAATACATCCGCGGAGTCCTCCATCAACTAATCGGCGTCTTAAGGTTCTTGTTGATATGCTATTGCTTAGTTGTTCCTTTATTTGGTTGTGGATTTGCGTAGAAGTCAGAAAAGGATCAGCTTTGCTTGTTCTGCAAATTATTCTATCTTCTGCTGCACTCGTTTTTTTTGGCCGAGGCTTCCTTTTTTTGTTTTCAGTGGTTCCATTGCTTCCACAATGAACAATGGCATTGTGAACCATTGATTTTGAACACAGAAGTTCTTTTGCAATTGCACGAATTGACTTTTTCTCCTTGACGTACTTATGAACTATTATTTTCCGTAATTCTGGAGTACAGCTTTTCTTACGACCCATATCTTAAAACAAATTGGATAAAAAAATTTCGTATTTAAGAGGAATACCACTTATCTAGAACTTACCTCGATTTTCGAACTTAATTAAAAAAAAACTGAAAAAAACTTTATTTGTCCCTATTTACGTGACCAACCGAAAACACCTTCAACTCGCGACTCTGTTAATAAAGGCAACCAAGTAATTGAAGTGACGATTTTTTTCCTCTTTAAACACGTGTCATATTTGTGTTTACTGTTATATTGAACAGTGGCGTCATTGTAAAATGAAAGAACTAAAAGAGTTAAAGCAATACTTTAAAATTCTACTTTTATTATTGAGTGTCCCTAATTATATGTCCACCACTGTAGGTGAAAAATACTAAAACAAGTTTATGAGATTTTTGAGCTTGCCATGGATTTTCAAAGCTCAACGAAATGCATTCAAGTGAAACCTTGAATGCTCAGCTAATATTTGATAAAGAATTTTATCACGCATTACTAATGTATGCTTTTATTTTATGTTTGTTATAGTTTCATGAAACAACTGTCAACTGACACAACACTTTTAGTATGTTTGCTCATCATAACTACCTCAACATAAATGAGGAGAATGTAATACATAAATGAAATCCTTTCTTGTGTTTTTTAACTTCAGTTTCTTATTTGCTACTTAAGGTATTTTCCAAGCATTTCATAACTGCTGAGTACATATTTTAGGATTCTTATATAAGTAAGGAATGCTTTTCACGCTCACCATAACTGTGCTTTATCAATCCACCCTACAATGTTATTTTGGGTTAAATTCACCCTGAAATTCTTTGACCAATCTTGAAGAAATTTATCATGTAGGTTATATAAGCTGCTGTTAAAATATTTTCCTAAGAAATTAACTGTTTTTTTTTTTTGTTTTATTTTTAAAGATATTTATTTTTAAGTCATTTATATCATATGATATAATTTAACATCCATGACAAAGTTAAATGCTACACTTTAAATAAACTCAGCATAAACATTTTCAAAGATTTGCTTAGCACAATTTATAATCCGTTGTCATAGAAATTAAAATACCAACCGACTTTAACACTGACATTCATTCACCAGCTCAACCGCTGTGTCACACCACCAGCTGTGCCAACGTCAATGACATTAATTTAATAAAATTGCTACTTACTAATTACAACATGAACTACCGTGAATTCTTGAAACCAATTGCATTGAATTAATTATTATGAACTTAAATGCAAGCAAAAAATGGCTGGGTTGCCTTGTTTTGGCCACAAAAGCATCACAAGTCGTCACAAACACAACAGCACTAGACAGTCTTCCTTTGCATACATACTAATTAACCATTTGGAACAGACCAATATTGGCCACAGTAAACACAGCCACAAGGATCAAGCGAGTGAAGGGGCCAAAAGAGACATCATGCTGCTAACTGTGTGTGCTGATTAGCCTCTTCTTATGGCATGAAAACCAAAGCAGTGCCCGAGGTGTAGCTTTAAGTGGTGGTTGGTATTCGTTGTTGCCTCTAACGGAAGTCCACTGTGGTGTATTTGTATTTATTCAAATGTTTGTTGAATGTTAATTAAATGGCTCCATTTAGCTTTTGGTAGAGCAAACGTTGTTGCCTTGGTTTTATTGTAAATGTAGGCGGTGGTACACTTAAAAGTAAAAATAATTGAATATTAAATTAAAACAGCTTTGATTTTTTGATATCAAAAACAAAATGAATTATACAAAAATTTTGAGGGAGACTCAAGTTCAAGAAACGTTTCACCTGAGTTGAGTTAAAGCAAAAGAACAAAAATGATTTTGTTATGACGTCAGTTACGTAAAACGCCAAGATAAGCATGAAACGATGGTGGACTTAATGTTAGAGAAAAGTAGAGAGAATGAAAATAAATAAGAACTGCTAGAAATTTTTTAATTTATTATATTTAATACTGGACACGAATTGTGTCTATTGGTTGCCATTGGCGAAAAGTAACTACTTATCTACGAACGTAAAAATTATTATGCCAAATAGTCATTTAAGGTGTCAGAAGTAAAGCATAAAGTTCTTATGGCTTGGGTGAAAGTTTAGAACATGAAACGGAAGTGAACTTAAACCTTTATAAGTAGAGCTCTATGTAACTAGTGGAATGTTGGCTGATTGCCATCTGAAAAGGATATTTTACATAATGGGAGTTACACGAGCACTAATACTAGTGTGGGCGTAATATAAAGCACGGTTTAAAGAAAATCTGGACACACTCTAGTGATGATTATGACACTTCTTAGGGTAGGGTAGAGAAAACTCACCACAACACTGTTGGCAATTTTTGTACTGTTCTTGTTCATTTGCATTTAATTTGACTATTAATTGGCAATTTTATGAACGATATGCCGTATCGTGCCAATAAATACCCAAACCTATCCGGTAAACAGAATTTAACTACGGCAAGGTTTTGACCAAATTTAATGGATGCAATAATTATTGATGACGAAATTTTTGCAAAAATTGGACTTTTCAAAAATACGTAAAATTGTTGACCCCAAGAAAAGTATGTCGAAATTGACAAGTGTTCCAAAAATTGTATGCTTTGGCTGGTCATTTATGCCAGTAGCCTTAAAAGTTGTGAATTCGTTATATCTTCCATACAAATCTTCCATATTAAAACTTATATTTTGTAAAAAAATTTTTGTTAAATTAAATTATTATTGCAATAAAATAACTATTCTTTTGTGATAAAAATCTTTTTCCTACGAGCTGGTTTTTCAAAGATATAGTTACTTTTTTGAGTCCAGAATTTCTTTAAATCATGCTTTATATAAAATCGATATTAAATTCATAATTTGAATACGAAAAATTAAACGAAAATGATACTTAAAGAGGCTATATGGGCATTAGGGCGTATTGAAAAATTTAGATCATATTCTTAGAGGTCTCAAAAGTTGCATAGGCTTGTCAAGATAACCCAAAAAAAGTTTTATAAAAAATAAAGAACGTCTTCGTGCCCTGCAAGGACTAAGTTGTTTTTTGGGAAAAATAATAAAAAATAACGATCTTAAAATGCTTTGATTTTTTTAAGAAAAACCACATACAGTGAACTCTCGATAATACGGACTAATAAAAACAAGGAATGGTCACATTTACGAGATTGTCCACATTTGCGAATGCCAAAAGAAATGGAAAAATATCTATCAATTGGCCACAAATTGAATGATTTTTAACAATTAAAACAATTCTACCGCTTTCAGATAGAGTAAACCTGAAATTATATAAAATTATAAATTATATGGAAAAAAATCGGTCATCTATTTTTGTTGTTGTTTTTTTTTCAACTACTTCAAATAAAGCCTTTTCTCTAAGGGCCAGTTTTTCAGTGCGGGTTTAAACTCTAGTCAAATTAAACCGAGGTTAACTCACCAAAATTGGACGTTTAAGCTGGGTTTAAGCAAAGAAAAACACACCATATGATAATTTAAGTCAATTCAACTTAAATGAATGTTACAATATCCAGTTAAACAGAGTTTTAACATCCCTTTTTGATGAGTTAATCTCGGTTTAATTTGACTCGAGTTTAAACCCGTACTGAAAAACTGGCCCTAAGGCTTCTCAATACTTTTAGGTAGTTTTGCTCAACCAATTGAAAACAAACGTACGTATATGTTAAAAACAGACGTAAGTTATGTGCCATCTCGAGTATAACTTTCGCTTCGAATATCCTTCAAACAGGATACTGTGGGTAAAAATCGTGAATATCATCGTGTTCGGTGAGATATTGCTAGTTAAATTGTATTTAAATTTTTTCCTTTAGACATATGTTGTTTTTTTTAAAAAAAAAATCAAAGCATTTTAAGATCGTTATTTTTTACTGTTTTTCTCAAAAAACAACTTTGTCCTTGCGGGGCAGAAAGATGTCCTTTTATTTTCACAAAATTTTTTTTGGCAGATCTTGACAACCACATAAAAATTTTGAGACCTCTTAGAATGTGAAATTCGAAAAAAAAATGCAATTCGATACGCCCTAATGGGCATTTCGATCGTAGCTCATGCGACATGAGTTTGTCATTAAGCTTCGTTTTCTCGGAAGTTTATGTTATAAATGAAAAAAAATTTCTAATGTTCATATATTTAATAGAAGAAACAGTAATGATATGATTAACCAAAATTGTCGTTTCTGTAACTAATTCAGAATAGCAGTGGTAAATATGGGCGTAACTCACGGAACAAAAAATGGAAGTGTGTATAACAAGCAAGTTTAGATTGTAAAAATTCAGAGTATTTTCCCAAATAACTTGTTTTTGTTTTTAATTTTTAAATAAAGGAAAAATAGTGACGTTTCATAATAAACCCACTTTACTGATGAACTTTGCCTATTTAAAAATATTTAGAGTTTCAAAAAATCTTTGCCGTAACTTACGCGACATAGCCCACACGACAAAATTTCCGTTAAGAAAATGTGTAATTAAGAATACCAACTAAGGCTCTTAAAACTAGTTTTATATTATTAAATATAAAAAAAATATGTTTTACAAGAAATAAATTCTGATTTCAAAGAGTTAAAAAAAATGCATAAAATTAAATGCGTAACGTCTACACTTTAATTGTATACATTTTCGATGAATATGTTTTAGCGTCTTTAAAACAAGTTTTATCGACAAATTAAAAAAATTGATAACTTTTTATACCCACAATATTGCGAGTATTCGACCATTATACAACAGTATTTTACTAGATTTAAATGTTTCAGCTGTGATTGACATTTTCGTGGAAATGCCCATATGTTAAATAAGGCGATACATTCAAGTGAAACGCCCGCTTTTTGCTCTCTAGCAGAAGAGGGCTTAGACACATAAAAGAATATTATCCATTATCCATGAAAAACATACTTAAAATTCAAATGTCGGTTAAAATTTTAAAATTGTGTTTGGATTTTGACATTATAAGTTGAGTAGAGTAACTTCGGGTAATGTGATATAGGTATTTTTAATTTTTACAATTATTAGTAAGTTTTATAACTTAGCTTATAATGTTTTACAAAGGATATTTTTTGATGAGTTTTGCAGTGTTTTACAATTTTGGTGTTCTATAGCGTAACCCAATTTGGAGCTTTTTCAAGACAATGAAAAAATGTCATGTAGCTCCCCTTAATGAAATTGGCGGGTAAAGTAATATACCACGTTCAGATAATGTGTTATGCCATATATACCAATATCACATTACCCGAGTTCTATTCAATAGCAGTATCTATTTGTTCGGGTGATGAACGTGGGTGGTTCGGGTGGCGGAAAAGAAGAGGAAATTAGTTTGAGTTTTATTCTACAAGCAATTCAATTTTATTTTACCTTTGGGTGTAGGCTTTTTTTTGTATACAGTTTTAAACAATGTGTGTTTATTGTAATGTTGATTTCTTGCTTGTTGAGTGTTGATTGTTTCTATTGATGTTGCTGTTGCTGTTGCTGTTGATGTTGATGTTGATTGTTGGGTGGGTTGTCTTCTTTTTAAAGATGTCTTCTATTTGTTTAATGTTGGGTGGGTTTTGTTAAGATGTCTTCTTGGTTTTTGCTGCGAATTATCTCTGCCTCAGCTCCTTTGTACATCACGAAGGTGCCGAGCGAGCCGACCTTCGTGATGACTGCAGCGCCCTGTTTGCCACAACGGCGGGTAGATGGTTGGGTGCGGCTGTGTTCAGTAACCACATGGTTACGTGGTCACGTAAACACTATTGTTTTTTCAACCAAAATTAAAAAATAAATATTTTATTGAAAAGAAAAAAAATATTGTTGATACAATTTTATTATTTTAGTGGCATTTACATAAAAGAAAACAAACATAAAAACAAAATCAACTCAATACAAATACACATGTAAAAACTTAACAAAAAAAAATAACACCAAGTATAAAATGAATAGAATGAACAAATATGGTATGAATATATGGTATATCACATTACCCAACTTTGACTATATCACACTAGTCGAATTCAGTTTTCAAAATAATAAGGTTATTTTTGTAAAAATGCACTTTAGAAAATTAAAATTTCAACTGATTTGTGGCAAAATTTACTTCAACAACAACACATTTATCTATTTCAGCTTACAATTCTGCTTAAAATATTGTAATTCACTCGCAAAGCGCACGCAACAAAAAATATCGACTACACAGATAAAACAATTTTACAGCAATGAGAGCAAAAACGGTGAATGAGAGCGCGCATTAAACTGCAGCACGTCTTCTTTTTCAGTTGCCGTTATGTTCACATGTTTATTCTTGTCAAAAACTGTGTATTTAGCAAAAGATGCAGGTATATCACATTAACCGACCATATCACAATACCTGAAGTTACTCTACAATAGCATTCAAATGTGCCTTTCACATGAGTTTATGCAGAATACAATTATTTTAAGGAAATTTTTGATGGTTTTATGGCAGTAGGTCGGTCATAAATTGACGAGAGTTGGTTTTGTAATTGCCGAAGAGTTAGAGGTTTAATCACATAAATATGATATTTTGCCTAGCTCCACAAAAAAGAAAGTGCAGATGCATCAAATCGTACTATCGCGGAAGCCAATAGACATCGGCAATATCAAAATAATTTGTTCTG
This sequence comes from Tetanocera ferruginea, assembly GCA_958299015.1. NCBI lineage: Eukaryota > Metazoa > Arthropoda > Insecta > Diptera > Sciomyzidae > Tetanocera > Tetanocera ferruginea. Next base: position 147,657,652 of record OY282642.1, on the reverse strand, counting down.
AAAATGTATGCTGTAACAGATTCCTTATTGGTGCTGTTGTTTAGTTTGTAGCCGTATCCAGGTCCTTATCATAAATTTAAGGCCAAAAGAAAACGGTTAGCCCGTGTAAAAATAAAAAGTTAGAGTCGTTCAACGTTCGTCAAACAGGCAAACAAGAAAAATATATGCAAAAAGCAGTAAAGCGGCTGTGCAACGGGCTGTATCCTCAATCGTTTGGGTGCTCTGGCCCATATAAAACAATTTTGCTGATTCACGATCCACGTAGCGCAAAATGAGCATAATCGCTAATGAAAATTTTCTTCGAAAAATCAGCATTTTCAGCACTACCTCCTGAAACTGAAATCGAAAAGATGAACACCAGCTACGCTAACAAATTTAGAATAAAGTTGGGAAAAACAACCAAATGACAACAAAATCCGTATACAGGGGATCAATCTCCTGTCTACCATGTGTCATGTTACATAACTTGAACAAACACACTATAGAGAAAAAAAGACTGTTACCCATAATACCGTATTCATATGATAACTAACCGGATCTCCGACGTAACTGAGACAATTTCTTAGAATTGAACTTAAGTTTTCTGCCACAGGAAATCTATGTCAATTAAATAAGAACAATACAAAATTTGAAAAACTAAATAATATCTCAATGACATAAAATATCCCCCAGTTTCCTCATCAGGTGATGAGTATAATTTAAACCAAAATGTAAACAATTGTCCCTATTTCGTGTACAAATACACCAAAATGGGTGGATTAAAACAATACCATAATTAGTTGAATATCCCATTGAATATCTGTCAAATAAAACAATATAATATTATCAAGATAATCAATAGTTAATAAATTAACTAAACAGACATCATATTCAACCGCTCACACATAGTAAATTTACACGTAACTAACAAAATTTGCGCGTAAGTGGCCATGAGTGCAGTTTTCGGTCATGTCAGTAACTTTTAGTGCAAAAAATACATACTCGAACAAATTATAAACATCAATATATAAATATATTATATTAATATATAAATATATATATTGATGATCATCTCGGTCAAAATATATGATCAGCACTAAGTCCTTTTGCTTGCGTTAATTGATTATGTTCGTGACAAGTGTAAAAGCCCGTCCTACGATGAGAAGGAACCATTTAGAGTACAAAATGCGACAAAAAATTTATTGGATTTATATATAAAGGTTTTTATTGTAAAACATGTTTATTAAATTATTTTGATAAAACTTCTTTATATACAACATTTCTAGTAAAAAAATTCTTAGAATTTTTAACCAATTAACCTTGTTCCTTGCCATCTATAATGCTTTGTTTGACATCATTAGCCCGCTTAAACTGCCCATGACTAAATACCAGTTCTTTTAGAAAAACTCCTACTTTTTACAATATTTAACCTTGCAATTTATTTATGGTCATTGGAAATTGTCGCCTCCGGAGAGTGAAAGGCAAATCTGTGTTTGTCGGGGCCAAATCAATTGAAGGTATGAAAACTATTTCATGTTCGCCAGTGCGCCTGTCAATACCTGTGCGATGATTAATTAAGTTTTTAAGTTTTTCAAAACTAACCTCCTTCCATTACAGATATCTCTTTTGGTATGAAAATTTCGAAGAAGTATTATAATACTTCCAATTTTGAGGTTTAACTTATGCAGTGGCATTCCTGAAGAATACAATTCATTAAAAAACTCAGCAGGGTAATTTTGTTTTCGTTATCATCACTGTCTTCAATTTAATCCGTGCTCAGATCTCTCACTGTAACACCAACTAAAATATTAAGAACATGCTATCGCTAAATCTATTTAACCTTTTCAATGGATTTGTCCATTATATTGGACACTTCGGAAAAAATTTTTTATTTATATTTTCCAACGTCTTTTCTAAAATCAAATAGGTTGCTACTATGAAATGAAGTTGTGCCAACATGACAAAAATAATTTTAGGGAGATATAAAACGTTTAACTTAATAAATTTTAATAAATTTTGTTAATAAATTTTGTGCGTGTTAATAAATTTTGCAGAAAAGAAGTGATTATTGTGATTGGTGTGCAAAGTATAATTTTTTTTTATAATAAAAATTGCATAAATAACGCATTTGCATTTGTCTCCGGTTGTTTTAGTTGAACTAAAATATTATAATACAACGTTATCATGGTTTTGTCCATTATATTAGACAGTCTACCAAAAGCAAAGCAGCTCATGTAAAAATCAGAGGTATGTTTTTTAATCTTTTTATTGCTTAAATGATGGGAATATAAGCTCAAAATAAATTGTCCACGATTATTCTAGGCAAGCCATTGAAAGGGTTAATAAGCGAACCTTTAAAAACAAAATGAAATCGGGAATTTCTATGATATCTTCATCTCCATTTCCTAACTTGAGTAGCTAATCGCTAAAACTTGGATCAGAATACCGAACATTGTGATTTAATTCTAGCAATTCCAATTGACACCAACGTTACTGAATGTTATAATTGCAGTTCAGTTTATGCAGACTGAATAGGTTCTGGTTCTGTTAATTAAGAAGCACTGTAATAGCAAGACATGATGTTTGATGTATAGTAGTTGAGGAAAATGACGATAGTCATCAAGTACAAAGATTTCCAATACATAATTTAAGAACAGGTTCTGGTCCAGGCTGAACATGTTTTACGATAAAGAGCACGGAGCAGGAGATGGTAAAGATGGTTTTTTTTTATTGTCAGTCATAAGCATATTATAAGTACCTACACTCAGGGAAAAAATGCTGTTTTATCAAACAAATTAGGGGTTGAAATAACAGATTTCACTGTTAAATACCATCCAACAAATGAAACTTTCAAATCAGCAGTCGGTTGACTGTTGGTCTATAGAACACGAAATTCGTATAAAAACTTATTTATTGAAATTTTATCACTGGTTTGATAGTTCATGTGTGTCCGAGTATGCTGACGTGTGCATTTTGTACTCGAGTCTCCACGGTTCAAATCCGGCAAGGCCAACCATCATTTTAATTTTGATTTAAAATATTTATTTTTATTTATTTTGCATTGTTTTTTTTTTTGTAAGATTGTTAGCATTTTATTTTGAAGGTTATTTTTGACCAAACTATTAAGGAAACAGAATTATTATTATTTCAATTATTAAATTACAATTTTTGATACTTACACAGCTAATGTTCGAACCCACGTCCCCCGCATGACAGTCTTGTGCACTTCCACTGAGCTATTGGCAACGATAATATAAATATAGCAAAACACATCTTAAAACTATTGCTTAGGAAAAAAGACGATTCAACAAAAACACAAAAATATTTCAACAGATGATTGTAACAGCACAAAAATACTTTGAAACGTTCATTCAACAAAAAAAATTGTTTACTTAAACGCAAATAATTTAATCGAACAGTGTTTTGAAATAACAGTGGCCGACTGTTAATATTACAGTTGACATTTTTCTGAGTGTATAATATTTTAACTATAACCGTTAGCTATCGAAATGGAACCCTACTTGCTCTACAAGTTTTTGCTTGGTTTTGCATCCTCCATCGTTTAAATATAAAGGGTGATATTTTAACAATTTGATTTTGTAATTTGTTCATGTAAATGAAATATTTATATGAAGCGATACATCAATACGTGCTATTTACTTTTTAAAGATTATTTTATGTAAATGTTGCCCGTTACTATGCCTGAGATGGTCCATTCGTAAGCTTTTTATTGCTGGCTTGTTCCTATACTAGGTACACTTAATGTTGTTCCAAAAATAATCGTCTAGTTGGGTCAAAGCATGATCTTGGTAGACATTGGACTGCTCTAAAACGTGAGATAAATTGCGCACCAAACTTGCTTCAAAATAGGTTCATCTTAATAGGTTCGCTTGTTGAGCACTATTTGCTAACGTGCGTGGTTGACACACTTAAATTTGTTCTTTGCACAAACTCTTCTTTCGCTGAATGTCGATTAAATACAACCACATATTTCGAAGCTTGTGGTCCATTCGCAACATCTCTATAAAGACCGCAAGCTTTATTCGCAAGCTTATTGTATTTAGTCTCAATCAACTGTAAATAAAAGTCAGTTGGTGTGTTTTGCTGATTTTTAACAGATTAAAAAAGAAAAATCCTGGCTGAGCTTACAGCACACATACGAAAGCATGGCTGCACTTTTTGGATTAACGAAGAAAGCAAAGAAAATTATCCTTAGTGATGTTTAAGCGGTTGGTTGGGCGTTAGCTATATCTTCATGTCTGTTTCAATTCGATGATAGTCTTTTTTCTTTTTCTTTCTCATAAACAAGCCATATAACATAAAGCTGCCTTCACGCCAAGCTGTCTTCAACAATAAGCTTACAAAATCTGCAGGTGGCAACTGAAGATATCCTTTTTTTCTCTCCCTTCATTTTTTTTTTATATTCATTTTCAAACTTCCTTGCGTAGCGCTTAACATTTTTCTTAAAGAAGTTATAGAAATTCTCGACACGTAAGAATGAAATTAGAAGCTGGCCCAGAATAAGAAAAAAAATAAATAAACGAAAGGTTCAACACACTAACTGACTGAGTGAAAGAGATTTTAATTGAATGTGTTAGTCTTTTCAAGTATCCCTTGAAGGGATTCCCATGGTGTATTAAATAAATCACCTCTACAATCATAATCAGATAAATCAATAATATAAGAGGATTTAAGGGAATTAGTCTGGCAGAAAAAGGCAGATACAAATAGAATGGAATGCTCTTTCATTCTTCAAAGCACAAAAAAAAAAAAACACAGAGAAAAAAAAACCTGTATATATAGCATGCCTTTTGATGAAATGTAAGCTTTTGTTGTTTACATATTAAGATTTGATTAGAGTTTGTTAGATTTTGTTAGGCTTTATAATAATATATCGATGTCAGTATTAAATGTCGAAGAGAGAGAATCTGTAATTTATTACATAAATACATCTCAAGACAAATCTCAAAGTGGTCAATTGAATCACTTAAGAAAATAATGGGATGAAATCGTTTTAAGACAAATAATAATAATCATTAAGGTTTGTCCATCAAAAAAGTCCTTTTGTCTTTAGTCTATTAATGATAGCAACATATTTGATGACTTAATGTTCTTCTCAACAAAAAGCGGTAAGCAATTATTAATATCTGCATTAATATCTGTTAATATCTGCAAAATCCCGACATCACTTCCAAAAAGATTGCCCAAGAAATTGAAGTGTGTGTAAAAATTATTGCAAGAACCATAAAACTATACAAAGAGTCTACTTATTTATCAAAAAAACCAGAATCAGGTAGAAAAAATGGTCGAGGAAACCAAGGGGTGGCTCAAAAATATAAGGGTACGTTATGCAGTGGTAACAAAAAATTAGGAAAAATTTTACAACCTGTGGAGATACTACGAAAAGGACGCCGAAGCTAAGCAGAGGGCTTGAAAACTATGCCACGAGTATCTGACCAAATTTAACTGCATAATCATGAACGTTGAAATGTACCGCAATGCAAATTTCAAGCAGTTAGCCTGGACAATAATATTGTGCTTCAGTTAAAAATGATGGAGCATCCAGGAAATTTAACAAACACAAAACATAACAAATTTTCAAAGAAGTTCATGGCTTCTCGGGCTATTTAAAAATGTTTCCTTCAAGTTAGGAATTTGTAACAGATCGCATAAGTAACCCCGAAATATAATAATCTCACCATGGTACCAAAAAGTAGAAAAAGCCATACACTAAAGTCAACAAAAAGACGGTAAAAACCTACTGTAGGAAGACTTCAATAAAAAGATAACTCAAGTTTTTAAGAGTGACCTGTTCAGGCTAGGATATAGAAAGCGTCATTGGTCCTATCTTTAAACTCCAAAGCTATTTAGCTGATAATTCCAGTATTATGCTCATGCTTAGATTTATTCTTTGCCGTAGTAATTTCTATCGTTTTATGCGTGCTAACACGTACTTTTTATAATCATGTTCTTAGTTGTACCCCACTACATGATGATACTTTTTCAGTCGGAATTTTCAGGCTTTGAACCCGGAATTTGTGATAGGTATCTTTGTCTTAAAAAACTTTTCTTGAAATTTTTACTTACAAATCAATGGAAAACATTTCGTGAAAAGAACATTTAAGGTGATTAACCCTTGTTTGGCAGACTCTTCTGGTATATTTTGTTCCTAAGACTGGCAGAAGCTCGGAGAGTAATCCAAAATCTTTCAGACCCATCAGCGTTATGTCCTTCATACTGAAAAGTATGTAGAAAATCATTGACAAATACATACGGGAGAATGCCTTGTCAATGTATCCGCTATGTAAGACACACCATGCTTATCAAATGGGTAAATCAACAGAGTCAGCACTTAATGACCTCATAAGCATAATTGAAAAACCTATTGACTGCAAGGAATTATGTAATGTCGCTTTCCTTGATATCTAAGGAGCCTTCAATAATACGACATATGAGTCAGCAAGAATGGCACTTAACAACCCTAATGTGCCACCAGTTATAAGCAGGTGGATTGTGACGATACTAAGTCGTAGATTTATCTAAACCTGCTGGGATAATACTGTCCTCAAAGCAACTACAACCAGGGAATGCCTACAAGGAGGTCTCCCATCAACTTTGCTTTGGTCCTTAAATGTAAATAAGCTCCTAGTGTGCAAGGAAACCAAAATTTTGTCAATTTAGACCATACATTTCCCTCTGAACCACATCTGCACAGAGGGCCTCGCCGAACCTGAACCCACTCTTCACCATATGAACCGCACCTAGGCAAAAACCCGGTCATATCGCGAACCGCCCCTGTTCATAAACACACAGATGTCCGTCCCGGCATTAAACAATAACAAAACATACAGCAAGTCAGTGGCATGATCACAGTAGCACAACAACAAAACAACATAACGAAGTTGCATCAAGCAAAACCAGCAAAACATACAAACAACATGCATTCTATGTACCCACAAGTGGTAATAATAAAATACATAGGGGTCAATAAACAGCGACTATGACAACAACAACATGCAGGGCAAAAGGTTGCCGCTAGTTTTGGCAAGCGAGATTCAAGGCCAAGATCAGATAAAAATTTTGTGACATAAACAAGGTCCCGTTACCCTTTTTTGGGATAAAAGGTGTCAGGGAACCAACAGTGGGTCCCTTTTGAAGTCAACACGCAAGCAACGCACATCGGTGAGTCAAGTGAACAAGTGACCAAGGACAGGAAGTAAACCAGTGACAGTGAAAAGGTGACCAAGTATAGCAGTGAACAGTGTTTTCTTGTGGGTCCGAGTGGTATCATATCGGCCGGCCGGTCATAAAACATCCTAGTGATATGACGAAAGCTGCTTTTTCTGTCGACCCGAGTCATTTCATACCGGGCGGTCTGCTCTAAAATGATTCCATTTTTGTTCAACACAAGCTAGGTGACATCTACGACCGAATTTTTTCTGGCCCGAGTGGTTCCATACCGGGCGGCCCATCGTTATTTCAAGTACGTTATTTCAATACATTCAGGCAGGCGAACGCACTTACCCCTTCTTTTAGCCATTCTTAAGAAGTGCTTCTATCAGGCCTCTTTTGAGCTATCGGAGTGGAAGGCCTGCGAAATTTTCCCATTTCATATAAAAAAGAAAGTATACTTGGATATGAGTGTGGAAGCACTTCGAAATCCATATGAAGGCCTGCTAGTAGCGCTTCGAAGTGCTGCCATTGCCGACTGGGAAACTATTTCAGCTAATAACAACAATAAAACTCACGGAAATATTATTTTCAATTACCTTTTAAACTAAATGGAATTTGAAAAAACTTCCTAAGAAAACAACCTTCGTTACTAGGAAGGAAGCATAGAACAGTTCAGAAAAATAAATTTTAAGATCGGTCAATCCATTCGAGAGTTTTAGGTCTCTAAACAGCTTTAAGCAACCTGTTCCATGGGGCTCGCTCCAAAAATACAAGCGTCCTGCTCCGTGCTCTATTTCGCTCAAACTGTTATAGTTGTTATTACTATGCTTTTTAAAACATGTTTAGCCTGAACCAGAACCTGTTTCGCTATTACAGTGCTTTTTATATGAACAAATTGTTAGCCTAAAAGTATGCACACAAAATTTATTTGATATTTACCAGTAATAACACATTGATGACGACTGGAAAAAAAAACAACATTTAAGGTGAATGAAAAATGTCATATTGTCTGCTACTTAATTATTTTGAATACGACCTGTCGTATGACAGTCTTCAATACTAATATTTTATAATATTGGTGTTGAGATGTCCTTCTACGAAATTCAATTTTGTTCGAGTTGGCCAATTGCAGCGTATATAATTTTGTTTATTTAAACTATACACTTTTTCGTGAGGCTCTGCCCACAACTCTTGCAAATAAAAAAGCGCTTGTCAGTATGTATGGCTTATTTAAGTTAAAAAATCAAGCAGATTTCGGGTTAAAAAACTGCAAAGTTCAAAGTTTATCTTTGAAAACAACAACATGTTTGCCATAAGCCAAGATAAATGCCTATTTATAACATATCAAAAAATATTAATTTTGAACAAAAAAGACAACCCAGACAAGTATTGAAGCATGCCCTTGAGCTCAAAAATAATATTTAAATTGGCAAAGCAAGTTATTTTCATACATTTCATTGCTACGAAAATAATCAGAAAATATTTTCGAGTACTTCATAAATAAAAAAATACAAAAACAATATAAAGCAGACGAACATTTCTTTGAATATTTGCCCAAGAGCAAGCAATACTTAGTTATCGATAACTTAAATCAATCAGTTTTAAGTTTTAAACTAGAAATTTATTACGTTTTATGAACTTTAACAAGCATTTAATATGAGTTATTTTCAAATATTGTTTCTTTTAAGTATGAAACTTAATTGAGCTGTCATTAAAATTGCACCTCACTGCTATTATTTTCTCTTTACTTTTTCCATTAAAACTATAATGCAACAATATTGCCAAGTCTGGCTACTCAGTCCAAGTAAGTTAAAAAAAATAAACTTCTTCGCGCACATGTTGCAAATTTTCGTCATTAAAGCAAAGTAGTTGAGGAGTGTTTTGCGCAAACTTTGCGAACTAAAATGAATTTAAATGTTGAAACTTGGCTAGCTGGCATCGACATCAACCATGGCCACTCTCTTAACGTGGCTGCTACGTGGCTTTGGCAGTCAGTTTAAATGAGCGCACGACAACAAATCTTGTAGATAATGAAACAAGTTACAGCAAAACCAAGTTAAGAATAAAAGAAAAATAAAAGAAAAACAAATATAACTCAAGAACTGAAGGATACAAGCTTGCAACACTGCTGCTGCTGTTGCTGTTGCTCAATGTATGTGCTGTATGCTGCATGCGTTGTTTGCTTGTTGTAGCCAAAGTGAAGAAAAGAACAAAAAACAAAAATTAAACAATGCAGGCACGGTTTTTCGACCATTTCTTGCTGTTGATTTTTTTCGTCTAGTTAGTTATTTTTATTTTTTTTTGGCAACCGTTGCAGCTTCATGTTGCACAAAAAGGATTTTTGGTGGAATTAATGGCTCAGCGGTTAGCCCACATACTGCGCTGCGTAGATTCTGTGGAATTTAACAGCGAACCACTGAGTCCAACCACACTGCGCATAAGTGTGGGTGTGGGCGTTGTGCAACCTGCGGACCCGTGTTAGCTAAAGATTTGCTAAAAGCCAAGCGGAAGGATTTCTATGTTTAACCAGGCTAGCAGTTTTGTTGTATTGTTTTTCTGTAGTCTTGTTTATGTTTTGCTTGTGCAATTTTGCAGAGTTGCTGTAATTATTTTTCCATTTTCCTGCCATTGTTTACTTAACAATTAGCGCAAATTCGCTTAACTCCTACGTGCTCAGTGTTTTTTTTTCGCCCACAGTTTCTTTACATACTTAAATATTTCATAAATAAAGCGCAGATATTGACTGGCGGCGCATCTTACTGCTATTTTAATCAGTTTCAGTGAATTTTTTTGTTTTTCGTCTTATCTGTCGTTGTTATCCTTTTATTGTGGTCACGCTTATACGAATTATTTTCCGACTCGTTGTGTTCTTAACCTGAAGCTTTGCAAGTCAGCGGTATGTTATCTAAGATGCAATCATGTGAAAATGTTTGCCCGACTCAAAATAAATTTTGCTCAAATATTTTAAAAATATTGAATTTTTGTCTGTATATTTTTTCTTGATATTAAATTGTATACGTGAAAGGTTTTTTATTAAATTTTTTATTGCAATAACTCTGCTATATGTAATCGACCATATTTTTAAGCAGCCATGACGCGTTTTTGTGGCCATTTATATAACTGTTTATACACTTGTATTCAGCACAAAACAACGATGAAACCGCACAACCAGTCTGTGTTTGGCAGTGCCGGAAGTGGTAAAAGCTTTTTTAAAGCGAAACGCCCAGCACAGATTCATCAGCCGGAAAGATGATGGCGATTGTTTTCTGGGATTATCATGGCTGTGTGCACATCGATTATTAAAGGAAAGAAAAAACAAAAAAAAAAAAAGGAAGAAAAAAATAAAAATCAACGGATAAACGAATTGAGCAGCAATATTGTATCATTTCCCAAAATCAAGCTTTATTTCTTTTATTTATTAAAAGAGAAAATAAAAGTTCTTAGATATATACGAATACCCGTCAAAGCTCGGTAGAAATTTTTTGGTTAAACTTAAGAACCTTCAAATTTTAAACAACTTTCAAAATTCTGACCGTTTAAGTTGGGTGAATTTAACTTAACATCTTGATTTTAATCAAGGATCTAGAAAGCTATCAAAGAATTTTTCTATGAAATGTTATTTTTTAAAAAAAAACATTATTTACTCCCGAATAGCTTCAGTTTAGCTAAAGTTTATTTCTCAGTTCAGTATAATATCATGATTATATTAAAGTTTTTTATAATGTACATATTTTAACTCAGATTGAATTAATTTTTAAGCCATTTTCTTGCAATTGTCTGTAGAAGCTAAAGGCATCTATTGGGTCTTTCACGCCCCATAACTTTTAGTTCAGACCAATCAGCCAATAAGTTGGCAGGGAAATTCTGCTTAGAAACCCATGCATAGAACGAAAATAAATCAAATCTTTGTAACGAATTTCTGGATGCATTGCGTGATTATTATTTAAGAAAGCAAGCAATCAATGTTGCTCTGAATACAACTCTGTTAATAATTTAAGTTGATTAGATGGTTACTCAATTTGTCAAATATTACCTTTTTATAGCTTATTATAACTCTAGGCATTATTTTAACATCCTATCAAAATTTAATTTGAATTCGCTCTTGGGTTTATGCGTTAACTTAGCACGGACAGACAAACATTTACAAATGTTTAATAAGTATGTGTAAAGAAAGGGTTGCCATTAAGTAAAATCAACATATAAACGTATGATTACTCAGCTGTGGATGTGTGGAACCAATATTAACTGATGTATCACAAAAACAAAACAATAAAATTGTAAAAGAAAATATGGCAACTTAATTATTATGAGTTAAGGAAAAGGAAACATATGATTAATCAGAGCCATTTTTTTTTTGTTTGTTTATTTGTTCTGCTGTTTAATCAGATTCATTTTCATTCGTTATTAAGTTCTGTTGTATCAGATTTGTATCTGAGTATACAAACAAATATCTTAATATATAAAAGACAAGCGTCCTGCTCCGTGCCCTTTATCGTAAAACATGTGCAGCCTGAACCAGAACCTGTTGTAAAATTATCCATTTGAAATTTTTTTACTAACTAAAACTTTTGCTCTATATCGTAAAACCTGTTCAGCCTGGACCAGAATCTGTTGTAAAATTATCTATTTGAAATCTTTGTACGTATTTTCTTTGAGTATGTATATGTATATGTATATACTCAAAGGTATTATACTTTTTAGAACCAGTTCAGCCTGGACCAGAACCTGTTGTAAAATTATCCATTTGAAATGTTTATACTTACTAAACCTTTTAAGACCTGTTCAGAATGGACCAGAACCTGTTATTAAATTATTTATTGGAAATCATTGTACTTGAAGACTATCGTTATTTTCCTCAACTACTATACGTCAAACATCATGTCTTGCTATTGCAGTGCTTCTTAATTAACAGAACCGCAACCTATTCGGTCTGCATAAACTGAACAGCAATTATTACATTCAGTGACGTTGGTGTCAATTGGAATTGGTAGAATTAAAGCACAATGTTCGGTCTTCTGATCCAAGTTTTAGCGATTGGCTCCTAAAGTTAGGAAATGGAGATGAAGATATCATAGAAATTCCAGATTATTTTGTTTGTAAGGGTTCGCTTATTAATCTTTTCGATGGCTTGCCTAGAATAATCGTGGACAATTTCTTGAGCTTATATTCCCATCATTTAAGTAATAAAAAGATTAAAAAACATCCCTCTGATTTTTACATGAGCTGCTTTGCTTTTGGTAGGCTGTCTAATATAATGGACAAAACCATGATAACCATGTATTGTAATACTTTAGTTCAACTAAAACAACCGGAGACAAATGCAAATGCGTTATTTATGCAAATGTTATTATAAAAAAGAAATTATGGTGATCGTGGCGTGCAGGTTAAATGTGAGGCTTAGTACGATCGGAGCCCGAGTTCGATCCCCAGTCGCGGCGAAAAGTTTTTTCGATTTTCAGATCGGTCACCACCTCTCTGCAGACAATGGCAAACCTCAGAGAGTAAATAATGCCATGTAAAGCTTCTTGAGAACATGAACTTTAGCCGTTCGGAGTTGGCATAAAACGTGTAGGTCCAGTTCTCGGTTAATTGTGTGCAAACCTTTAATAACACACATAACACAATTGATGATAAGAAGCTCGGTCAAAGTCCTTTCAAGGGCTGAAATGGCCAATTTGTTTTTTGTTTTTTTATTATAAGAAAAAACATTATAATTTATTAACACGCTATATAAAAAAATTGAAGCCTACTGTTGGGCATAAAATCGAAAATCTAATTAAGTTAAACGTTATATATCTCCCTAAAATTATTTTTGCCATGTACTGCATGTATTCCATGTTTTGCAACTTCATTTCATAGTACCAACCTATTTGATTTTATAAAAGACGTTGGAAAATAAAAAAAAAATTTTCTCCGAAGTGTCCAATGTAATGGACAAATCCATTGAAAGGGTTAAATAGATTTTTGCCGATACTTTGAGTCCGAATAACATCAACCGTTATTCCAAAATTGCTATCCTGTGCCCAAAAAATTCCGATGTGAACGAAGTCAACGAGCAAGTTCTTAATATTTTAGTTGGTGACACAGTGAGAGATCTGAGCACGGATTAAATTGAAGACAGTGATGATAACGATAAACAAAATTACCCTGCCGAGTTTTTTAATGAATTTTATCCTTCAGGAATGCCACTGCATAAGTTAAACCTCGAAATTGGCAGTATTATAATACTTCTTCCAAATTTCAATACCAAAAGAGATATCTGTAATAGAAGGTGGTTAGTTTTGAAAAACCTAAAAACTTAATTAATCATCGCACAGGTGTTGACAGGCGCACTGGCGAACATGAAATAGTTTTCATGCCTACAATTGATTTGGCCCCGACAAACACAGATTTGTCTTTCACTCTCCGGAGGCGACAATTTCCAGTTAAACTGACATTTTCAATGACCATAAATAAATTGCAAGGTTAAATATTGTAAAAAGTAGGAGTTTTTCAAAAAGAACTGGTATTTAGTCATAGGCAGTTTTAGCGGGCTGATGATGTAAAACTAAGCATTATAGATGGCAAGGGACAAAGTTGATTGGTTAAAAATTCTAAGAATTTTTTTACTAGAAATGTTGTATATAATGTTGTATATAAAGAAGTTATAAGAAGTTATCAAAATAAATTAATAAACATGTTTTCAAATAAAAACCTTTGTATATAAATCCAATAAATTTTTTGTCGCATTTTGTACTCTAAATGGTTCCTTCCCGTCGTAGGACGGGCTTTTACACTAGTTAATAATAATTGAGAAGTGGCTTTTGAATCATGAAACAATTTTTTTCTTCAATGCTAAACATGTTTAGAAAATTCCATAATAATTGCTGGACATCAGAATACGAATCCTAAATGTTTACCCTTAAGTTCAGGTTCTCATGAACTTGTCTAAAAATTTAATGTTTTTTGTTTTCACTCCTGAAGGAATACATTTATTTAACCCCAGAGTACTAATGTTAGTCGATTCGACTAACATCGATTATATTTTGTAGCACAGCTTTTTATAAAAGTGTTTTTTGAAAATGAATTTTAAAAATAAAAATATTAACAAAAGGGCAAACATGTTTTTTTTCGCTTAAGACACAGGCCCGTAGTCAGAAAATTGTGGGTCGGAGGGCAACATAATTTTTTCGAAATTAGAAAACCATAAAACTAGAAAAAATTTAAAATATAAAATGGGGGGTATTTTAAACTTAATTTTTTTTTTAAATTTATTTTAAAGTGTAAAATTAGGTCATTTTTGATATGGGCATCTCCCAAAAAAGGTCCACCAAAAGTGAAGAAAAATATTAAAATAAAACACTCTAGCAGCTTTAAACTTTATTTTTTTTTTATTTTGATTAGTATTACTGCTATGTCACTTGAATTCAACTTATTATGATGTATTTTTATTAAAATTTATAATGAACATCTTTACTGTATTTTACTACTGTGGAAAAATTTGTCGCGTCCATGATGACGCGTCCGTATTCGTGCTATATCTATTTACAAAAAGATAAGAGATTATTCTTATATTTCATGAGTCTACAAAGAATAGTTATCCTTTGACGTCCATTAACATGTATATTATATTTAAAAAAAGTTCTCATAATTAGCTAAATTTTGCATATTTCTATACGAGCTTAAGAAAACTTATATTTTTTGTTGCGTCCGTTCCATTGAATGATTGCTTATAACTTTGTACTAATTTGTACTAAATCTCGACATTATTTTTATAAAATGTAGCACTCTTTCGTCGCGTTAGAACACTTAAATACATAACGGCTCATTTTGTTTCTTTGTTGTTTTTCGAGTAATTAAAACCGTGCGAATGTTGCGTCCGTGCCACTGGGAGATGCCCATATATCAAAAAAATGTATGTTAAAAAATTAGTTAAAAAAAAGTATTTTATTTATGATTAATTAATTTTAAGTTTTAAAATAGCTAATTTATACTAATTTAATAAATTTTGGAACAAATATTTTGTTGATATTTTTAAAAGTAGTAAATTTTACCCATAAAATTGAATTAAAAAAAAAATTATTTCGAAACACCCCCCATTTTTTTTATTTTAATTTCTTCTAGTTTTATGGTTTTCTAATTTTGAAAAAAATTTGGTTGCCCTCCGACCCAAAATTTTCTGGCTACGGGCCTGTTAAGAATTCTTAAGGCAGTTTTCTAGTCTAGTGGTATACATTTTTTGTGGTTTTTAAAATTCGAAAGAAAAAAAAAGAATATTTTTACGACACAGTTTTTTAATATATATTTATTTATATTTTAATGCTACAAAAAACCAAAAAAAAAAATCCTGAAAATTTAAATCTCTAAACGTGTTTTTCTTAAAAATACCTTCTCTAATATTTCTGACGTGATTTTCAAGTTCTAATGAACCGTTCTTTTTATATACTTTTATGGTTGAAACTATAATTATGTGAATATTTTGCTCTTTACTATTTCTGAAAAATTAAAAAATTTGAAAAAATAGTTAAATAATCTCTTTTTTCAAACAGCCATTTTGTAAAAAAAATTTTTAAATTCCAAAGTTTAGACCACCGACATTCTTACTTATTAAGAATCTATTTTACTTTTCTTCTTTTCGATCACCAGCAAGGTTGGAATCATGCCAACAAGGAGTCCACCTTATTTTTCACGCCCTCACTTTAGCAGCCTGTAAATTTTTCATTTATTAAATATTTTTTTTATTGTTAAAATTATAATAAGTATATAAAAGAAAAATAGCTGGCAAAAATATTAATTGTTTGTTTTTTATTAAATTTTAAAAATTACCTACTATTCGAATATTAGTTATTATGACCTCTAAAATGAAAATTTAAAATTGCATTTCTGTTATGTCAGAAATGTCTTGAAATTCAATCGAAAGTTCGAACTTCAAATTCTGAAAATTGCAGGTTTTGTACTAATGATATTGCAAATTCCATTCTTAGAACCCGACATCAAATCATCATTTTCATAAACTCAACACAATTTTCAAATACAACATTTGAAAACACAATTTCTGTTGTATGACGTATCTTAGTGATACTCTAAGAAATCTGTTTAAAATAATATAAAAAAAAAAATTATTAAAGTAGACCCTGAATTTGAACAACATTTACAAAATTCTATTAGTACATTCACGTTGCATGCAAACAGAATAAAGACAGAAACACTTTGGTCTAGACAGGCACTATTTCGTGCAATAACAGCCATAAATTTTGGCCCCACACATATTTAGAGTTTGCTATAATTGTCTGCAAAAATGGCAGAGTTCACTAAAATACTCATCAATAAATCAAAATTACTAAATTCGATAAGCACTTTAGTGCTTTTAGTGCAAAGGTTAAACGTAGAAAATTTAATATATTACCAGCTATACGTGCCTTTTAACTTAACTGTACTATGTTGAAAGTTCAAACAAAATATTACCTTAGTCAGTGTTGTTTAGCAAACTTTATTCAGATTTTAAGCTGGGTGTTTTGACAATAATTCACGTTTGCTTATTTTTCCCCTTTTTACCTGATGAACTTATGACCTTTGTGGGTTTAACACATGCGAGTTATTTTTTTATGACCTTCATGTGTGCTTGGAGTCTCGGTACTGATTTCATACAACTACTCTGGGGAGTCATACAGTTGCTATGTTTGAAACAGAGGTTGAAGTGCGGCTCGCATTAACATGGTGAAAAAAATGCTTTGGTATAAAGTACAAAAATATTTTCATAAAAAAAAAAAGAAAAAAGAAGTGCTTACTTTAAGCAAATTTTGTTGTGCTTGTTTTGTTGTAGCTTTGCTTTCATAACCAAGTTGACAAAAATTGTTGACTACAGCTTCTGAAAAGGCACTCAAAAAATTAATGGCGTTTTCGTTTCTACCAAAAAATGTTGCCTTTTCATTGCCCTTGCCTTTTTTCGTGTTCGATTCTAAAATAAGTGCAAACGGGTGAGTAAATTCTGTGTTCGTTTCTTAAAATGTCACACTCACTGAGGGCAAAAAATGCGCATTTTCTGCCTTGCAAACTTTCTCAGGGTAGATGATTGCCCTGCATATCAGCTGTTTTTAAAACGATAATATTATGACATGCGTGCGTTAGACAAGGATGGTTATATTCGTTTATTTAAGTTGACATTTTTCGAGTAGGCAAAAACATGCACTTTTACAGGGTTGCGGGCAACATTGAAAACATTTTGCACTGCGACAGGGCAACATTTTTTGGTAGAAACGAAAACGCCATAAGTGTTTGTTTTTTAGAATGCGTGTGTGTGTGTGTGTGTATATATGTGTGGCTGCTTTTATTTCTCTCTGACTCTCTAACAGCTTTGTAAACGACTAAATTGCTTGAAGTGTCTGTGGTTGAGCATGCAAAGTGGCTGCAACTTCTTAAGAAGTTACCTTTATTTTCTATTTTAATTTCATTACTTTAAGGCTAAGAATAAGAAATAATCATAATATAGAAAGAATTTTTACATTCCTTGGTACTCTAAGGCCGCGTTCATAGTGCAAGCTGAAGCTGTTCAGGCTTTTGCTAGCGATATCATGACGCTTTTTCTTGCTGTTGGTGTTCATAGTGGGCACTTTTTGCTTGCGCTTTTAGACGTTTTTTGAGCTTTTTGAGGCGCTTTGAAGCTGCAGATCAAAACATTAACAAGAAATCAAACAAAACAGCAGACTTATGCCAACAAACGAAAAAGAAAAAACAAGCGTCAAAAAGTATGAAACAGCAAAGCATAAGTACGACATGAAACAAAAAATCAACACTGTGTACCGGAGCGAGATAGAAGAAAAAAGTATCAAAAAGCCTCAAAAGTGGCGTAACCTTGAATTTAAGCTTGCACTATGAACACTTAACGCTCTTTTCATATGATTGTACACAAAGCGTTTTTCAGCAGTTGTAAAAAGTTTCAGCTTCAGCTTCCACTATGAACGCGGCCTAAGGTAGCAAAGTCCTTCTGCTTAAAGTAATATTTTAAGCTGAGTATGTTTTTGTTGTTTTCAGAAAACTACATTCCGCTTGCTTGAATCGTTCTTAAGTTTGTAGTTTATTGAAAATAATTGGTTGCTAAGCCTTTTTTAAGTTGTTTTGCCTGTTTTTATTTAATATAAAAATTTCTAAAAAACAGTTAATTAAAAACGTTACCAACTTTGAGGTTTCATTTATACACAAACCTTAACGAATATCAAAATATAAGTGGTTATGGCGAAATCTCCCGAGCAAAATAAAATAAAAAAAACAAATATTTGTGTTGAGTTTTAACTGAAACTTACTTATATAAACAAAATATGTGTGTGTTGAGTTCGGTAGAGTTGCCGAGTGATAGTTTCACCTAGTTGTTGCAGCCTATAGTACACCACGGCACCACCAAATACAGAGACCAAACACAAAGAAGGACTTTGTGTGAAGGACCGTGAATTGGCTTCGGCGTTGATTTTTGCGTATGGCCGGGCGGCTCAGTGCTAAGGGTTATCGTAATGAACCCATTTCTCATCATCATCATCAATATAAATTGAGTTCGTCTTGTAAAAAAATGTACTTAAAAATGGAATCCATTAAAGTTTCAATGAACACCTGCGAATGACGACGCGCCTGTGACCTCATATAATCCCATTGCATACGATTGGCCGTAGAACCATCCATATTTGTCCAAATGCTCCATGAAAATCATAAAAGTACAAATGATCCGCTTGTGACCTCTGATAATCTCATTGCATCCGATTGGTTATAGAATCATCCATTTTTTTTAAATGATTCATGGAATCCTTGAAATTGCCAATGACCCGTCTGTGACCTCAGATAATCTTATTGCATCCGATTGGTCATTGAATCATACATGTTGATTCAAACCAGCGTTACTTGTCACGGTTAGAAATTGAAGCATAACGTATCTAGTTGAAAATTCCACCTTCAAAAAGAACGGTATAAAACTTTTTTTTTTTATTTGAAGTTACTCTAAAATTCTATTCAGAATAAATACAGCTGAAGTCGTAAACATTCTTGATTAATTCGTCTGTTAGTTCGGACTCAAACCATTGTTTGATAATTTTTTTCCTTCGAATTTATAAGGGGTTTCGAACACCTAATTTCAACTAAATTCACCTAAATTCACCTAAATTCACCGCCGTTTCATTTGTTTCATCGGTTTTACTACCCGTTTCGTTCGCCGTATGTTGTATACGCGGCTAAAGAAGTTTCACTTCAATAAACAATACAATAAAGCATTGGTTCTAAAAGAGGTATTTTACAGCTTAGCTTTCTCAACTGAAGCATAGAAGACCGGATATTTTTCTTGTAGTATTTTTCACGTGAAGTTAGTACACCTGTTTTTATTTTATATGACATTATATGTATTTGTTTCTAAGTTTATCTAGACGGAAAATGTTTTTTGTGTTGTCACAAATTAAAAAAAAATTACTTTACTTTTAATTAATTATTTAACTTTAATGGCAAAATGATTTGAGGATTTGAAGAAGCCATTACCTTTTTTTTTGACAAAATAAAATAATGAGAAAAAAAATTGAGTGAGATGTGGTGTATATATAAAAGTGTAGATATAAAATTAAAAATATCATACACACACCATTTTGAAGTTAAACAATACCAAATATGAAAAAAATTTTTTACAGAATTTATTTAAAAAATATCACTTAAATGACTTCATTTATAAGCTGCTTCATTAAGATTATCTCAATAGATCATGTCAAGGCTAGATTTGCTCAAAAGAGTGATAATGGCATAACTATGAGTAAGAGTAGGGAAATGTGTGAATTGGTTCATACCAAAGTAGGATTTCAAAGTGGTCATAACATTGCGAAAAAAAAAAAAAATTGTATTACTCTTCGACAGGTAGTTTTAACATAGAAGATAACTCTAAATAATGCAGAATGAAGCTCATAATTTGTAGATATCTTAGTTTAAATGTAACATTCACACATACCAAGTTTTATTCATGCAGCTAAAATATAAAATTCTTTATAAAGTTTTCAACGGTTCGAAATTTACGTTCACTTTTTCAAATTTGTACATTGTAACGCTCATTCTTTCCAAAAAAGTGAAATTTTTTATAAGGAATTTTCAACTTATTGTAATAAATTGACTTAATGAAGAAAATTTTTAGCTAAAAGTAAAAAAAAAAGAGAATCAAAATTGCTTCGGCGCACATAGGGGTATTTGGCTCGAAAAACCGCTCATTAATCAATTTCTCAAAATGTAAAGTTGAGAAGTAAAATTATTTTCTAGCTTTTGTTAATACTCATTATATAAGTTACCCTTTGTTTTTTTAATTTTAATGCACACACTTCGTCGCAGCATCAGTTGAAAGTCATCGATCGTAAGCTTGCGTTGTTATTGAGTTAATTTGAGTGAAAAAGATCACAAATATTTTTTTTTTGTTATTAATATTGTGAAATAAGTTTGTTGCTATGGAAGATTTTTGTGCAGGTATGTACTTTAAAATACATTTTTTTTTATGGATATTGAAGCTTTATTTATATAGATATATAATTTGTTATGAAGGTATGAAAATGGGAAATTTTTTTTAAATTTTTTTTTTTTAGTATAAACCTTTTGTTATATTATTTGGTGTTATTGGGTAACATTTTTGGTATAGGCTAATGAAAAAAGATGTCAAAAAGCAAAAACCGAAAAAAAATGCTGCCCGAAACCGCCCACCTCCCCCAGATTTCATTATCCGTGATAGGTGTCTAGTTTGATGAAAGAGAAAATTTGAAATGAAAGAGAAAAGGGACATGACATTGGCTGCTTATTTTTATAATTTTGTATTTTAGTAAATATTTTTAAGATTCTAAGAAAAAACTTTTAAAGAAAAATTTTTACGAACTCAAAAGTTACAGCCGGATTAGTGAGAGCGCATTTTTATTTTTCCTTGCATTTTTCTTTGTTCACAAACTTTGAACGCGTTTATCTCGAAACCCTGTTTTACGTACTGGTTGCGGCACTAGCGGGTTCATTTATTGACGATTTTGTTTTTTTTTGTTTGATTCGCTTTCGTATCCCACGAGCTTTTTTTTAATTTTTTTTTCGATTTTTTATGAATTTTAAAGTCAATATTTTTTATAAAAACATACTTTCAAATTTGGAACATCACCAAAAAGTGAAAAAAAATGTAAAAAAAGTCATTTTTTCCAGATCGGACAATTTTTGCGACTCCCAGCGCTGCAACTGCGAGGCCCCGTTTTTTTCTCTGCCGCCAGTTTGGAGCTCTACAAAATCATGTTGGAGTGAAAAATATATTTTTGAAGTGAAACTTCTTTGGCGGCGAGTGAAATTTCAAGGTCTTTTTCGTGACGCTAGGCTAACGTTTTCAATTCATATGAAAATTAAAAAAAAATTACTGTCGCTGTCGAGAATTGAACCTCGAACATCGTTGCTTATGAGCCGGAATCTATATGTATACACCACGTAGGCACATGATAATTAGCTAAACAAAATGTAATTAAAACTGAACGCGTAACATACTGAAAATAACATAATTAACATTAACATTAGATTAACATTAACATTACATTATTAACATAACCGTAACATTAATTTTCAACCTACAAGTATGCACGGAAAAAAAAAATAGAAAAATAGCTAAAACAGGAGCAGAACGCGTTCGTGAATATAGAGAGCGAATTAGAGCTCTTAAGAATACAGCCGCAGCTGGGTCTGCAACTAATGATGAAGGTAAGGTGATTGCAACAACGGCTGAGTTTCAAAATGCATTTTTACGAAACATCACTGTATTTTGGTGAATCTACAAAGAAGCAATCCCCAAAAAACACAGTGATGCATCTCAACAAAAATTTAAAGCCAACCAAGTTGATGCACTCAACAATCAACGTTCGCTGCTTTATGAGACCCTCTATCAACATAGCAATTATTATGACCAGGAAGCAGGAGGTAATAATGAACAAGATTTGCCTCTGCTTTCGGAGGCTCCTTCAAAGAGTACTATGCAAATACAATCCAGCATTCAAAAAGTAACAATGTTGAGAAGACATTCGAAAGCAACTAAAACAAGTACCGAAAATAACTGTTATTTTACAATTTTCAAATGAAAAAAATTGTCGAAAAACTTTTTCAAAATACCATTATGTTACAAATATCCTCAGTCTCACGAATATTAAGTCGCTTTTAAATTTGAAACTGATTCTTTAAAGTTAATTTCTTGCCTAGTATATTTCGATGAAAAATAAAGGTTACTTTTGGCTTTTATTTTATCGGTCAAAAATAGCAGTTATTTTGTGACTTTAATTTTTTCGGTCAAAAATATCAAGCAATTTGTGTTTTCTTAAGGGCCTCTTGACAGATTGAACTGTTGACACCATGTGTAAAATGTTTCATCGATGAGATGAAAATAATAATATCAAAATTTTTTTATCGGTAAAATGACTTGAACAAATATAAATTACTTGATATTTTTGACTGAAAAATAAACGGCAGAAAATAACTGTTATTTGTGCCCAAAAAAACTATGAGGCACAAAAAACTGTTATTTTTGTCGGAAAAAATAAAAATTAAGAGATAAAAGTTAATATGTGACACTTTCGACAAAAACCATATTCGGTACGGTCCCTGGATGCAAATATTGAATCAACAAATTATTATTCCATTTCGTATTGATTGAATTTCTTTTCAGATACTTTCTCTCTCTATTTCACACTAAAATCTCTCTTATATCTTACTGTTAAAGAAGTTTCACTTCTGCCACGTGTACGTTGCTACACGCGAGTTTTTTTTTTTTTAATATTTTTTTTTGTAATTTGTTCAATTCTCTACAATAATAAAAAAAAAATTTGGAAAATGTTTGTTTTTGACTGAGTTATGAATTTTTCAAAAAAAGGTCTGTTTTCTCTGCCGCGAATGTTATGTCCCTCCTTAAGAAATTTAATTTACACCTTTATTTGGTCGAAACAAGCTTTATGGCCCTTTTCAAGTTATTTTAGACAAATATAATTTACTTAGGACAAACAAATATTTTTGAGCGGTTTTTCGAGCCAAATACCCCTAGTGCGGCGGTTTTTCTCCGATTTGAAGAAAAAGTATGCAAAAATAATTTTAATGAGTTTCTCTAAGTTTAAAGACCCCGAACAGCGAAATCTAAATTTCGATCCGGTCTAATGTTCAGTCTACAGAGATAAAAAAATGAGAGACGTATGTTTTTTACATCAAAACAAAGATTGTTTTAAAAAATGGATGAAATCCGCCAACGGACACGCCTACCTCCCATGCATACCACAAAATTGAAAACTGTATAAATAAGCTTATGTTTGTCTTACAGAGATAAAATTTGTTACGTATGTATTTTGTAACAAAATGGAGATGTTTCTGAAAAATTGTCGTCATCCACCCACGGACACACCTACCTCTAATACAACCCAAAAAATTTGAAACTTTTTTAAATCTAAAAATTTAATAATCTTATGTTTTACCTACTGAGATAAAATTTGGTACGTATGTTTGTTATAACAAAACAACGATGAGTTAAAAAATTGGGCGTAATCCGTTTATGAACACGCCTACCTCACATATAAGGCATTATTATGTGATGTACACGAATAAAACTTGGTACGTGTAAGTTTTCAATCAAAATTGAAATGCATATAAACAATACCTCATTTTGAGATTGTAAAAAAAAGTTTTTATATCCTATTTTTTCTTGTAAAAATTTCATCCAGAAACTTTAAATTAAAAAATAATTTCCGTAAGCTAAACAAAGCCAACATTTTATATTTACAGTCCTCAGCTGTATGAGAAGGAGTGCCAGAATCAATATATCAGTTTCTTACAATTTTTATTTTAACGTGTAATTTTTAAATTTTTTAACTTCGTGGTATATTTTTGATTAATTCCGAGTTTAATTTGGAATGCAAAAATGAACGTTGTAGTTTGAACATATGCATCTTAAATATTATTTGCATCTTTATTCTTATTATTAATTAAGCCCATCTTAGGCTTCTGTGGTGACCGTGGCGTGCAGGTTAAGTGTGTGGCTTAGCACGCTCGGCGAAAAGTTTTTTTAATAAAAAATTTTTTTCAGATCGGTCACCACGTCTCTGCAGACAATGGCAATGGAGAACATGAACTTTAGCCGTTCGGAGTCGGCATAAAACGTGTAGGTCCAGTTCTCGGTTAATTGTGCGCAAACATTAAATAACACACACAACACAATTGATGATAAGAAGCTCGGTCAAAGTCATTTAAAGGGCTGAAATGGCCAATTTGTTTTTTTTTTTTTAGTCTTCTAAGTCTTCTAGCCATCTAAGTTTTAATTCTTTCATCATTAATTCAAGATGATTTGCAAAATCATCATTCAATTAAGATTGCATGGTATAAAGCAGTTCACAAGTTCCAAGAACTAGTTTTGTTTTTCACCAGAATTCACATGAAATACACGGTCTTATGTGATGACCCATACAATTCTCATCATATGCCAATACATTTTCGAAACAATGCACTCAAACTGTTACGCAAAGCTTTTAAGTCTGAAAACTATGTATACAAATTCCTGGTAAAGAAACCTTTTTACATTTTGAAAATATTTTAAAAATATGCTGTAAATAATTTCCTCTTATTTTTAACAGCCAGGGTTTGTTACAAGCTTACAAATAGCCTTGAATTTAAGCATTCAAAATGCCTAAGGTTGGGTTATGTTTGCCTTGTTGACTACCATGAACTGATGTTTTTACCTTTTATGTGTACGCATGAGTTTTTAGTACAATTAAAACTGAAGCTTAAAATTTCATAGCTAGGCGACCCCAATGCCCTTCCCTCCCAATGAAAAAAATTAAATTCAATGAATGTTGTTGGAAATGGTGAAGGACTTAATAGCTCCAAGCTGGTTAGATGAAGATAATAAAATTAAAAACATCAACTACAGAAGTTAAGACAACAACAGAATGTTGAACAAATGTGTGAATGCGTTCGAATATATGTGAGCATACGTGTGTGTGTGTGTGTGTGAAAGTACAAATATGTAAAATGAACAGAGTTATAAAATATTTATGATTGTTGTTGTTATTGTGTTTGTTTAAGTTATAAAAAGAAACATTTGTTATGCTATTAAAAGAAACAAACGCAGCCACCCACACACAATTTCAAACACACAAACACACATAAACTCGAGCTCATGCAAATAAGCAGACGATATAAAGCAACATGGCAAAAATAACAACAAAAATGTCGCCAAAAACAAGAGTGGCACCTGCTTGTTGCCAACAGGGATGCCAGGAGGATATATTAAGCAGGTACTCACAACCACACATTTTGGTTTGTTTTTAATAATATTTTTTATCGCTTTTCAACTCTGCTGCTGTTTTTTGTTGTTTTTTTTTTTTTTTTGTATACCCAGCACCAACTCGCTTGCAGTAAAAATACTTAAATTGCTAAAAGAAAGTTAAATTCATGCTGTTGGAATGCATTCTCCAGTTAGGGTCAAGGTGTTTGAGCTACACGCTCTACAACACACTCTGCTTCAATGACATTTTTCGAGTCTGCCAAAAATAAAAACAAAACAAAACAAAAAAACAACCTGATTTGTTTAACCATTGTTTCGTTTTTGTTGAATTTTTTATCAGCATTCTGCTTAGGAACCATCAGCTGCGGTACAGCTACAACAAATTCCATGGGAACCCAAAGCCCTAGTCAAGCTCAGCTCCCTTATTTTTCAGAAGGCATAAGAAACAAAAATAATTTTATTTTTGCCATCACTTTTACAGCAACACGTCACACACGCACATGTACTCAACCAACGTAGATATGTGGTACGCAAAAATAAGCAGATAAAACAAAAACCCTAAAAGTAGACAATGAAAAACACAAATTTTCTCAGCTGAGTGTACTTAAGTGCAACTATAGAACAATAAAAGGAGATATTTTTGTTGCTGCTTCACTTGAAGTGTGCAAAAGATGCCAAGCCCCATGGTATTTGCAGCAAAGCTGTTGTCTTTTGTAGAACCAAAGTAGTCTCAAAGTTTTGTACTTTGTAGATTTTATGCTTTAGTAGCTGCTAGCTTAAAAAAAATACAAATGATTTTTATTATTTTGTATCCTACACTTAGACATATTTCAGCTTAACACAAACGCTGCCAATCTGCGTATACATGATATAGATCACACCTGTGGCAACCCTATTCAGTGTCATAAACTTTTACCTAACCCATTTATAATGCTTGTATTTTCAGAATTTTCAGCTTCAACATCAACATCATCATCATCATCATCATCATCATCATCATCATGATTACCATCATCATCTCTATGCTGCTCGTTTGTCTAAACTAAATTTATGGCCAAAGTTTGTGCAGCTTTTATTTGTTCTCTCCAGAGTATTAATTAAAATTTCATGCATATAACTCGTCGTTTTAGGCGGCTAACTTCAACGTTGGTCGTCTGACAATGCAGTTGAAAGAAATGGCAAAATTAATGGCGGCAACTTGCCAAGTTGCCAGTTTTATCCGTTGCAAAGGCAAGAAAAATTTAATTTATTTCGTTTAAAGACAGAGTTTTTGTTTTTCAATATTTGCTCAGCTGACGATGCCAGCAACACCTGGATCTGTATGAACAGAGGTGTTAAGCGATTTCAGCAAATTTTTTCATTAAAAATTAAAAAAAAATCAAATGCAAAGAATTGTGTGTGGAGTCTTTCGTATGATTACTACTGACTCAAGTTAAAATTTTAAAAGTCAACTCAGTCATGATGCATATGTTTGTTAAAAACACTTCTCTACAATTTTTAGTATTTTTTTTAAGTAATCAATGAACAGCGCTGCAATAAAGAAAAATAAAAATTACTGTGAAAGATATGTATGTTATTTTTGCCTAGAATACAGTTTTGTTTTAGAACAACATTAATTAAGTGGGAAGGAAAAAATATTTCGTAACAAAAAAAAATTTGTTTTTTGTAAATTGAAATATTTTTAAGCCCAAAAAATTAAGTAGGAATTCGAAAGTATATTTTCTTTCTAATTGTTTTTTGGTTCTCTGCGAAGGATTAACTTAATTATTTACTTTGGTGATCACGCGCCTTCTCCAATGTCTTTCACCAAGTGCGGTTAGGGCTTCTTTGGCATGTTCAACCCATAGGAGACATGGTCTTCATCTTCGCCGTCGACAATCGGCTTTTGACTCAAACACCTTTTTCGCTGGAGCTTCTTAATCCATTCGTCAGACATGACCTAGCCAGCGTAGTTGTGGTTCATTCGAATGCGATAGTGGTTCCGCCTCGAACACACCTAGAGTGGCTGTATCTGCTTGTGATACCACCCATGTCTCAGCGTCATAGAGAAGAACACACTGACACATAGAGTGTTAGTTTTTCGATCGAGAGAGGTCCTCTGGAATCTAATTGCTTACTATGCCCGTAGTAGCATCTAAGCAAGAGTGTTAATCTTCGCTTAGTTACCAGGTTTTGGTTTTGGTTTGGATGGTTTTGGACGTAGAATTACGTCTTACAGCGCGGTTTGTATGGGGTCGTTTTAACAAATTTTTTCAAGACCATGAAACTTTTTTGACAAATACTTTAGGGTATACCTACTGCCTTTAATACTCATCGTTCAAAGATAACATATTTCCTAAAATATCAGATTTATCCTGCGCTGAATGAATATCTAATTTTGGTTTTGAAAACTACTAGTAAACCTCTTGCCCGAATTCGAGCAATTCAATAAAAATTAAGTGTTAGAAACATTATAGACGTTTAATATATGATATTCTAGTCAAGAAGCTATTATACTCAATAACGATATATTCAGTCTCAATAATGATATAAAAGATCATTATTTGAATGGTTTGATTTGAAACGTATGATCTGACACTAAATTTTTTAATGTAACTGCCAAAATACGAAGACGGAATTAGACTAATATAACTACTGAAACAACTATAAAACATATCTAATGTTAAAAAAAAACCGCACTAAAAAATAGATTTAAAAAATAATACTAAGATATATTTCAGAAATGAATAAAAGGTACTTACAGAACACCTACAACATCGATTTATAACACATTTAGATGAAAAAATGCCAAAAAACCCAAAAAAAAAATTTGAAAACCCGTTGAAATTTGACTGAGTTGTTTGTTCGGAAAGTGGAATTTTTGATTTTGGAAGTGCATTTTTCGGACATTTGAAATTTGAGGAACAAATTTTGCACATCTACAGGCTAAACCTGATTTAATGACATCTAAATCGATAAAATCGGTCTATTGGTCTGGGAGGAGTTGGAGTCACAAAAAAACCTTAGCCTATTAATTATATAGATAAGCAGAATGATTAAAACAGATTCGTGGCTATAACTTTTAATTGGTTGTAGCTATAATGAAATTTTTTTTCAAATATATTGTTTTTGAAGCTTGTTGAAGATTTAAAAAATATAAGAACAACATTTAAAAAAAAAAATTTCGAGCAAAAAACCATATGGGGTTGGTATTTTTCGATGACATATAGTATTTATTAATTTTTCTGTCAAACAAAAACAAATTCGTCTTAAATAAACTGTATAAAATGAAAGAAAATCAAAATTGCAAATTTAAAATTTTTTTATTTTTACAACAAAAACAATTTTTAATACATTTTTTGAGAAAACATTCATTTTATTGGACTCTTTTTAAAGGCAATGATTAAAATATATATAATAAAGTAACGATAAAAACTTTAAAATTTTCTAAAGTCAATTAATTGGAATTAAATACAAAAAAATATAAATGAAATTTTTTAAAAAGTGGCAGAGATATTCGCTTCCAAGTATAGAACTTTAAATTTCAGAGAGTTTTTTTCTCTGCCTTGGCGTTTGATAAAAATACACGTTAAACATCTAAATTTAATTTTAAGAAAATTCATTAAAAAAACATTTGGCAAGATAATTACCGTAATTGCCAACATATTTCAAAGAAAATTAATCTAACATAAAAAAAAACAAAATAAATTTGAAAACCCGTTGAAATTTGACTGAGTTGTTTGCTCGGAAAGTGGAATTTTTGATTTTGAAACTGCATTTTTCGTACAATCGACATTTGAGGAATGCATAAAAGATTATTTTGGTTAAAAATTTTTAGTTTTGAAAAAAACTCAAATTCGACCAATACATAAGCTCATCTCAAACTAAATTTCACATTGATTACGTAGCGGATTTTTGTACTAAAATTTTATTTCTGTTTTAAAAGGTTGGAACCCCCTGAAGCGAAATCACAATTTTTAAAAGTGGTTTGCACATCTACAGGCTAAATCTGATTTAATGACATCTGAATTGATAAAATCAATCCATTGGTCTAGGAGGAGTTGAAGTCACAAAAAAACCTTAGCCTTTTATTTATATAGATTATATTAAAGTCACAAAATATAGAAATATAGAAAAAATTGCATGTGTTTTTATAAGAAAATTAATCATCAGCTGCTTATGCTGTGCCTGATGCTTTCTTTTTTTTTGTTTTGTTGTTTTGCTTGCATTGTTTTTGCTTTATACAAACTGATTCTCAGGTTTCTTCATTGGGTTCTTGTATGTACTACTTAGAAATTGGTGCTCAATTTTAACACAAGATGTCAATCACAACCTCTTTCCAACTCAGTCAATGAACTAAAACTGTCAAACTTAACGAAATGGGTCTGTGATTCGGTTAGAATTAAATCTTATGAAAAAAAGAGTTGGATCATATTTCTATTGATGCTTTTACCCAATAGATTGCGTAAAATTTTAATTTTTGTTTTTAATGCAAATTAGTTTGGATCCAACATCTCTCTAGCACTAGCGAGTGTAGCTCTAATGCAAAGGCTCTAATCATGTGCTCTAATGCAAAGAACATGTGGTCAGCATGAGATATAGTCACCATACGATTTTTTTTAAAATCGGGGTCTTAATTTTTTTTTGAAATAAATAGTACAACTGACTGTAGCACGCAAACTATACTATATATCGGGCAGAGACGAAAATATCACCAATGGAACGGGCATTTACTTCGCCTTCTTTTGGTTTTGGTTTTGGTTTTGGTTTTGGTTTTGGTTTTGGTTTTGGTTTTGGCTTTGGTTTTGGTTTTGGTTTTGGTTTTGGTTTTGGTTTTGGTTTTGGTTTTGGTTTTGGTTTTGGTTTTGGTTTTGGTTTTGGTTTTGGTTTTGGTTTTGGTTTTGGTTTTGGTTTTGGTTTTGGTTTTGGTTTTGGTTTTGGTTTTGGTTTTGGTTTTGATGGATTTTGCTTCTTAATTTTAGACAGTGTAAATATAAGAGTTATTAAACCAATTAAATATGTGGTATTTTTGTTGTTTACTCTGCTGCCACCGTGGTTTGTTCAGTTGTATGATCCGTGTAAACGTCATTGAATGGTAATAGTGAGGAAAAAATATTCTCTTTTTTTATTTATTTAATATTAAAATATAATACGATCTGAAAATTTTTTATATAATATAGTTTATATTTAGTCGACTGCGTTATCCACTCACATCAAAGTAGTTTATAAAATCGGCCCTTAGAAATAACAAAAATATAAGGTGAATTTGAGAAGTTAGTAAATTTCGGAATTTCCCGCGTAGTAACTTTTAATATAAAACTGATCTTGTCAACTACCATCTGTTAAGGTGGAACATAACATTCACGGCAGAGAAAACAGACCTTTTTTAAAAATTCATAACTCAGTCAAAAACAAATATTTTTCCAAAATTTTTTTTTTATTATTGTAGAGAATTGAACATGTTACAAGAAAAAAATTCAAAAAATATATTATTCACTCAAACATGGTTTTATAGAGCTCCAAACTGGTGGCAGGGAAAAAACGGGGCCTCGTTGTTGCAGCGCTGGGAGTCGCAAAAATTGTCCGATCTGGAAAAAAATGAAATTTTTAAATCTTAACAAAGTTGGTTATCGTATGACAGCAGGTTTTTTTTTAATTTTTTTCAATTTTTGATGATGTTTAATATCAAAAATAAGTCAAAAATATTGACTTTAAAAATTCATAAAAAATTGAAAAAAATTAAAAATAGCTCGTGTCATACGTCAAGTTAAAAAAAAACAAATTAGCCATTTTAGCCCTTGAAAGGACTTTGACCGAGTTTCTTATGATCAATTGTGTTGTGTGTGTTATTAATTGTTTGCACACAATTGACCGAGAACTGGACCTACATGTTTTATGCCGACTCCGAACGGCTAAAGTTCATGTTCTCAAGAAGCTTTACATGGCATTATTTACTCTCTGAGGTTTGCCATTGTCTGCAGAGAGGTGGTGACCGAGCAGAAAAATTTTTTATTGAAAAAACTTTTCGCCGCGACTGGGAATCGAACCCGGGCTCTGAACATGCTAAGTCACACACTTAACCTGCATGCCACGGTCACCAAAACAAAAAAAAAACAAAAATTTCGTCAAAAAATGAACCCACTAGTGCCGCAACCAGTACGAAAAACATGGTTTCGAGATAAACGCGTTCAAAGTTTGTGAACAAAGAAAAATGTAAAGAAAATAAAAATGCGCTCTCACTAATCCGGCTGTAACTTTTGAATCCATAAGAATTTTTCCATGAATTTTTTTTAGAATCTTAAGAGTATTTACTAAAATACAAAATTATAAAAAAAATCGATTTAAAAAAACAGCCAATGTCGTGCCCCCCTCTTAATAGACTACTGTCAAAATTTGGCAGCCATTGACAGCAGACGATCATGTGAATTTTGGTGAAAATGGAAAAAAATATTTCGTGTGTGAAAAAAAACCATCAGCCTAACCAAAAAAAGGCTAAGTAAACACTATGTGGGCTCTGCACCATTGATTGGAATGATCCACAAGTGGTTTACCGAATTCCGATGTGGTCGAAGATGGGTGCCGCGAACACAAACACATATGCAGTCTTCAGGGCAAAATTTCATGAATTGAAGTGCGAATTGTTTGCTCATATCCATCCATTCTCCACATGGTTAAAAATCTTGGAATGAGTTTTAAACCAATCGTTGGACTTATGCAGTTTTTAATCTTTTTTTTTATTTGAATTGATGCTTTTCAAAATATAAGAAATTTTTTAAGTCAAAGCAATACTTAAATTTAATAAATTTTAAATTTTAGTAGAGTAACTTCGGGTATTGTGATATGGTCGGGTAATGTGATATTCCTACATATTTTGTTAAACACACAATTTTCGACAAGAATAAACATATGATCATAACGGCAATAGAAAAGACACGTGCTGCAGCTTAATGAGCGCTCTCATTTGCTGTGTTCGCTCTAATTGTTGTGAAATTGTTTTATCGATGTAATCGTTTTTTGTTTTTTTTTTTCTTTAGCTTTGAACCAAGGATATCAGGTGTCAAACCTATTCAGTCAAGTCTGCCTTGGTTCGGAAAATGGGGAGATAGATTAGTAAGAGTGAAAGGGAAATCAAGTGAAACAAGTGTAGAATGTTGTATGTGTGGCGAAGTGCTATACCAACATGCGAATTTGTCAATTCAAGTTATTAAGCAACCTCATTCCACAAACATCTCTACCACCAACTACAACTTCCAAAATCGTATATATTGATGAATTTTTAATTTCAGTTGATTGGAAATGAGGAAAGAATTTAAGAAAGGTGCAAGCGTAGGACCATGGCTAGACCGGGATTCGAACCCGGAACCTCTTGGTTGGCAGTCAAGCACGCTTACTACTCGACTACCGAGGCCCCTAAGTGAGATTTTAAATGAAGTGAGATTTTAATTTTCTACGGCGTATTTTTACAAAAATAACCTTTTTATTTTGAAACACGCAGTCGGTTATTGTGATATAGTCAAAGTTGGGTAATGTGATATACCATCTATTCATCCCATATCTATTCATTCCATTCATTTTATACTTTGTGTTATTTTTTGTTGTTAAGATTTAACATGCGTATTTGTATTCAGTTGATTTTGTTTGGATTTTTGGAAATAATAAAATTGTATTGTTGTTGATACATTAATAACATTAGAACAATATTTTTTTTTTACATAACATAATTTTTTTTAATTTTGATTAAAAACAATAGATATTGCTATTGAACACTTTTTGTATGTTGGTTTGTATGGTATATCACATTATCCGAACGTGGTAAATCACTTTACCCGACAATTGCATTAAGGATGGTTACATGACTATTTTTCATTGTGTTGATAAAGCTCCCTTTTTGGTAACGCTATAGAGCTCCAAAGTTGTAAAACAATGCAAAATGCATCAAAAAATGTCCTGTGTAATGCGTTATAAACTAAGGTGTGAAAGCTACTAACAATTATAAATTTAAAACACTAAGGTGTAAAATTTAATAAGTTTATTTTGTATAAAACGTAATAAAAGCTGTATTTTGTATTTTGTTTACATTTTTTTCAAGCTCTAGTAAGCAACAGTTTAGCCCGAGGTAAAAACTCGTGACTCTATGCGATGATTGCCGCAGTCCACGGTCCGATCCTAAGATATGGCAAAAAATTAAAATGTTACACAATGCAATTTTTTATACATTCAAAAATTAAAAATATAAGATTATCTTAATATATAAAAGACAAGCGTCCTGCTCCGTGCCCTATATCGTAAAACATATTCAGCCTGGACCAGAACCTGTTGTAAAATTATCCATTTGAAAATTTTTGTACTTACTAAATCTTTTGCTCTATATCGTAAAACCTAATCAGCCTGTACCAGAACCTTTTGTAAAATTATCCATTTGAAATCTTTGTACGTACTATACTTTTTAAAACCTGTTCAGCCTGGACCAGAACCTGTTGTAAAATTAGCCATTTGAAATGTTTGTACCTACTAAACCTTTTGCTCTATATCGTAAAACCTGGTCAGCCTGGACCAGAATCTGTTGTAAAATTATCTATTTGAAATCTTTGTACGTACTGTACATTTTAGAACCTGTTCAGCCTGGACCAGAACCTATTGTAAAATTAGCCATTTGAAATGTTTGTACCTACTAAACCTTTTAAGACCTCTTCGGAATAGACCAGAACCTGTTATTAAATTATGTATTGGAAATCTTTGTACTTGAAGACTATCGTCATTTTCCTCAACTACTATAAATCAAACATCATGTCTTGCTATTACAGTGCTTCTTAATAAACAGAACCGCAACCTATTCGGTCTGCATAAACTGAACAGCATTTATTACATTCAGTGACGTTGGTGTCAATTGGAATTGCTAGAATTAAATCACAATGTTCGGTCTTCTGATCCAAGTTTTAGGGATAGGCTAACCAAGTTAGGAAATGGAGATGAAGATATCATAGAAATTCCAGATTATTTTGTTTGTAAAGGTTCGCTTATTAACCTTTTCAATGGCTTGCCTAGAATAATCGTGGACAATTTTTTTGAGCTTATATTCCCATCATTTAAGCAATAAAAAGATAAAAAAACATCCCTCTGATTTTTACATGAGCTGCTTTGCTTTTGGCAGGCTGTCTAATATAATGGACAAAACCACGATAACGTTGTATTATAATATTTTAGTTCAACTAAAACAACCGGAGACAAATGCAAATGCGTTATTTATGCAAATGTTATTATGTTGGGCATAAAATCAAAAATATAACTGAGTTAAACGTTTTATATTTCCCTAAAATTATGTTTGTCATGTTGGCACAACTTAATTTCATAGTACCAAACTATTTGATTTTAGAAAAGGCGTTGGAAAATAAAAAAAAAAATTTTCCGAAGTGTCCAATATAATGGACAAATCCATTGAAAGGGTTAAATAGATTTTTGGCGATACTTTGAGTCCGAATAACATCAACCGTTATTCCAAAATTGTTATCCTGTGCCCCAAAAATTCCGATGTGAACGAAGTCAACGAGCAAGTTCTAAATATTTTAGTTGGTGACACAATGAGAGATCTGAGCACGGATTAAATTGAAAACAGTGATGATAACGATAAACAAAATTACCTTGCCGAGTTTTTGAATGAATTTTATCCTTCAGGAATACAACTGCATAAGTTAAACCTCGAAATTGGCAGAGTTATAATACTTCTTCGAAATTTCAATACCAAAACAGATATCTGTAATGGAAGGTGGTTAGTTTTGAAAAACCTAAAAACTTAATTAATCATCGCACAGGTATTGACAGGCGTACTGGCGAACATTAAATAGTTTTCATACCTACAATTGATTTGGCTCCGACAAACACAGATTTGTCTTTCACTCTCCGGAGGCGACAATTTCCAGTTAAACTGACATTTTCAATGACCATAAATAAATTGCATGGTTAAATATTGCAAAAAGTAGGAGTTTTTCTAAAAAAACTGGTATTTAGTCATGGCCAGTTTTAGCGGGCTGATGATGTAAAACTAAGCATTATAGATGGCAAGGGACAAGGTTAATTGGTTAAAATTTTAAGAATTTTTTTACTAGAAATGTTGTATATAAAGAAGTTTTATAAAAATAAATTTAATTAACATGTTTTCAAATAAAAACCTTTGTATATAAATCCAATAAATTTTTTGTCGCATTTTGTACTCTAAATGGTTCCTTCCCGTCGTAGAACGGGCTTTTACACTAGTTATAATATAAAAATTACAAAAAAAAAAAAAAAAATAAAAAACGGTCTCGCTGAGCATCGAACCAGGGTCTTTCAATTCAACAAATCAAATTGACAACCGCCTAACCAGCTGAGCCACGGAATAAAATTTTTTGTGCGTGCTAATTGTGTACCTACTTTAATGTTTCCAAAATCTAAAAACTAAACAGACAGGAGTTTAAAGTTTAAATTCTAAACCCATGCAGGACTAAACCTTAGTTTTTGTATATGATGTGGATTAAAATTTAAACTCATGCTGCACTAAAACTTTGTTTAATTATTTAACGTAGTCTAAATCTTAAACCCATGCGGGACTAAAACTTAATTTTAGTTTTTGACCTGGTTTAAATTTTAATAAAATTTCGGTGTCATCATATAAAGGGGACAGCACAGGACTGACTAAAATTTAGTCCAAGATTTTTAATTGTGCAAATTTGGCGCCAGCGAATATTTTCTGATTCCAAACCTAAAAAAAAGGCTAGGTGGAGAGAGATTCACCACCAGAGGGAAGCCACCATCGAAACAGACGCCTATTTTGAGGTCATTCCGAAAACGTATTTTTTAGATTGGATCAAAAAATTGGAGGAACGTTGGACGAAGTGTATTGAGCTTAAAGAATTGAAAAATAAAACTTTTTTTGCAGTAAAAATCCTTGTTCCATTTTTCGTGGAATTATCAAACGGCCTTGTACTTTATGTCCGAATTAATTTTTATATTCAGTACGGGGGTCGAAAAAGCTTAAACTTAAGTTGAGTTTTTTTTTTTCATTTTCGGAAAAAAAAACAAAATTTGTTTTTTTAAAACTTAGCGAAGCGGAATAGAAAAATATTGAGTGGCTTAAAAATATCATAACATTTCAGTATAACACCAATCTGACTATTCCTCTTGACTGCTCAGATATGAAGTGGAGTAGTTCCAGTAGTTAATCATTAGCTTAAAAAAGGGTTGCGTATAAGTTCTTTATTTGCCACCTTATTACTGGTTTTCCTTCCTTCCTCTCCCTCACTTTCTAGCTTTTATGTTGTTCTTAGTTTTTTTTTTTGCTGATGTTACAAATTGTGGCAAATATTTTCGATGCTTAAAAGGGTTTCAGTGTTGTTTGCGTTTTTGTTATTTTATTTTTCTTAAGTGGCACTTTTTTGTGTCAGTGACGCAAACAAGGTTGCCCCAAAAATATTTATGCTATAAATAATGATAATATTTATGGCAGATAGATATATATATATATATGATGTCAACTACTTGGGAGCAAAACTTTGTTGTCGTTTAGCAATGTAGAAAAAAAAGGTGTGTTTATGAATTGCCATTCTGATGATTGATATACTTAAGAGTGATGAAGATAAAAGGCAACCCTTCCGTTTGTGTAATTGTTATTAATTGGTTACAAGAGAAAATTTGATAGTATTGGCTATAAGAAGTAATGGCAGTTTGAAATGACATACATATAGCATAAAATGGCAAATTGCGATTTTATTTTTTTTTTTATTTGTAGGTAGCCTAATTTTACTGCTCAAAAACGCTAGGTCACTTTAAGATTAAGATAACAAAAGCAATTTATCTTTATGCTTTGAAGTTTGATTGAAATTTATAAATAAAATACACACGCGCACACTAACCGATAAGAAGAAATCCTTTCTTATTTATAGATTAGAAAGCTCAAAGAAGTCGACTGCTCAACGCATATTTTAATTAATGAGCATTGCTTAGTAATATATTTTCAGCAGAATCCACAGCATATCATGTAATATTCAATTGAAAATTCTACTTTAATAAATGTCAAATACTTATGAATGAAATAAGAAAATTAATGAGTATCTTAAGTAGGCAAAGAAGCAGAATTAATTGACAGTCGTGGCTTATCTTTAAGTACAAGACCGTCTGCTAGTGCACACTTCGTTGAAGAAGGCAAAAAAAATGCCTTTCAATGGTCGTCTGATAAAGACAAAGATGAAGATTGTTGTGTCTATTTGGATGATAAGCATGAATAGATAATTATTTGCTGCCTTTTCACCAAAAATTTGCGTTAATGGAATGACATTGGAAATTCATGCTTAAGTTTTCTTCTAAGTGTCTTCGAAGTGAATTCGTTAAATGCGTTGATATTGAGAAGAATCAATAGAATGAAATAAATTAACGAGCCTGGGAAATAAAATGAAAAAAAAAAATAAACGAAACAGAATTTATCTTGAAATAAATGAATGGTGCTTAATGTGTCTTTCATGTATACGAAAAAATAAGTAAAAAAAAAAACAATAATGTTTTCAAGGTGACTTTTGGTAAACTGTTGGAAAAGTGTTACAAAAGCAAGACAAGAAAAAAAAGTATTAATTTTGTTTTGTTTGTTATAGATTTAAAGTTTCATATAAGATTATTTCTTGTAAGCATTTGCGACAACTTTGACAAAAGGCCAGAAGTCAGAGAATGATAATTACTAAATATTACTATTTAAAACAACACGCATAGAAATAAAATGTTTAGCGAATATTTGGCCCACAAGTTAAACGTTCAATGCTTTCAGAAATTTTTGTTATGAACTCACAAACATTGCTTTTACTTGAAAAGTTTGAAAATAAACATCACTCTTTTTGTAGTTCGTTTGCCATAAGATGCCCTGAATTTTTTTTTGCATCAAACATAGATTTCGTTTCTGTAAAACGAGCACTCGTAAATATCTCTCAAAATGTCGATATGACACAAACTACTTTAGAGTGTCCCATTTGTACCAGCATTGACTTTTAATGTTTTAATTAGTGTCCGACCGAATGTGAATTTTTGCCGAAGCCGAAGTCGATTCTTCGGCAAAATGTAAATAATCGGCCGAAGGCCGAAGACCGAAGCCGAATACCAAACAAATGTTTTAAAGTCAAAAAAATTATAAAAATTTATTCTTTGCTTTTGTTATATATTCATTTACAATTTCAGTACAAAAAAAGTATTGAAAACATTAAAGTCGAATTAAATGTAAGAGTTTTTCTACAAAATTCGGATGTTACTGTTGACGTCAGGATAACGTAGAAAAAAAATGTTATCAATTTTCGACCCAGTCGAGAAAAGCTTCTAACTGATACTAAATGGGTCATTCCGCCGAGATTGATCACAAAATAACAATTCGGTCGGTCAACCATTTAAAAAATTTTTTTTTTACGATTAATCTCGTAATGTTTCGGCACCTTAGAATTGCTTAAAAAAAAAAACTCGCGTGTAGCAACGTACACGTGGCAGAAGTGAGTGAAACTTCTTTAACAGCAAGAAATAAGAGAGATTTTAGTGTGAAATAGAGAGACAAAGTATCTGAAAAGAAATTCAATCAATACGAAATGGAATAATAATTTGTTGATTCAATATTTGCATCCAGGGACCGTACCGAATATGGTTTTTGTCGAAAGTGTCACATATTTACTTAACATATCTTAACATTTTTCCGACAAAAATAACAGTTTTTTGTGCCTTATAGTTTTTTTGGGCAAAAATAACAGTTATTTTCTGCCGTTTATTTTTCGGTCAAAAATATCAGGTAATTTATATTTGTTCCAGTCATTTTACCTATAAAAAAATTTTGATATTATTATTTTCATCTCATCGGTAAGACATTTTACACATGGTGTCAACAGTTCAATCTGCCTTTAAGAAAACGCAAATTGATTGATATTTTTGACCGAAAAAATTAAAGTCACAAAATAACTGCTATTTTTGACCGATAAAATAAAAGTCAAAAGTAACCTTCATTTTTCCTCGAAATATACTAGGCAAGAAATTAACTTTTTAAGAATCAGTTTGAAATGTAAAAGCGACTTAATATTCGTGAGGCTGAGGACATTTGTAACATAATGGTATATTTGAAAAAGTCTTTCGACAATTTTTTTCATTTGAAAATTGTAAAATAACAGTTATTTTCGGTACTAGTTTTAGTTCAGTTGGTGTTTTAGATGCTTTCGAATGTCTTCTCAACATTGTTACTTTTTGAATGCTGGAGGAGCCTCAGCAAATTTTGTTCATTATTACCTCCTGCTTCCTGATCATAATCATTGCTATGTTGATAGAGGGCCTCATAAAGCAACGAACATTGATTGTTGAGTGCATCAACTTGGTTGGCTTTAAAATTTAGTTTAGATGCATCAGTGTGTTTTTTGGGGATTGGTTCTTTGTAGATTCACCAAAATACACTGATGTTCCCTAAGAATGCATTTTGAAACTCAGCCGTTGTTGCGATCACCTTACCTTCATCATTAGTTGCAGACCCAGCTGCGGCTGTATTCTTAAGAGCTCTAATTCGCTCTCTATATTCACGAACGCGTTCTGCTCCTGTTTTAGCTATTTTTCTATTTATTTTTCCGTGCATACTTGTAGGATGAAAATTAATGTTACGGTTATGTTAATAATGTAATGTTAATGTTAATTATGTTATTTTCAGTATGTTACGCGTTCAGTTTTAATTACATTTTGTTTGGATGTTTATCAAGTGCCTACGTGGTGTAAACGTATAGATGCCGTCTCATAAGCAACGATGTTCGGGGTTCAACTCTCGGCAGCGGCAGTAATTTTTTTTTAATTTTCATATGAATTGAAAACGTTAGCCTAGCGTCACGAAAAATGACCTTGAAATTTTACTCGCCGCCAAAGAAGTTTCACTTCAAAAATTTTTTGTTGTATTTACAAAATGGCGACCATGCTTATCATGCAACCCCGAACGATTTTCGTATATTATAGAGTTTGCGGTAATGATCATATCTCAACTCCTATTAAACATACAGTAATAAATGAATAAAAATAATATTAATTATACCTAAGGCTTTTATCTTGCATATCAGAAACATTAATT
This sequence comes from Tetanocera ferruginea, assembly GCA_958299015.1. Taxonomy (NCBI): domain Eukaryota; kingdom Metazoa; phylum Arthropoda; class Insecta; order Diptera; family Sciomyzidae; genus Tetanocera; species Tetanocera ferruginea. The sequence continues at coordinate 147,617,183 of OY282642.1, read as the reverse complement.
GTGATGTTACTTAGTTTAAAAAAACACGTTAAAGTTTCCGAAAATAATCGTAATTTTTGGTAACTTTGAAAAAAATTTTAATATAAGGAAGTTAGTGACAGACCTATTTTTTTGGTATAAGGTACGTCGAAGTAAGCACTTAAAATATAAATTTTTAAAAGGGACTAGATCATAAGCTTTTTGGGTTTCATCGCTTTGAAAAATAAGAAATCTCAAATTTGCCCCAACTTTGGGGGCAAATAAGAGGATTCTGATGATATTAAAATTAAAGTGATTTTTATGGTTCATTTAAAAGATATAGCATTTTAAAATTCGTGTATTTTATTACATGAGGTATGAGTATTAAGGTGGGTCACCCCATATGGGGATAAAAAGTTTGCATTTACCGCCCCTTATACGAAAGCTTATGTTGAGAGGATTTCAGAACAATAAAAATTTTTTTTGTGAACCCGAAACCTGCCCCAAATGGTGTTTTTGTATTACTTCACCAGTTTCAAGCCGATCGTGACAAGAAGTATATCTTTGGATAGGTCTCAATTAGTACACAAACACCCCCAAAACTTTAAATTTTTTTTAATATAACAAAAGTTCATAAAAAATCATTAAACTTTTGTAAAGAAACTATTAAATTTTCATTCGTAGGAAAAAAAGTTACAGCGAATCAAAATTTTAGTGAAGTTCGTTTTCGCTCTTGGCCTTTGGTTCATCTTCGTTTGTGTGCGTTTTGCATACCAAATTTCTTTACATTCGGGCCAGTCGTTCAGGCGTTATTGAGCCATACATATTTTATTATTTTAAGCGCCCTCTATCGAAAGTTTTTATAACTTCTAAAAGTCTATCTTATATTACTAGGTCGGAAGAATCTTCGTACAATTTATCAAAATCGCCAGTCGACCGTTTATCCAAATTATTACATAAAAAAAATAATCTAACGAGGAAAGCAGCAGCTAAAGGAAAAGGCACACAACCTCACACACAAGCGAACAAAATATTTTCAATACTAAAAACAAACTATATGCTATTCATAAAAAATGAATTCTTCTGCATGAAGGTACCGAAAGTGTCGCTAAGCATAGAAAACTTTCATATTATAAACTTTTGAGGGCGCTTAAAGTAATAAAATATATATGGCTCAATAACGCCTGAACCATAGGACCGAATGTAAAGAAATTTGGTAAGAAAAACGAACCAATTCATAAGAAATGATTTATCATTTGAATAAAATTTTCAACGAGTGAACACCAACTCATGAAAGAACAGAAAAAGAGATAAAAACAAAACAAACAATGGAAAATGTTCCAAATGTGGAATTATGAATGGAGTTCACTGAACAATTCAAAAAAATTCAAAAAAACTTATAAAAAAAACTGTTTAGCAAAGCAAAAACATTCGGCAAAAATAATCGTCTATCTCAGCCGAAGTCGAAGCCGATGCCGAAGGTCCAAATATCGGCCGATTATGCCGAATACCGAAGCCGAGGCCGAATAATCGGTCGGACACTAGTTTTAGTATATGCATCCGCCTTTAAGATCCACTTTAATCCACTTTAATTATCAACATAAAAGTATATTTCAACTAAGTACATGGCCAAGTCCCCCCAGCCGTGGCGAAAAGTTTTTTTCAATAAAAAATTTTTCTGATCGGTCACCACCTCTCTGCAGACAATGGCAAACCTCAGAGAGTAAATAATGCCATGTAAAGCTTCTTGAGAACATGAACTTTAGCCGTTCGGAGTCGGCATAAAACATGTAGGTCCAGTTCTCGGTCAATTGTGTGCAAACATTTAATAACACACACAACACAATTGATCATTAGAAGCTCGGTCAAAGTCCTTTCAAGGGCTGAAATGGCCAATTTGTTTGTTTTTTACATGGCCAAGTCTTTTTTTTTTATAAGAAAGAAATATATAATTTTATGGGTGATCCATTGATAGTGGAAAATAATAAAAATATATAAGATAATGCTTGATTCTGCGCGACCAGGAAGTGTTCTGAGTAAAAACTTCAGTGAAATTGGTTTTAGCACAAGCCTTAGAATCGTTACAGAAATTATAAAGTATAAACTTTGCTATTTGTCAGAAAAATTTTTTATGTATCAATTTGGAAATTTATTTTAATAACTTAAATTTTTCTTTAATTTGATCTAGTCATGCTAAAAAACAATCAAAGTACACTCCGCGTCAGCAGAATAGATAGGTTCGCTGTTCCAATGAGATAAAAATGATTTGTTCTCACAAAATTTGGAAGAGAGAATTGAAGTAGATAGTTTTCTCTGATGACAAGAAGTTCAATTGGGATGGATCAGCTAATTATAACTACTAGTATCGCCTGGTGTCGAAATTCGACCAATTTATTGATTGCCTATTTATAATTATATGCGAGATTATTAAAATAAGTTCGTGGCTATATCTCTTAATTGATTGGAGATATAAAGCTATTTTCTTCAAAGAAATAATTTTTTTATTTTATTATTTTGTTCAAAAACAGAAAAACAACATTTTAAAAAAATTTAATTTTGTCAAAGAAATCATAGGGTAGCCTTGATTTTTTGATGGCACGGACAGTTTATTAATTTAGTGGCAAGACAAAATAAATTCATCTAAAATTCGGTATAGACTTTGAAAGCAAATCAAAAATGCAATATTGAGTTTTTTTTTTTTACAACAGAAATCATATTTACCCCATATTTTAAGAATAAATCAAATTTTATGGTCTTTTTTTAAAAGGAATAATTTAAATATAAAGAAACAAAAAACGGTATTTTTTTAAAAGTTTTTTTAAGTTAACTGATAAGACTTAAATACAAAAAAGAAATAAATAAAATCTATTCACAGATGGCGGTGATATTTGCTTCAGAATTTAGAACATTCAATTTGAGACAGTTTTTTTCTCTCTAGGCATTTGGTTGAAACACACGCTAAATAAGTAACGAAAATATTAAGTAAATTCATTAAAAATACTTTTAGTTAGAACTTTGCTGTAGCTTTTATCACATTTGAAAGAAAATTTAACAAACTTTCAGTAAAAATTAGAAAAATTGAAAAACCGTTAAAATTTAACCAAGATGACATGGAAGTTAAAAGTTTTGAATTCAAAACACATTTTTTTACAAATTTTACAATTGACGGGTGGATAAAACTAAATTTTTTTAAGAAATTGTTACTTTTAAAAAAAATTCAAATTAACACCAACTCAAAAACTCTCCCCCAACTAAAATTCATATTAATCAAAGTGCGGGTTTTTTCTCAAAAATTTAATTTCTCTCTTAGAAGGTTGGGAAGCCCCTCTATCAGATATATCATTTATATATACATTCGGCACATTTGGGTAACAAAACCTTTCGAATGATATAAGTTTCATTTATTTTGATTTTTAATTAATACCAAAAAAGCGTACGACAAACTTTAATGTTCACGTATTAATATATAAGATATGAAAAGACTCCTTCAACAAATTTTTACTTAGAAATGATACGAAAAATCCACCGAAAAATCAGACACATCCACAGATTTAATTTTTAATAATCCGCATAAGTCATACAGACTTTTATAAAAACGTAATTGCATCAACAAACATACATACATCACATTCCTTATTGTTAGTATGCTGGCAATAAAGTTTTGGGTATAATAAAAGCTGTTGAGTTTTAACTAGTGCTTAAACCCTTAGGTGTAAAAAAATTACAAGAATAAATATTTTACTAAACTGTGTTAAAGCATGCTCACAAAATTCTGAAAGTAAATTATAAAGTATTCTACGCCTCATGATTGATATTTCAATACTTTTTTGGGAAAAAGTTACCATACATTAAGTCCCTTCATATGACTTAGTAGTATATGGTTAAGTGGCTTGAGAGAAAAATTAAGAATACCTGCATAAAATGGCATACATATTTCATATGTTTTTTTTGGACTCCATGGAAGTAAAGTGCTGTTTAAGTATTCATGCTACTTAATGGGTCAACATTTTTTTATATTTTTTCTTAAAAATACGCAACACATTAGACGCAATATTATTCAAAGTAATTTTTTTCCTCTCTGTTAAACTGCTGATACACTATCTGCAAAATATGATTCAATATAATTAAAAAAAAATAAAATAAAAAAAGAAGACATCATCCAGTAACTATGAATTCTGTATTTATGAAAACTTAATTGCCATAACTTTCACTTGAGTTTAGCTATATTCTTGTTCCATCGCCTATTTTTGAATATTTCTCTACCAGACCGCTGTAAATGCGTTAAAGTTTTTTTTTTGTTTTATTTTGCTGAAAAATGCTTTTACCACATCCACTTAAGTGCGCCATAATGAAACCTCATAACAGTTTGTTTCATGCTAACCTGCTGCTGGCTAAGCTTCCGGCTAGCACTCTACTGTTAATTGCTTGAGGACTACTCAAGGGACCAAGTAGTCTTCTTGCTCTTGTACATATGTAGGTAGGTACACCAACATATGTAGCATAGAGCAAACAAAAATTTCGTATATGTTTTTTTTTTTTTGTAATTTACTCGAATGCAGTTCATTTTCAGGCGCAAATTTTTTTAATTTTGTTGTTTTTCCATGCTTCAATATTGCTCTGCTTTTTCCTTTTTAAACTTAAACTATAACTCAAAAGCTCTAACAAAAAGAAAAAAAAAGTAGAAAAATACAGCAAAAATCGTCAATTTTAAGCCTCTTGCTGCTCACCAATATCCAGTTATTCTAACTGAAAGCACTTTAAAGGCATTGGTAAAGAATTGCTGGCAATAAATTCTAAGCCAAAATGATTGATGACCTTAAAGCAACGCATTAACCGTTAATAGCTTCATGAATCGTCATCTAATAAACTTAGTTTCTTTTCAGAATGTTCTACAACGTCACGGGTTCTCATTGATTTTCTTTGCACAACTCAAATTCGGCTTTTTCCTCTTCGTCTCTCTACTTTTCACTTTGTTATGTTGAAAGATTTCTTGGCCATCAACACCATCGACCAACTGGCACAACCGTCATCTACCGGATGTTGATGTCTTTGTACATATTTCATAATGGCCAACATCCGGCCAAGTTGCCACTGTAAGTCTATATTACTGGCCAAGCCCAAGCAATCGACTGGATATCAGATGAAAAATTATGCTATTAGCGTTCGAAGAGCTTAGAACTAACTTCAGCAGCAAACAAATACAACGAAGAGTGGCTTGGCAGCTGAAATATGTTAGTGTTTAAAATATGTTAGACTGCCTGTTTAGGCTGGTGAGTGTGTATGTGTGGGTATGTGTGTGTGTATGATTACTCTCATTGTGTGTGGGTGCCGGGTACTTGAGGATGCTGAAGCATCATTTATGAAACCGCTGATTTGAATTTTGTATTATTTATGAGTTGCCCCAGAAGTTCACAGAGCAGCTGGTATGGGTGAGAGCTGGTTGGGAGTCGAAGGTCCATGTAGGTGTGTGATGTAATTTGTGACGGTAATCTGTTGAAATTACTGTTAAAAGTTTGTTCTTCCTTATGCAAAAATCAAAAAGAACTTGTTTGAATTCGTATTTTATGTTTGATTTATAGTAAATCGTGTTGTTGTCATTTTTTTTCTTAATTTTTCTTTCATGTTTAGTTTTTAGAATATTTAGTGCATGAATAAAAAAAGCCTGAAGTATTAGTGTTTTTGAATAGTTCAGAATAAATATTTGCAGAAGTGAAATTCAAGTGCTGAATGAAAATCTGTTCAGGCTGATAGAAAAGTGAAAGTCAGAGGTTAACGTTTTTGTAAAAGAAAAACCTTGTGTATCTTAAGAGCTAATTCAAATGCCCGACAATCTTGAAAACTTCAGTAAAATCTTAGTAAACAATAGCTTCGTTAAATTTCCTCAGAATTGGCAAAACAAACCTTTTTTATAAAACTAACAGCACAAGTAAAGATGATTTTTAACTCTTTATTGCATGATTTGAAAAAAAAAACAATGCAGGAAGTTGCCATATGAAAAAAATCATCACACTAGCTGGTTTTGTGTATATTTTTTGCTTTTTGATGGAAATTTCCACCACAATGCAATGAATGGTTAATAAATTAAATTGAAATATTTAAACTCAGTTCTACGAAATATAAAGAAATTAAAACACTTACATTAATTAATTTTTTAAAATTGCTCAAAATTAGCTTCACACTCTATTCCAACACATATACTTCGTTGGCTAAGAAATAGTGAAAATATGTACTGGTAGATTTTTGTTATCTAAAAAAACTTTATTACAAAAAAAAAAAAAAAACCTACTTCAAAATCACTACAAAGTAAAAAATAATTTTAAATTACTTTTCCTATTAATCGTGGTAAAATCTGATAATTTATTTATATACATTATTATATTGGAAATCTTATTATTTTTACTTTTCTTTATTTGTTTTATTTTTATCATAAATATATTATTTTTTTATGATAATAAACGCTTTGTAGTCGACGCTAATCTTTGTCATTAAATCAGGATTTTTTTTCCATCCCTGCACTTATTTCAACTATATGTATTAATTTTAGTTTAAAAGTAATTTTAAAAGCTTTGCATACATAAACATTCTCAATCTACTGTTTGAGTTAGCTTGGAAAACTGACATTGAATATGGGCATTTCCACAGAAAGGTCTACCGGGACCGAAAAAAAAATTGTTAAATAAACAAATAATTTTTTTGTTATTATTTAAAAAAAATGCTTGAATTTTTATTATTTACTGCATTTACAAATAATTTCAGTTTTTATTCTGAGAAAATTGGCCTGATATCTGAGAAATATGTTTTTCTTGCTTTTAGCTGCTTTTAAGGACATTTTCTCTTTAGTATTTTTCGTTTATTTATCAACGTTATATTTGCACTCTTCTTATAAAATCCATCTATAAACTACAAATAAAAAATAAATAATAATAAATACCAAAAAAAGCACGATTTACGGTAAATTTTTTATATTGCTTTAACTACTATTCGAATGTCGCGTTCTTGTACCTAAATCATCATATGTTATCAGAACTTCGTGATCGTTCTTAGCAAGTGTCTGAAAATTGTAACTTAAATCAAATTTGGTCGCCTTACTATAAAAAAAAGTTACTGCAGGTAAAAATCATACTAAACATTTAATATTGATCATCAAAAGGTGTCGCGTTCGCGATCATGCGGCGTATCGCGTTAATACACACTGTATGGGAAAGTATGGAAAGGTTTTATTCGATTTTTCTGAATTTTTTGCTAAGTGTTAATAGTTCTAATTAAAGCTCATGAGCTAATTCTCAAGTCATTGGATTGAATTTTAGTAGATTTTTAAGAAATTTTCCAATTTGAGAACGCCAATTTGTATGGGAGGTATACGTGGTTTTCATCCTATTGGGATTATTTCGATTTTTATTTTTACGATATAAGCTTAAATATCGAATTTCATTATCAACAGATGGGGGGACATACAAAACCAAGGATGCCATGGTTAAAACAACTTAGAAGGTGATACTGCAGTATAATATATGCACTTTTCTACACTATTCTGCCACGCCTCCTTGTGGGCGTAAAAAAGTCTTCATAAAGTAAATAACCACATACGTAGGACGGGTGGTGTTACAAAGAAATATAATATTTTTGCTCACTAGCCTCTTATGTTTTTTTTTTTTTTATTTTTTTTTTATTAATATAACTAATATAAAACTCACAAATTATATTTAAGATGTTTTTGGTAGGTAATGCAATATTTAGCTGAAATTACTTTAACTAATTCTTATTAAAAACGTGATGAGAAAAAAAGTCGTTCGCGATCAGGCTTAAGCTCAATAAAAAAAAACTAATGGAAATATGTCAAAATGACAAATATTTCTTGAAAGCCACATTAATCTTATTTAATTTAAAATTAACCGCTTCAAAATATTATGTTACGTTTCACAGATATTTTTATTTTTCTAGATGTAGTCGAAAACGAGTTCCATTTTTTGTCGCGTTCGCGATGCCATGTTTATTGCTAATAGTTTGGAAACATAAAATCTAGAGAACCTAACTTTTTTTTCTAAACATAGTGCTAATAAAATGCTATCTAAAACTTGAAAAAAAAAGAAAATTTGTTTTGAGTTTTCTTTATTATTTTGCTCCTCAAAGGCGTACGAATGTCGCGTTCGCGACTATGGAAATGCCCATATGCTATTGTGTGTTGTAGCTTCACAAAAAAAAAAACTGATTTTATTAGCGCCGACTTCGAATTCCTCGAATTTTAATTTTTTTCAAAACTAAAAATTTTTCATCAAAATAATCTTTTATATATTCCTCTAATGTCAATAGTCCGAAAAATGCAGTTCCAAAATCAAAAGTTCCACTTTCCGAGCAAACTACCCAGTCAAATTTTAACGGTTTTCAAATTTTTTTTGTTTTTCTAAATTTTTGTTTAATTTTCTTTGAAATGTGTTGGCAATAACGGTATTATTTTTCCAAATGTAGTTTTAATGAATATTCTTAATATTGCCTGTAGTTGCTTAACGTGTATTTTTACGAAACGCCAATATAGAGAAAAAACTCTCTGAAATTTAACGTTCTATATTTGGAAGCGAATATCTCTGTCAGTTTGTAAAAGATTTCATTTATTTCTTTTTTGTATTTAATTGCAAATAATTGACTTAAAAAAAATTTTAACAATTTTACCGTTACTTTATTATTTATATTTTAATCATTGCCTTTAAAAAGAGTCCAATAAAATGAATGTTTCTTCAAAAAATGGATTAAAAATTTATTTTGTTGTAAAAATAAAAAAAAAATTCAAATTTGCATTTTTGATTTTCTTTTATTTTATTGAGTTTTTTTAAGGCGAATTTGTTTTTGTATGAAAAAAAAGAATCAATAAATACTATGCGTCATCAAAAAGACAAGGCTACCCCCTGTGATTTTTTGCACGAAATGTCATTTTTTAAAATGTTGTTTTTATATTTTTAAAATCTTCAACAAGCTTCAAGAACAATATATTTGAAAATTTTATTATAGCCACAACCAACAAAAAGTTATAGCCACAAATCTGTTTTAATCATCCGGCGTATCTATATAATTAATAGGCTAAGGCCCGTTAACTGATCTCAATTTTAAACAAAGTTTAGCTTAAACAAAGTTTAAAATTCCTTAACCTCAGTTTAAATTTTAACACCGATACCTCATCTCAAAAAATCTACGTTTAACTTGGTGAGGCAAGTTTAAATTTAAACACAGAAATTCTAGGTTTAAAAAATTTAAACTTAAATTTTGAATTTTGTCAAAAATTCTCTGAGAACATTGGAAATATTCTCAATTATAAACAAATAATAAAAAATAAAAAAATCATACTTCAAAAATATCAAAAAAAATAAACAAAAAAGAAACATATTTTGAGTTTTGAAAAGAAAATATTCCAATGAAACTGACAATTTGCATTATTTTATCAAAAATTTTTGAAATATTTTGATGTCCTACGTCAAAGTTGTAGAATTTTTACTACAGTGCCGCTGAAATATGTTTTTTAATCTCAGCTTGAATTTTTAAACAGAGTTTAAGTAAACTGCCGATAAAAATGAGATAAGTTACGAAAATAATTTTAACTGAGTTTAAAATTTAAACTCTGTTTACGAAATCTGAGGTTAAGGAATTTAAACTTCGGAGATCAGTTAACGGGCCTAAGGTTTTTTTTGTGACTTCAATTCCTCCCATAACCGATTTTATCGATTCAGATGTCATTTAATCAGGTTTAGGCTGGAGATGTGCAAACCACTTTTAAAAATTGTGATTTCACTTCAGGGGGTTCCCAACCTTTTAAAACAGAAATAAAATTTTTGTGCAAAAATCCGATATTTAATCGATTTGAAATTTAATTTAAGAAAAGCTTATAAATTGATCGAATTTTAATTTTTTTTAAAACAAAAAATTTTTAACCAAAATTATCTGTTATGCATTCCTCAAATGTCAATTGTCCGAAAAATGCTGTTCCAAAATCAAAAGCTCCACTTTACGAGCAAACAACTCATTCAAATTTTAACGGTTTTGAAAAAAAAAACGGTTTTTTTTTGGGTTTTTTCATCGGAAAATGTTATTAATTGATGTCGTAGGTGTTTTGTAAGTATTTTTAATTAATTTTTTAATTATATCTTAGTAGTTTTTTTTTTCTAACATCTATTTTATAATTCGTTTTTATTAAAATTACACTGAAAAAAAAGACATACCTTGCTCCGGTAAAAAATTTCTCTATTTTCGATAATAGCATTTTTTTCTTTTTCAAATAAAATTTTCTTCAATAAGAATAAATTTTCACATTTTCGAAGGAATATTTCTTTACTTCTAGGAAATGGAACTATTTTTATGTCTCTAATAATGATAAGTCTTTTCTCGCACAAAAAAATTTTCATTTAAAGAGAAGAATTTATTGAAAATTAAAAATATTTCTTATATTTTGATAAAAAAATTACTATGAGAAGTATTTTCTTTAATAAAAACAAATATTTTCTCAAAAAAAAAAGTATTTTTCTCTAAAAACGATATATTTTTCTATTTCATGGAAGCTTTTTATCATTTTTAAAGTAGTTTTTTTATCGCAATTAGAGAATAGCATTCTCTGGAGCAAAGTCTATACCATTTTTCTCTAAATATGATGCTTTTTTTATCATATTCCGAGAAACTTTTTTCTGAGTGAAGTTTTGTTTTATAGCTTGAAAAGTTAAGCAGCGATGTTGTTGAATATTAATAATGTTTATCTCAGTAGTTTTATTAGTTTAAGTCCGTCTTCGTATTTTGACAGTTACATTTAATATTTTAGTGTCAGATCATAAGTTTTATGCATTCAGATGATGATCTTTTATATCATTATTGAGACTGAATATATCGTTATTGAGGAAAAAGCTGCTAGAATAGAATATCAAAAATTAAACATCTTTAATGTTGCTAACATTTAATTTTTATTGAATTGCTCGAATTCGGGCAACAGGTTTACTAGTCAATATTATTCGAGAAACAGTAATTGTCTTATAATGCCACACCCCTTTGTCGAATAATGACCACTTTTTTTACAGTAATTTTCAATAATTGTGCCTACCTCTGTAATTAATTTAAGTACTCTAGTGTCAATTTTATTCGAGATACAGAGTTTTTACAATATTGCCACACCCTTTTTTAGAATTTTTAATATTTGTGCCTGCCCTTGTAATTTGACTGTGCATTTTATTACCCTAGAGTCAATATTTACTGAGATACAGTGTTTTTCTTATAGCGACACGCCCCTTTGCTGAATACCGCCCATTTTCATAGACGGGCACCTCCGCGTTGATGGTCTCTATATGTTGACAAAAAATTACGACAATCGGGCAAGTACTTTAGTAGTAATCGAAGTACACCAGCCACAAAAAAAAAAAAAAAAAAAAAAAAGAAAAAACAGAGAGACCAACCAACTTGAGAAACTCCTCCTTTTTGAATTCGGTTAAAAAGTAGTAGGCAATTTCATTTCGCCAGGTAATTGACTCTCTCACTAATTTGCAGTGTACAAAGTAAGGAAGTTGTACTACATACTTACAAAGCTACGATAAGGTTATAATTTGTTTTAACAAATTGACTGAAAGCCAAATCAGAAAAAAATTCTCTACCGAAAAAACCACAGTAAATTATTACAAAACATGATTGAAGTAAGTTAATACATGAAGTGTGTTGACAAAATTGCGTAGAATAAAGCTAATCACGTTCAAAATATTTTCTACAGTTATAAACTAACGTTAGCGTTAGTGACTGCTTAATGGATTAAGCAGCGTAGTAATTTGTTTTATATTTAGATATTAATTTTGGTAATTTAGGCAAATCAAGCAATTCTTATGAGCATAAAAAATCAAGCCAACCTCAAATTGAATATAAATACCAACTCAAATGTTGATATAAATGTCCTTTCCATGAATTAACAGACATTTTGTTTTTTTGACTTGCGGAAAAAATGCCAACATTGAATTTATAGTGAAGTCGTGACCGACATCCATAGTAGATGTTTGTAGGTTATTGTTTCAAATAACTGTTTATTTCAAATTTGCCCAAAACATGAAAATAAAATATAGTTAATATTAAATAAATTTAAGCTATGCTGGTGTACAGGTTAGGCCAGTAAATTGTAGTCTAACTATTTGAATGATTCAACTCTAATTTAATTTATTTTAATTAAATTTAATAATTAAAACTGATATTAAAAATTCTGTGCAACAAGTAACAGGGCCGAAGCCTAGGAAGTTATTTTAAGGTTTAGAGAATTACATCATAACGTTAGCGCATTCGACTCTTATGCTACGATTCCGGGGTGCGATTTGCAGCTATGAAGATACATTTTTTTTCATTCCTGCAAATATAATTTAGTTCGCCATGACGTTAGAGCATTCGACTCTTATGGTATGGAGCCGGTGCTCGATTCGCAATGATGACGATAAAAAACGAATTAGCATCTGCATTGGCGATGGTCTACTTCAAAACAGCGCTGGAGCTAAAATAAAAAATTTGTTTGATGGTCTTTCAGACAAATTTATGGTCTTTCAGATAAGACAAAGGGACCCAAAGATAATGATTTTTATACCCTTAACTTGAAAAGTCAGGGTATATTAACTTTACGCAAAAGTTTGTAACGCATAGCAATCAGAAAGTCCGGTGTAGAAAAGTTTATATATTCTTGATCAGAGTCATCTCGCGAGTCGAGCTATTCACGTCTGTCTGTCCGTCCGCCCATCTGTTTATGTGTTGTCCGTAAACACAGAATGGCGCACATGGTCACATGGATCCAAGGATCTGCAGTATTGAATATTTTTGGAATCCTCCCATGTACACGCCGACTTCCCATACAATAGAAAAATTAAAAACTGCACAAATAAAATTATAATTAACATACAACAATAAAATTAAGTATGTATGCATTTAATATCAAAAAAAAAAAAATATGTCTTAAGGTGGGACATAACATTCGCGGCAGAGAAAACAGACCTTTCTTAAAAAAATCATAACTCAGTCAGAAACAAACATTTTTCCAAAAATATATATTTTTCACTCCAACATGGTTTTATAGAGCCGCAAACTGGCGGCAGAGAAAAAAACGGGGCCTCGTGGTCGCAGCGCTGGGAGTCGCAAAATTGTTCGATCTGGAAAACAAATGTCTTTCTTAAATCTATATAATTAATAGGCTAAGGTTTTTTTTGTGACTTCAACTCCTCCCAGACCAATGAACCGATTCTATCGATTTAGATGTCATTAAATCAGGTTTAGACTGTATATGTGCAAACCACTTTTAAAAATTGTGATTTCACTTCAGGGGGTTCCCAACCTTTTAAAACAGAAATAAAATTTTTCTACAAAAATCCGTTATTTTATCGATTTGAAATTTAGTTTGAGAATAGCTTATGAATTGATCGAATTTGAATTTTTTTCAAAACTAAAAATTTTTAACCAAAATTATCTTTTATGCATTCCTCAAATGTCAATTGTCCTAAAAAAGCAGTTCCAAAATCAAAAAATTCCACTTTCCGAGTAAACAAGTCAGTCAAATTTTAACGGTTTTCAAAAAAAAAATTTTTTTTTGGGTTTTTTGGTGTTTTTTCATCTAAATGTGTCATAATTTGATGTTGTAGGTGTTCTGTAAGTACCTTTTATTAATTTCTGAAATATACTTAGTATTATTAATTAAATCTATTTTTTAATGTGTTTTTTTTAACATTAGTTATATTTTATAGCTGGAAGAGTTAAGCTGCGATGTTTTCGAATAGTAATAATGTTTTTCTCAGTTGTTATATTAGTGTAAGACCGTCTTCGTATTTTGACAGTTACATTAAAAAATTGTGTGTCAGATCAAACGTTTAAAGTCAAACCATTCAGATAATGATCTTTTATATCATTATTGAGACTCAATATATCGTTTCTAACAATTAATTTTTATTGAATTGCTCGAATTCGGGCAACAGGTTTACTAGTCTTAACTAAAGTGGTTATCGTATGACAGCAGTTTTTTTAAATTTATTTTAAATTTTTAGTGATGTTCCAAATTTGAGAGTGTGTTTTTCGAAAAAAAATAATGACTTTAAAAATTCATCAAAAATCGAAAAAAAAAACTCAAAAAAAGCTCGTATCATACGATAGCGAATCTAGTTTAAAAAAATAATAAAAAAAAAGAATTTCGTCAAAAAATGAATCCGCTAGTGCTGCAAAACAGTATGAAAAACATGTTTTCGTCATAAACGCGTGCAAAGTTTGTGAACAAAGAAAAAAAGGGCGAAAATTAAAAATGCGCTCTCACTAATCCAGCTGTAACTTTTGAACCCGTAAGAATTTTTCCATGCAATATTAAAATCTTAAGAATATTTACTAAAGTACAAAATTATAAAAAAAAAACCAAAAAACGGCCAATGTCATGTCCCCCCTTAACAAAATGGGTATCATCCACTTGAGGACACGCCCACCTCCCAGACAACCAAACATTAAAAACTCAATAAATAAGCTCATGTTTAACGTACAGAGATAAAATTTGGTTTGTTTGTATTTTATATCAAAACAAAGACGTCTTCGAAAACTAGATGTCATCCGCCCACGGCCACGCCCACTTTACAAATAAACTTATGTTTAACGTACAGAGATATAATTTGGTACGTTTGTTTTTTTATACCAAAACTAAGATGTGTTCAAAACTTGTTCATAATCCATCCACGAACACGCCCACCTTCCCAATACAACCAACAATAGCGAAAAGTTTATAAAAGAATTAAAATGTGAGCTACAGTAATGGAACTTGGTATGTATAAAATTCTTCATCAAAATTGAAATGTATTTAAAATATGGGCTTCATCCGCAAACGGATACGCCCATCTTCAACACTATTATTGCATTTGAAAAAGCAGGTTTAGGGTATCTCATAGTCGGCCTAGACCGATCTTAGACTTTTTTACTTGTTTTCTTATTAATTGGTGATCAGCAGGGCCCAGATTTTGTTGACTTTGGCTTTTTTTGTTTGTCGTATAATACAAACCTTACTTTTGTACTATGTGGAGTACGTTTTGATCTTTTTAATACAATATGCAAAAGTTCGGTACTTTTTCTATTCTATTCTATTCGGCGATTGCAATTTCAAGATCTCTTATTCGTGACGCTAGGCTAACGCTTTCAATTCAAATGAAAAATTTCAAAAAATGATAGCCGCTAGCGAGAATTGAACCCAGACCATCGATGTTGATAATTGCTCATGAGTCGGAAGCTTTACAATTGCGCCACATAGGCACATAATAAACAGGCAAACAAAATGTTATTAATATTGAACGCGTAACATTCCGTCCGTATCATTAATTATACCCTAAACCTGAAAGGTCAGGGTATATTAACTTTGTGCAAACGTTTGTAACGCATAGAACGAAGCGAGTCCGGTATAGAAAAGTATATATATTCTTGATCAGAGTCACCACGTGAGTCGAGCTATCTATGTCCGTCCGTCCGTCTGTGTGTTGTCCGTAAACACAGGATAAGAAGAAGGAGTTCAGATAATTAGATGAAACTTGGTACACATGGTCACAAGCACCCAAGGATTTAGACTATTGAATATTTTTGGAATCCGCCCATGGACACGCCTACCACCCATACAATGCGAAAATTGAAAACTGCATAACTCAGCTCATAATAAGCCTACAACAATAAAATTTGGTATGTGTGTGTTTTATATCAACACAAAGATGTGTTTGAAAAATGAACGTCATCCGCTCATGGACACGCCCACCTCCCATACAACCCAAAAATTGAAAACGCAATAAATAAGCCTCTGTTTAACCTACAGAGCTAAAATTTGGCACGTATGTTTTGTATAACAAAAAAAAGATGGTTTTGAAAAATGGACATCGTCCGTTCACGGACACGCCTACTTCCCATACAACGCGAAAATTGAAAACTGCATAGCTCAGCTCATAATTAGCCTACAACAATCAAATTTGATATGAATGTGTTTCATACCAACACAAATATGTCTTCGGAAAATGGACGTCATCCGATCACGGACACGCCTACCTCACATACAACCCAAAAATTGAAAACGCAATAAATAAGCATGTACAATAAGCACCTACAGAGCTAAAATTTGGCACGTATGTTTTTTATGACAAGACAAAGATGGTTTGGAAAAATGGACTTCATCCACCCACGGACACGCCTATTTACAATAAATTTTTTTTTTGTTTTTTTAAAAGTGGGTTCAGGGTATATCATAGTCGGCCTAGACCGACTTTAGACTTTCTTTACTTGTTTTTATCCTAAGAATATGCACGGAAAATTTATTTCTTTAAGCTTCAAACGAAAATATGAAGGCATAGAGATACATCTAGCGGGAAAAAATTTACTGCCTGTTCGTTGCAAAATGAGCTTAAAGCTTAATGTGGTTCTTTGCTGGTTGTTATCAAAAACTTGACAGATGATTGACAACATGCAAAACAGTTCATCGGCTGAGTTCCAAAATGCATTTTTACGAAACATCACTGTATTTTGGTGAATCTACAAAGAACTAATCCCCTGAAAAACACACTGATGCTTTGTTAAAATGTATTTTGGAACTCAGCCATCATCTTAACAAAATTTTACAGCCAACCAAGTTGATTCACTCAACAATCGACGTTCGTTGCTTTACGAGGCCCTCACTCAACATAGCAACTAATATGATCAGGAAGCAGGAGGTAATAATCAACAAGATTTTCCTTTGCTTTTGGAGGCTCCTTCAACGAGTGAGAAGTGAGAAAGTTGAACAATACCAACTGAATCAAATCGAGGATCGAAAATAACTGTTATTTTACAATTTTCAAATGAAAAAAAAAAAAAACAATTCTGTCGAATTACATTCTCAAATATACCATTATGTTACAAATGTCCTCAGACCCACGAATATTAAGTGCCTTTTAAATTTTAGACTGATTCTAAATATTAGCTTAACCTGTATTTTTTCGAAGAAACATAAAGGTAACTTATGACTTTTATTTTGTCGGTCAAAAATAGCAGTTATTTTGTGACTTTAATTTTTTCGTTCAAAAATATCAAGCAATTTGTAATTTTTTAATAACCGCTTGACAGATTGAACTGTTGACACCATGTGTAAAATATCTCAACGATGAGATGAAAATAATGGAATCAAAAGTTTGTTAGTCGGTAAAATGACTTTTGAAAAAATATAAATTACCTGATTTTTTGACCGAACAAATAAATGGCAAAAAATAACTGTTATTTTTGACCGATAAAATAAATGTCAAAAGTAACTGTTATTTTATGATGAGTGGTGACCGTGGCATGCAGGTTAAATGTGTGGCTTAGCATGCTCGGAGCCCGGGTTCGATCCCCAGCCACGGCGAAAAAGTTTTTTCAATAAAAAATTTTTCTGTTCTGTCACCACCTCTCTGCAGACAATGGCAAACCTCAGAGAGTAAATTATGCCATGTAAAGCTTCTTGAGAACATGAGCCGTTCGGAGTCGGCATAAAACATGTAGGTCCAGTTCTCGGTGAATTGTGTGCAAACATTTAATAGCACACACAACACAATTGATCATAAGAAGCTCGGTCAAAGTCCTTTCAAGGGCTGAAATGGCCAATTTGTTTTTTGTTTTTTAACTGTTATTTTTGCCTAAAAAACTATAAGGCACAAAATACCTTTTATTTTTGTCGGCAAAAATAAAACTCAAAAAATAACAGTTAATATGTGACACTTTCGATAAAAACCATAGCCGGTACGGTCTCTGGATGTAAATATTGAATCAACAGATTATTTTTCCATTTCGTATTGAATTTCTTTTCAGATACTTTCTCTCACTATTTCACACTAAAATCTCTCTTATTTCTTACCTTTTAAGAAGTTTAACTTCTGACACATGTACGTTGATACACGCTAGTTTTTTTTTATTGACTGCATCTAAAGTCAGGAAGTTATTTCGAAAAAGTAAGCGTGGGAGAATTTGTGGAGCGTGTTTTTTTTAATTTTTTTTTTTTAAATCAGAAAGTATTTCGAAAAAGTAAGCTTGGGAGAACTTTTGCAGCGTTTTTTTGTTTAATTTTTCCACAAAAAGTAAATTGTATTTCAAGGGTATAAATATTTTTAAGAAAAGGTCTTTATTTCTCGCAAATGTGACACACAGATTCTCGCTTGCTCACACATGTTCATTCCACCATACTGCTTGCCACACAGGTTCACAACAGATGTGAAAGCCACTAAAGATGAGGTACAATTTCATTCCGGAGTTAAATTTTAATATAGGTAAGATATTTTAAAGGCACTACAACAAAAAATAGGGAATATATAACTATACGACAACTGCAGCAACTTGTGTGAAAAAAGTAATTAATTTTTTTTTTTTTTTCAAGGAAACCGACTTGACATTTTTAACTTTACTTCAACATAAAATATGAAGACTTTTTTTATTCAACATAACTGAGTTTTTTACACAGCATCCTGCTTGCCCTCAGAATATTGCTTGACTGCCAACAAGATTTAATGTTTTTTTCTACTTTTCGACAGCGAGAATTCTTTTTAATAGCTTCTTACCTAATGTAAATGTTTATGGCTAATAAAACAATGATTATCTATTTGGGCAACAATTATTTGAATATATTCGCTATGTCCAAAGTATGCATCATAAAAGCGAGGACAACAGGCACAGCGCAGCGTTGAATACAAAACATTGTTTGGGAAGTATTAACTTTTGGCATGTTTTATGTACACTCAGAAAAAAGCTTATCGGAATATGATAAAAAAGGCATCATATTTAGAGAAAAATGGTATAGACTTTGCTCCAGAGAATGCTTTTCTCTAATTTCGGTACTAAAAATTCTCTAAAAATGGTAAAAAGCTTCCATGAAAAAGAAAAATATATCGTTTTTTGAGAAAAAACTTTTTATTTTTGAGAAAATATTTGTTTTTATTGAATAAAATACTTCTCCTAGTGAATTTTTTATCAAAATATAAGAAAAGTTTTTCATTTTCAATAAATTTTTCTCTATAAATGAGAAATTTTTGTGCGAGAAAAATACTTATCATTATTAGAGACATTGAAATATTTCCATTTCCTAGAAGTAAAGAAATATTTCTTCGAAAATGTGAAAATTTATTCTAATTGAAGAAAATTTTATTTGAAAAAGAGAAAATTTCTATATCGAAAATAGAGAAATTTGTTACCGGAGCAAGGTATGTGTTTTTTTCTCAGTGTAGGTTTCTCTTTTTGCACATCCGCTAGCTTTTGTTTTGTTTTTGTTGTTGTTTTTTTTTTTTTGGCTAAAATACTTTTATGACCGAATTATACACATTTTTGGCCCTCTGGTGGTGCTTAAATATGCTAGCACAGCGGTACACATGATAGCTGCTACATCTACTTGTTGTACTTTTATGAGTTTGTTGGTCCTGCTGTTGTAGGCGCTGCTCTTGGAATGGTTAAAAATTGTATTTTTATAAAAAGAAAAAAAAAATTACGTTTAAAAAAATAAGCTGTTGGCTGATGAAAAAAAATAAACTCATACTTATATAACTAAAGTGGGCTTATTTAGGTATGTCTGAGCTTTGATATTTTTATAATGAGCTTAGCTGTGCTTGTGGGTGTTGCTGTGTTTTACTAGTGGCCTTTATATACAATGCTTCATAACACTGTATGACAATTTTAAAGTTTTTCCAAATTAAAGTTTGCTTTTAATTGATTATGACAGAAGAGAAAAAAAAATGGAAATATTTCACATCTGTATAATTTAAAAACAACCTTTAAAATTAAGTTAACACAGTAATTTTAAATTAAATTATAAAATTAATAAATTTAAAAAATTGTTAGATAAAGATTATTTAACTTAAACTTTACTAAGATCCTTATTAAATTTTATTTAAATTTAAATTTTTAAGTAATTTTGTGCTTGTCTCTTCTGTACTTCAATACGTTTATCGAAGTCTGTATTTATTTTATTTTGTGTTGGACTGTGAACTGTTTTGTTTTTGTGTCCATAACAGGCAACAAAAGCAATTAAATTGAGGTAGAGCACAAAATAAGTTCCACTGGTAGAAACCGAGTTCGTAGTGGTCCAAGCAAGCCTTTCAGTAATAATTGTGTACGCTTGGTTTTGATGCCGGTTAATTTTAATGCTTACTGCTGCGTCCTTTTTGTCCCTTAATCCCTTCTTCTCCACCACTCGTCCTGTTACAAAATTCAATTAATATTTTAATATCCTGCTACGAAAGCGTTCATAAATTTCAAGGCAACTGTGTGTGCTTGTTGATGTACGAATACCAACACACAAATGCTCACACACACACACCCACACACATAAACAGGCATACACATGCGCATACATACATGTACAACAAGCCATTGCATACTTAATTCGTAAGCTTGAGGATATTTCGTACATAATTTACGAGTTCATAAATTTTACATAACTCGACAGGGCAAGCATGAATGGCATCGGCATTGATTTCTCAGCACCTCAGCATGTTGAAGAATATCTAGCAGGGTTGCCAACCGATAGGGCGAATTCAAACTTTGGAACATAGACAACATTATGAGCTGCCCGCATGCAACATGCAAGCAACTGAATGCGACTGTGTTTATGCGTCGCTTTATTGTGTATGTGTGTGTGTGTGTGTCAACTTGTAAAAGTGTTTATTATTTCAGCGGTAACCGGAAGCGGAAATGCGCTTGTACATGACTGCCATTCACCATAAATAATACCCTGACTTATTGTGAGTCACGCCGCTTGGGTGCCAATCCATATTTGCAGAGTTTCACGTAATGTTTTTTTTTGTTTTTCGCAGAGCTGCTAAAATAGCCACAAACAACCACAAAATTTTAATTGGCGACATCGTTGTGTCGTTTGTGTTGGTGGTAGTGCTGGTGTGTTTAATGGTTGTACATAGGCTTGTGTGTTAATGTGCTGCTTGTGTGTTTTTGTGGTTATTAACATTTTTGATCGTTTTAAGCCAGTTGTTGCAATCTGCTTGTGCGGTTGATTGTTATTTTTTGTTTTTTTTTCGTTTTAATTTTTTTTTTAATTTGCTTTTTGTAAGGTTGATATATTTCAACCAAACTGTCAGTGCTTGATACATACATATATATGTGCATATCTTACAGTTGCGACATCTTAATGCAACATATAACTGTGACAACTTATTGACAATGTCATCATAAGACTGATATTCTCATGTGATGAAGTTATATGACAATAAATAGTGTATGATTTTCAACAACTTAAGGACAATTCAACATAAGAATTAAAGCAAAATGATGATTTCTTGAAAATATGCCGATTCAGAAGCAGAAATCATTTGAAGGCAATTGACATATCCTAAAAGCGTTCCTTTCGAGCACGAGAAGTTACTATAATCCAAATTTATCGAGTTAGCTTTGTAGGTACAAACAAAATTTGTTCTTAGAAATTTTTAAAAACTCTTTAATATTGTTAAGACTTAAATTTAAGCCTTAAAACCTTGCGCATAAATTTATGGTGTTCCCAATCTATCATGACTAATATTCTCAAAGACCATAATTTTCAATTTTTAAGGTCATTTTTATGTATGAAGCTGGAAAAACGCAGAAGAAACGCAGAAGTTTGTAAGAAATAAGCGAATCATGTGTTCAGCATATCATTAAAAGACATACTGAAACTGATTACATTGTTCAAAAAAATCGATTTGAAATAGTACTGATTTGCAAAGCTGATGTCAAGATGTGAAAGTACTCTTGTTACATAGATAGCTGAACAGGATTGTGCCGCAAGTAGCATCGTTCTAGCTGAAAATCTTAATTAAAAAAAATGGAACTGGCCATGTGCGCAGGATATTTTGCCAAGTTGGTTTAAAAAAATAACTGCTGTCAGAAAATCCTTAATGTTCAAGGAACATGCCCAATACAGAGCAAACTGGCATGCATGCCAAAGCAAAACGAACTCCTCTTTCAGATTTTGGGGTTAGATTTTCAAAATTTTTGACTGAAAGTGAATTATCACTCAAATTTAAATATCATAAATTTGAAAAATATCAACATCTTAATATATAAAAGACAAGCGTCCTGCTCCGTGCTCTATATCGTAAAACATGTTCAGCGTGGACCAGAACCTGTTGTAACATTATCCACTTGAAATTTTTGTACGTACTATACTCTTACAAACCTGTTCAGCCTGGACCAGAACCTGTTGTAAAATTATCCATTTGAAATGTTTGTACTTACTTAACCTTTTGCTCTATATCGTAAAACTTGTTCAGCCTGGACCAGAACCTGTTGTAAAATTATCTATTTGAAATGTTTGTACTTACTTAACCTTTTGCTCTATATCGTAAAACCTGTTCAGCCTGGACCAGAACCTGTTGTAAAATTATCCATTTGATATGTTTGTACTCACTAAACCTTTTGCTCTATATCGTAAAACCTGTTCAGCCTGGACCAGAACCTGTTGTAAAATTATCGATTGGAAATCTTTGTACGTACTATACTTTTTAAAACCTGTTCAGCTTGGACCATAACCTGTTATAAAATTATCAATTTGAAATGTTTGTAATTAATAAACCTTTTGAAACCTGTTCAGCCTGGACCAGAACCTGTTCTTAAATTATGTATTGGAAATCTTTGTACTTGTAGACTATCGTCATTTTCCTCAACTGCTATACATCAAACTATTATGTCTTGCTATTACAGTGCTTCTTAATTAACAGAACCAGAACCTATTCAGTCTGCATAAACTGAACAGCAATTATTACATTCAGTGACGTTGGTGTCAATTGGAATTGCTAGAATTAAATCACAATGTTCGGTCTTCTGACCCAAGTTTTAGCGATTGGCTACTCAAGTTAGGAAATGGAGATGAAGATATCATAAAAATTCCCAATAATTTTGTTTGTAAAGGTTCGCCTTTTAACCCTTTCAATGGCTTGCCTAGAATAATCGTGGACAATTTTTTTGAGCTTATATTCCCATCATTTAAGCAATAAAAAGATTAAAAAACATCCCTCTGATTTTTACATGAGCTCCTTTGCTTTTGGCAGGCTGTCTAATATAATGGACAAAACCATGATAACGTTGTATTATAATATTTTAGTTCAACTAAAACAACCGGAGACAAATGCAAATGCGTTATTTATGCAATTGTTATAATAAAAAAAAAAAAAATATACTTTACACACCAATCATAATTATCACTTGTTTTGTGCAAAATTTTTTAACATGCCATATAAAAAAATTGAAGGCTACTGTTGGGCATAAAATTGAAAATCTAACTAAGTTAAACATTTTATATCTCCCTAAAATTATTTTTGTCATGATGGCACATTTTCATTTCATAGTACCAACCTATTTGATTTTAGAAAAGACGTTGGAAAATATAAAAAAATTTTTTTTCCGAAGTGTCCAATATAATGGACAAATCGATTTCGAATAGATTTTTGGCGATAGCAAGTTCTAAATATTTAAGTTGGTGACACAGTGAGAGATCTGAGCATGGATTAAATTGAAAACAGTGATGATAACGATAAACAAAATTACCCTGCCGAGTTTTTGAATGAATTTTATCCTTCAGGAATGCCACTGCATAAGTTAAACCTCAAAATTAGAAATTGGAAATTGGAATTATAATACTTCTTCGAAATTTTCATACGAAAACAGATATCTGTAATGGAAGGTGGCTAGTTTTGAAAAACCTAAAAACTTAATTAATCATCGCACAGGTATTGACAGGCGCACTGGCGAACATGAAATAGTTTTCATACCTTCAATTGATTTGCCCCCCACAAACACAGATTTGCCTTTCACTCTCCGGAGGCGACAATTTCCAGTTAAACTGACATTTTCAATGACCATAAATAAACTGCAAGGTTAAATATTGCAAAAAGTAGGAGTTTTTCTAAAAGAACTGGTATTTAGTCATGGCCAGTTTTAGCGGACTGATGATGTAAAACAAAGCATTATGGATGGCAAGAAACAAGGTTAATTGGTTAAAAATTCTAAGCATTTTTTTACTAGAAATGTTGTATATAAAGAAGTTTTATCAAAATAATTTAATAAACATGTTTTCTAATAAAAACCTTTGTATATAAATCCAATAAATTTTTTGGCGCATTTTGTACTCTAAATGGTTCCTTACCGGTTCGTAGGACGGGCTTTTACACTTGTTTATAATAACAGTCGGCTGTTGTCATATAAAACACTGTTAGGTTGAACAATTTTTGTTTAAGTCAACAGTTTTCTTTGTTGAATGAACATTTCAAATTATTTTTGTGCTGTTAAAATTCTTTTTAAATCTTTTTGTATTTTTGTTGAGATGTCTGTCGTCTCTAAGCAATAGTTTTTAAATATGGCTTGATGCAGTAATCTTTTCATTATCAATGGCTCAGTGGAAGTGTGCTAGACTGTCATGCGGAGGACGTTGGTTTGTACCTTAGCTGTGCAATAGACCGTATCGAAAAAATAAATTTCGCCGCACACCAGCTAATCTGAAGCATTATTGAAGGAAGGTTTCGAAAAGTATTTTTTTTTTTTTGACCGAACGTAGGGGTCGCGCATAGACATATTTCTTTATAACTTCATTATTTACCTTCCGATTTTAAAGAACGATATGTTTTTGTTTTTGTCTCAGAAACACCTAGCTTTTGCTTCTAGGAATCATTGACCTCAGTTGATCTTTTATAGTACTGACCCACCGGACCTGAGTTCCTACCATCTAAGCGTACCATTTTGATTTAAAAAATTTAAAGCTCATTAAACCTTAGTTCCTAACATCTTAACACACCATTTTGATTTTAAAATTGAAAGCTAATTAAAAATCATTAAACTTTCGTAAAAGAAATTTTTCGCTATTTCCACTTGAATTATTTAAAATTTGTTGTTTTTGAATTTTTTTTTTTTGAAATTTTTAAATATTTTGTCATATCGTATTATTTTTATACGACTCATTAACACGCCCACCTCCCATAAAACCCCGTATTTAAAACTTTATAAAGAAGCTTCCCTTCAAACATTTTATGAGGCTCTGCAAAAAAAATACTCTAAAAAGAGTATTTTTTATGCGTGTTTTATGATGACTCTGATTGTTTTATGATGATTATGAATTGACTTAATATAATTGTTAAATGATTGTTCAAAAATAAAACTAACTCATACAAGAGTCATTATTGTGTCCAATTTACGAATACTCATAAAAGAGGCTTATTAAAGAGACCTAAATATGACGGTGATATAATTGTTCATAAAAAAGACTCATGAAAGGATCATATAATGATTGATACATGCGTAATCATAAAGAAGACTCATCAAAGAGTCTTATATATGAGTGTGTCATGAGAAAATATAATCGGATTATTGCAATTTGATCTAATATATAAATAAGAACTTAATCGAGAACAATCTTTTTTTAATTGTATAAAACTTTGTAACTGTCCGTAATGTGCACATGTTTGTGGTGAGAAACATGCATTAACATTGAATACAACAAATGTTATGTGTATGTGGTACACATGGTCACATGCACCCAAGGATCTGCACTATTGAATATTTTTGGAATCCGTCCACGGACACGCCTACCTCCCATACAACGCAAAAATTGAAAACTGCATAACTCAGCTCATAATAAACCAACAACAATAAAATTTGGTATGTATGTATTTTCTATAATCACAAAGATATCATCGAAAAATGGACATCATCTGCCCACGAACACGCCCACCTCCGATACAACCCAAAAATTGAAAACGCAATAAATAAGCCTCTGTTCAACCTATAGAGCTAAAATTTATCACATATGTTTTTTATAACAAAACAAAGATGGTTTTGAAAAATGGACATCATCCGCCAACGTACTCGCCTACCTCCCATACAACGCGAAAATTTAAAACTGCATAACTTAGTTCATAATTAGCCTACAACAATAAAATTTGATATGTATGTGTTTTATACAAACATAAAGATGTCTTCGAAAAATGGACGTCATCCGCTCATGGACACGCCCAACTCCCATACAACCCAAAAAATTAAGACGCAATAAATAAGCCTCTGTTTAACCTACAGAGCTAAAACTTGGCACGTATGTTTTTTATGACAAGACAAAGATGGTTCTGAAAAATGGACGTCATCTGCCTACGATGATGACGTCCATTGACGAACAATGGACGAATACGCCTACCTTCCATACAACCCCAAAAAATTAAAACTCAATAAATAAGGTTGTGTTTGTCAAAGTGACAAAAATTTAAGGTGTGTTTAAAAATTGAGAGTAATCCGTCCATGAACACGCCCATCTCCCATAGCGAAAGCACAATAAAGGCATTAACTGTGAGCTACAGGAATAAAACTTGGTATGTGTAAATTTTTATAAATATATAGGCTTCATCCGCCCACGGAGACGATCATTTACAATAAAAAATTTTTGTTTTTGAAAAGTAGGTTTAGGGTATTTCATAGTCGGCCTAGACCGACTTTAGACTTTCTTTACTTGTTCAAATTGATATTGACTTAAAAGTCATAAAATTAAGCTCAAAACCATTCGTAACTGAAATCAGCTGAAAAGAGCTCAAAACCATCCCAAAACATGCTCTTCACTTTCTTAATTTATGCCAGAAATTGGGCTTGAACATATTTTTGATAAACACGTCAGTTTGTGCTAAATACGTGTAGTCTTGGGCTTGTTTAAAAAAAATTAATTTTGCTGTTTTTGTTTCTGCACATCAAAAAATGAGCAACCCTACTACGTAATTCTCAGTTGGTTTTTGTTCTTGTTTGTATAAAAGTGTATTTTTAACTTTGCAGAAAATATATTGAAAAATTATATTTTCCTGTCCGAATTGGATAAAATATATCTAATTATAAAATAATTGCCATCGCAACAAAATCTCATAAATTGTTTTTATTTAAAAATATTTTTGGCATTTCATATATTTTGATAAAAAATTCCATATTTTCTTGTATTGGGCATGTTCATTTTTGTTACCAACAATCCATAAATGACATGCATTGCATTGGACATAAATGAGCACGTTTTTTTTATTAACAATACCAAAATGGCATAAATTGGGCATAAGTGAGCATTTTAATTCTTTGAGAAACAAGCCAAAAATTTCTTATATTGAACGCATTTGGGCATATTAATTGTTTTGATAAATTATGCAAAAATCACATACATTATGCACAAATGAGCGTGTTATTTTTTTGATAAACAATCACATAAGGGCTTGATATCAAGCTTATTATGACTTAGCTCAGAATCACTCCCAAAATTAATTGGTTTGGAATTGTTTTAAGCTGAAATTACTTTCCGTGTAATTATAAATTAGCCAACTTTGATTAAGTATAATTGACTTAAAAACAAATTGGCCATTTCAGCCCTTGAAAGGACTTTGACCTAGCTTCTTAGGATCGATTGTGTTGTGTGTGTTATTAAATTTTTGAACACAATTGACCGAGAAATGGACCTACATGTTTTATGCCGACTCCGAATGGCTAAAGTTCATGTTCTCAAGAAGCTTTACATGGCATTATTTACTCTCTGAGGTTTGCCATTGTCTGCAGAGAGGTGGTGACCGATCAGAAAAATTTTTTATTGAAAGAACTTTTCGTATAATTGACTTCCTGTGAAAAATTTTGAAAAAATTAAATCTGATGGTAGAGTTATTTTATCTACAAAAATAGATCAGTTTCCTTTGTGCTTGGCAAGATTCTTGATCTTTGAGAATTTTCTGACATTAAACACATCTGACATCTTTGATTACAGTAAGTTTTTATTTTTAACAAGCTTTCTAGACCAAAAGCCAATCTACTAGTCAAATCCGGTTGAGAAAAAACATATTAAAAATAAAAAAACATAAAAAAATAAGTACACAGTATTAAAATAAATATGAATTTAAAAACAGTCAAACCATAACGTCAGATAAAAATATTGATGTTTTTCAAGTAATTCAAGTCTTTAACTCGCCAGCTAAGCCATTAAGCAAGCTCATCTGTTAAGAAATTGAATTGACAGCCCGACAGCCATAAATAACTTCGAACATTCAATAATAAAAGCAAAAATAAAAAAAAAAAAAGTAAAAATAGAATCATATCTGGTTATTCGGTTAATTGCGAACGAGTGTGCGTCTGACAGCAACACATTCAACCAATTAACACAAATTTTGTCAGGAACATGGCAACGACAACAACAACAACAAACATAACCCACAACATAAACTGCCACTTACTAATGCGCGCAACAACAACAACAAAAACAATAATAATCTATTCGGCCATGATAATAAATTAATAGATGCAAGAAGAACAAAAGAATCCTTTGTAGGTAGCAACAACACTAGCAGCAGCATTTTGGGGCAAAACTTGCTGAAGAAATAAGTCCCAAAAAAAGGATAAAAACTAAATAAATTAAAAAAAAAAAATAAAAATAAGACTATCTCACACACAGCTTGAATACTTATACAGAAACAAATACTAACACACTCACGCACACACGACCATAAACAACAATGAAACATTAAAACCACTTGACGCGCTCAATACAAAATCCTTTGTCCTGCGGCAATAAATTATTGCGTCGGCATTCTGCCTGCTTGACTGCCTGCCTGTCTGTCTGCCTTAAAATTCAAGAAGCCTTCTCTCGGAAGCCATTTTTAGCTCATGTCTACTAGACTGTCAGATGTTGACCGTAATTTTTTATACCCTGCAGGCAAAGTGCAGGTGGGTGAAAGAGACATTTTTCTTTGCCATAATACGAAATGATCAAGACTGGCAAACACATAAAATTATCCCTTGGCGATTTTTGATGGCAACCTAAAAACGTGCTAGTAGTCTCTAGAAGCTCACCAACACCTGCGGCTCGCCTACATACTGACAACTGTAAATGCTTCATTTAAGCCTGATACTCATACTTTTATCGGCAAAGATGACTAGCAATGGTTGGTGTTGGGCTGCTGTATTTCCCTTTTGGTATGTTTCGAAAATCAATGGTTCGAAAGGAATATCGAAATATAAACCTTTGAATTAGTGTCAAAAGACGTGCAAATTATTGGTAATAGCAGCAAGTTACACGATAAATTGTGAACATTACAATAGAAAATTCTCAAGGACTTAAATATTTTTGGCTTGTTTTTTTTTTATTTATTTTATACACCAACATCGAAAGAAGCCCTGCAGTTATACAGCAAGATTAAAGAAGATTTTGGGGCAAGTTGGTGTTTTTTGTACCATGTTGATTTAATGGCAATAGTAATAGAGGAAAAATTTTTATGTTTCCGATATAACACCAATAAACATAACTCAACAGTAGTATTTTGAACACGAAAAGAAATGTTAAAAATAATCAATTGTGAAACGTGATTTTGCTAAGAAACTTTGTTTTTGTTTTGCTCTTTCAGATCAACAGATATTCTGTTCTAATATAGAATATCAATCAAATGTGGCAATTTTTTCTTGAAAACTCAAACTGATACAGCTGTTGCAAGAGATTTGGTTTAAAAAAAAAATTTTTAAATTTTTTGAACATTTTAAGGCTGTCACCAGATAAAAATGTATAAATATGTGCAATATTTTCCAAAAGTATTACCAGATCAAAAGATTTCTATCAAAAAAATTTGTAGAATCTGAAAAAGACGAAAGTGTCAAATAATAATAAAAACATTTTTATTGTTTTTATTATTTTTTGAATATAGTATTTATTTGTAAAGAATTCTTAAAAGTAGTCATAGTGGGCTTAAAATATTCTTTGAAAATATTCTTTGTAACAATTTATTTTTGACCAGATTTATCAGCAGCTAAGAATGTTTTGTTTTGGTTTTTTTTGGTCTGACTTAAAATCAGTTTTGAACAAAAATATACAATGTGAGCTTTAATCTTTTACCCTTTTTTCTACTTTAAACTACTTTAGAAACGTACGCCTCTAGGTTGGAAGAAGCTTTAATTTGCTATTGTAGAAAGCTTAAATATAAACGAACTCTTGGAAAAATATTTCTTTACTTTAATCTTAATTCAACATTTCAACATTTAAGTTCAACATTTAAGGGGACGTGATACCTTCAAACATTTTTTTATTTTAATGTTTTAAAATGCGTATAAGTTGTATAAAAAATAAGATATCATTTTGAAAAAGTATATATACTAGTATCGCCTGGGGTCGAAATTCGACCAATTTATTGATTGCCTATTTATACTCAAAAACTCTCCCCCAACCAAATTTCGTATTAATCAAAGAGCAGATTTTTTCACAAAAATTTAATTTCTCTCTTAGAAGGTTGGGAACCCCCTCTATCAGATATATAATTTATATATATGTACATTCTGCACATCTGGGTAACATATTTTCAAAAACAGAAGAACAACATTTTAAAAAAATTTGATTTTGTCAAAGAAATCATACGGGGTAGCCTTGATTTTTTGATGGCACGTACACTTTATTAATTTAGTGTCAAGACAAAATAAATTCACCTAAAATTTGGTATTGACTTTGAAAGCAAATTAAAAATGCAATTTTGAGTTTTTATTTTTTTACAACAAAAAGCGTATTTACCCCATATTTTAAGAAGAAATCAAATTTTATGGTCTTTTTTAAAAGGAATAATTTAAATATAAAAAAAACCAAAAACGGTATTTTTTTAAAAACTTTTTTTAAGTTAACTGATAAGACTTAAATACAAAAAATAAATAAATAAAATTTATTCACAGATGGCAAAGTTAATGGCTTCAGAAATTAGAACATTCAATTTGAGACAGTTTTTTTCTCTCTCTTGGCATTTGGTTGAAACACACGCTAAATAAGTAACGAAAATATTAAGAAAATTCATTAAAAATACTTTTAGTTAGAAATTTGCTGTTAATTATATCACATTTGAAAGAAAATTTAAAAAACTTTCAGAACAAAATTAGAAAAAATTGTAAAACCGTTAAAATTTAACCAAGATATTGACTTGGAAAGTCAAATTTTTGAATTCAAAACACATTTTTTTACAAAATTTTACAATTGACGAATGGATTAAACTATTTTTTTTTAAGAAATTGTTAATTTTAAAAAAATTTTAAATTCGACCAACTCAAAAACTCTTTCCCAACCAAATTTTATATTGATTAAAGAGCGGGTTTATTTTCTCAAAAATTTAATTTCTCTCTTAGAAGGCTGGGAACCCCTCTCTATCAGATATATCATTTATATATACATTCTGCACATCTGGGTAACATAACCTTTCGAATGATATAAGTTTAATTTATTTTGAGTTTTAATTAATACCAAAAAAGCGTACGACAAACTTTAATGTTCACGTATGAATATATAAGATATTTTTATGTAAAAAAAAATTATGCAAAAATATTTTTTTCATTACTTTAATCACATTTTAATCACAGTAGTAGTCCAAGTAGTGGTGACCGTGGCATGCAGGTTAAGTGTGTGGCTTAGCATGCTCGAGAGCCCGGGTTCGATTCTTAGCCGTGGCGAAAAGTTTTTCAATAAAAAAAATTTTTCTGATCGGTCACCACCTCTCTGCAGACAATGGCAAACCTCAGAGAGTAAATAATGCCATGTAAAGCTTCTTGAGAACATGAACTTTAGCTGTTCGGAGTCGGCATAAAACATGTAGGTCCAGTTCTCGGTCAATTGTGTGCAAACATTTAATAACACACACAACACAATCGATCATTAGTAGCTCGGTCATAGTCCTTTCAATGCCTGAAATGGCCAATTTTTTTTTTTTTTTTTTTTTTTTGTTTTTAGTAGTCCATGCTCCTGGAATTTTTTAAAAAAATCGTTAATTAAATTATGGCGGGCGTGATAGAACAAAAACTACTCGATCGATCGTACTGAAATTTTAATATGTTCTTTCAAACTTGTCGATGCATGGAATGAACTACGGATAGAAAAATCTGTTTTATAGTTTTCAAGTTTATGGCCAATTTTGTCCAAAAATCTTGACAATTTTCGAAAAAACGCCGCCATTTTGTTATTTTTCAACCAAAATTGTTTTTTCTAGTTCATTCCATGGGGGTTTTGATGCTGATAAAAACCCGGTTTTTTGTTTTTTTTGCTGATATCCCAGTGAGTAAAATAATTTCAGTAGCCATATAGCTATGTAAATAAAAAAATAAAAAAAAAATTTTTTTGTGTAATTATTTTACTAAAAATATATATTTACTAGCATAGAAGCCCGTTATACGACGGGTCGTATTCAAAATAATTGAGTTGCTGGCGATATGATATTTTTCATTCACCTCAAATGTTGCTTTGTTCCAGTTGTCGTCAATCAGTCCGTACTGATAAATATCAAATAAATTTTGTGTGCATACTTTTAGGCTAAGAATTAATATTAACTGCACTGTAATAGGGAAACAGGTTCTGGTCCAGGCTAATATGTCCAGCCTAAACATAGCAATAACAACTACAGCAGTTTGAGGGATATAGAGCACGGAGCAGGACGCTTGTCTTTTATATAATAACAAGTGTATAAGCCCGTCCTACGACGGGAAGGAACCATTTAGAGTACAAAATGTGACAAAAAATTTATTGGATTTATATACAAAGGTATTTATTTGAAAACATGTTTATTAAATTATTTTGATAAAACTTCTTTATATACAACATTTCTAGTAAAAAAATTCTTAGAATTTTTAACCATTCACCTTGTCCCTTGCTTGCTATAATGCTTTGTTTTACATCATCAGCCCGCTAAAACTGCCCATGACTAAATACCAGTTCTTTTGGAAAAACTCCTACTTTTTACAATATTGAACCTTGCAATTTATTTATGGTCATTGAAAATGTCAGTTTAACTGGAAATTGTCGCCTCCGGAGAGTGAAAGGCAAATCTGTGTTTGTCGTGGCCAAATCAATTGTAGGCATGAAAACTATTTCATTACAGATATCTCTTTTGGTACGAAAATTTCGAAGAAGTATTATAATACTTCCAATTTTGAGGTTTAACTTATGCAGTGGCATTCCTCAAGGATAAAATTCATTCAAAAACTCGGCAGGGTAATTTTGTTTATCGTTATCATCACTGTCTTCAATTTAATCCGTGCTCAGATCTCTCACTGTGTCACCAACTAAAATATTTAGAACTTGCTATCGCCAAAAATCTATTGAACCCTTTCAATGGATTTGTCCATTATATTGGACACTTCGGAAAAACATTTTTTTTTATATTTTCCAATGTCTTTTCTAAAATCAAATAGGTTGGTACTATGAAATGAAAATGTGCCAACATGACAAAAATAATTTTAGGGAGATATAAAATGTTTAACTTAGTTAGATTTTCAATTTTATGCCCAACAGTAGCCTTCAATTTTTTTATGTGGCGTGTTAATAAATTTTGCAAAAACGAAGTGGTTATTGTGATTGGTGTGCAAAGTATAATTTTTTTTTATAATAACAATTGCATAAATAACGCATTTATTACGCATTTATATAGATATAGATTGATATAGATCTAGAAAGATATAGATCTGGATAGATATAGATTGCGTAGAAGAAACACAGAAAATAATTTTTTTATAAAAAACGTAATAAGTAATTTTCAACATTTCAAAAAATTATTTAAGAAAACTGTAAATCAAAAAGAAAACTTAGTAGCAAATAATATGCCGATTTGTTTTTGTGTTTTGTTGTCATAAAATTTGTATCCTTTTTGAAAAAAAAAATATGAGTTGCACTCTCTTTTGTTTTGAGTCAAATTTTTAATTTTTTGCATTTGCTTTGCGTGAACATATAAATCGCTTTGATATCAATTAAATATACTTATAGTTATCAAAACTGCAGGCAACACAATGGCTAGTGTTATCTTTACGAAGGCATATCCTGACACTCAAACTACCACTCAAACGGCAATTTGAAAAACGTCGACTACAAAAGCTGTCAAAATGCCACCATAGACTGGCTAACAATAAATATTTAATTTTGAGTCTTCTGAAATTGCATTTTTGTGGAAGAGCTTTTTTGTTTCTTTTTATTGTTTATTATATGAGTGAATATAAATTTTCTGTCTGGGCATAAAAAAAAAATTATAACGTATATTATATTAAAAAAGAAAATCACCTTTATTTTATTAACAAAAATTTTTTATGCGCTTATCATGCAAACGTTCTGAAAGAAAAGCACCATAAAAGCCTCAACAACAACAACAAAGACAAATAAAAACAAAAAAAAAAAAAAATAATAAACAAAACTCCACCAATGCTTGCCATAACAACGTAAACGTATATAAAGCTTTGAATTGAATTACGTGCATGACACGCACGAAGCAACAAACAACAACTGCGACAGAAGCAACAAAGAATGTGCTTAAACAATGCCAGCACAAAAGAAACGAGCTGAAATAAAAGAGAAAATAAATATAAAACAATAAATAAACAGGAGCATCATTTATTGTGCCACCCTAACAGCACAGTTCTATTAATACGTTAATGACAATAAAACCAAAGCTGGCAGTCGAATCACGCCAGTTTATCAGTCAAGCTGCACACAACGAATGATATCAACAAAATTTCATGTAAATTTGTATAAAATATGGCAACACTTTGCTGTCAAAAATATACTATATAATGGCCAGGCGTTTTAAATTCAACATAAAATATGCTTAAATCTAAATAAAATGCAAAACATACCGCAAGCTGAAGGCGTAGCAATAAACAACAATAACAACACTTCAAAATGAATGCAAAATACTGTGGCAACACAAGATGTGCCCGATGTGCCAATGTGCCCGCTCATATATAATATTCCAGCTTATCCTGCACATTGCATAAATTCATGTGCACGTGACACCATTTAAAGTATGCGACGTAAGCTTACAACGATTTGGCAACGCTTTCAGCAGTGCGGTTTGATGTTGTGTCGGCAGCTGGCAACAACAACAATAGCAATGTCAATGTCAACATTAACAACAACAACAACAGCATAAATGTAGAAGGAACCTTCAAAGAGAAAATTGTTTGCTTTAGGATAGACATAAATTTGCATTGACTTGGCTGTTGATGTTGCCTTTTTCACTTCTGAGGTTGCCACATGACCTCTACAACAACAGCAATAGTAGCAGCATCAGAGAAGCAGCCGTATAAACGCGTACGCGCCGAAGTGAAAGTAAGAATAGCAACAGCAACAGCAACAGCAACAACATAAACAATAACAATAACAACAACAATAGCTAAAACAATAACATTATCCCAAATATAGGGAGCTTAGAATGTTGCCCATTTAATGCGTCATTAAATTTTGCCGCTTCATTGAGTTCAAAAAGCAGTTCGTACAGCTGGGCACGGGTTGGTTTGGCGCTGGTAAACCACTTTGGTTGATTTGGTTAGCTTAAGTGTGGATATATTTTACTGTTTTTGTTTTTTAATTTTTGCTGCTTTTGCTGTTAATTTTAAGAGTTTGTTGCTGTTGGCTGAACTTTTATTTGCATAGCAATTACAAAAGCATAAATTATTTGCTTGACTCGCTGGCGTATGAGTGTTTTTTAATTAGAAACGAATTGAATGTCACTCATACGTCGTGGTGTTCAGAGCAAAACATGTTTGTAAATGGATTCAGGCAGCGATAAATGAATAACTGTCAATAAATTCAGCTTAATATAAACTACGAAATTTTGAATATGTTAAATACATATATATAAAAAAAGACATTTGCGTAGAGAATTTTAACCAGGCACACTTTGTAACATAAAAAGAGTTCTTGTTATAAAATTGTATAATTTATATATCATTCTCTATTGTCTGGCGCTCTAGAAAATGTTATGGATTTT
This sequence comes from Tetanocera ferruginea, assembly GCA_958299015.1. Lineage (NCBI taxonomy): Eukaryota > Metazoa > Arthropoda > Insecta > Diptera > Sciomyzidae > Tetanocera > Tetanocera ferruginea. The sequence goes on along the minus strand of OY282642.1, from coordinate 147,581,514 downwards.
CTAGTCGTTTCAAAAATGTCCTCAAAATATATTTCTTTGATTTATGTTTTGTGTTTTTATTGAAATTTTTGTTTTGTTTTTTATTGCAAATTATTCAATATTCAAGCAATAAATCATATAAATTTATAAAAATATGTTTTTTAGAAAATTAAAATCAATAACAAAAAAAAATGCTAAAATTATTGCATGCAATAAATTTTTATGATCAACCGTTATTTGTGTTATCAGCAATGCTGTGAGGTTTATTGCTCTCTCACTTTTGCTTCTGGCGTATTCAAACACATGCTTCACTCATACACGCACACACATTAATATCAGCACGCACAGGCTTTATTTATTATTAGCCATATATTCTGCTCAAAATCTTGTTTGGTTAATTTATTGAACAGCACCAATACAAAGTCTAAATTTGCCAAATGATTTCATTTTACAAAAACAAAAAAAAAAAAAAAAAAAATGGAAACCAAACCAAGCGGTTCTATAACAACAGTGCATGTTATAAATTGATTCGCACTCATACACATGACACACATCTTTTCATATTATTTGTAAATACAAACAGTTTCGCAACAGCACGCAGTCTCGAATCTTGTGTCACTTTAAAATTTATTGAAATTTGAGAGTTTTTTTTTCGCCTGAAATTGTGCGTAATTCAAAACTGCACAATATCAATATATATTATATATATATATATATTAAAAAAAACATAAGAAAAACGTTACAAGACCAAAAACAAAAAAATAAAACAACATCCTTAAAACAAACCCAAACACAGTCTGCAGGGCAATTGATTTTTATGTTTGTGTAATCCTGCTGCCGTTGTTTCATTCAAGTTACGAACCTACCTTCAAGAGTTGAGCGACGCATCAGCTGGGTTGTCATTGATTTTTTTCTTTTTTTTCGTTTTGTTTTTACTCTGTATTGGTTGTATATTTCTTTTTGTTTTACTTTATCGTTATCATTTATTAGGGCAAATATTTTTTTTCCCCTATTTTTGCTTCTTTTTATTTCATCATTGAGTTATTTTTCAAAATTGATGGTTATTGAATTTAAATAAAAAAAAGGGCAAAGTTGGCAAAACCAGTAAAAAAGTCTGGGAAAACCAAAGCATGTTCGAGAACGAGATTGCCTTTCGGGAATGTGAACAAACATACCGACATAATTTGCAAAGCTGAGCATTGACATGATGAGAAAATACTATGTTCTAATGTATGTATGGGTATGTATGTATGTTGGTAAGCAAGTAAAAATATATTTGTATGCTGACAATGTGTGTGCGCAATGTATGTGTTTAACACTTATTCACATAATGGCACACTTTTATTCGTTGTTTTCTGACTTCGACACATGGCATCAGCGCAATAAAATTTCGGCAATTTGTATAAATAATTTAGTACGGCCAATAAAAGCATTGCCATTGAAAAAAATGCCTACTAGCAGAATTTTTATCTCAAAAAATATTGCTGGAATTTTTAAATAAAAACCGTAATTCAGGCTTTTGTCTGGCCCTGCAGGCAACAACAAATATTTTTGTTATATGTTGCAAAACGGTTAGTGATAAAATGCTTTAGTTAAAAAAAAAAAATTCTTAAACTGCTTATAGTTATATACTGTAGAGTTTTGTCAATTTTATTTTTAACTTTAACCATAAGTTTTTATCTACTCAGTACAAAGATGGTTCTATATTGTTCGTTTATAAAGATAGTAAAGAAAGATAGTATATAAAAATTGAAAACTTTATTTAAAGCCTATTATATTAAGAGTATTCGAAACGTTTTAATTTAAAAAAAAAGATGATTTAAAATATTTTTGAAGTGATATTTTAGGCAATTTTTATACAATAAAACTCACAAATTTTGAAGAAACTTTTAAGGCATATTAAATCATTTAGTAATTTTGAACTGCACCTGAAATATGCAGTGTTTAAACTGCTTATCACAAAGTAGTTGTAAACATGGTTGTAACCATCTTTATTGCACCTTCTTTGACGTGACATCGCTAATGGAGACCGTGACGACCAGAGACGAACAAAAAGCAGTTCAAAATGTGGCAATTTGGCTGACATGGATTAAATAAAAAGTCTTAGAGTTGAGCTGTTGTTATAAAATATGTCAAAATTGTGACATTTTTTATTAAAAGGCAAAAGCTAAAATAGGAAGTTTTTGCCTCAGATTTTTCCTATAGTTAAAAAAATGTAACTCAGAAATCAGATTGTTTTGCAGATAACTACAACAATAAAAAACATTGAATTGATGTGAAAAAAACCTCAAAGTTTTGTGTTTACAAAAATGTATTTATAAGGAATCAAAAATACTCAAAATTTTGTTGATTCCTTCGCAACTTTTTATCACTTAAGAGTTTTTATCAAGGAGGTGAAAATATAAAAGAGTTTTTCACTATTCTTCGGTTGAGTTGCAAAAAAAAATCTTTAATTACATTAAATTCTTTAATTATCTAAGAAACCTTTAATTTTTGGTGTTTTTTTTAAGAGCTTGCTGATTTGAAATTTAAATAAAGCACATGCCAAATTATGAAATGGTCAACAAAATTTTTTATTTGGTAGATAATTTTTTGGTATTTAACATTTAAATATAATTTTGGGCATATGGCCACCACGACTATTTTGCACAAAAGTCATTCTGGAGGTCCAATTTTCGACCACCTTTTCAAGCATTTGAGGGCGTATTTCAGCTATGACACGTTGAATATTGGTTTCCAAAGCGTCAATAGTTGCTGGTTTATTCACATAAACCAATAACTTCACGTATCCCCACAAAAAATAATCAAGTGGCGTCAAATCACACGAACGCGGAGGCCAATACGCTGGTCTATTTCTCGAAATAATGTTGTCGTTGAAATGTTCTTTCAATAAGTCGATTATTTCGCCCTCAGCATGACAAGTGGCGCCATCCTGTTGAAACCACATTTCGTCCACATCCATATCTTGAAGATTTGGCATCAAAAATTCATTGATCATGGTTCTGTATCGATTTCCATTCACGGTAACGCGTCGTCCTTTCTCATTTTTAAAGAAATAAGAACCGATGATTCCACCAGCCCATAGACCGCACCAAACAGCACATTAATCGGGATGCATTGGTAGTTCTTGAACGGAGTGTGGATTATCTTTGCTCCAAAAACGGCAATTTTGGTGACATATCCATTCAACCAAAAATGCGCCTCATCACTGAAGAAAATTTTACGGTAAAAAAGCGGATCTTCGTCTAATTGATTAAGGCCCTATTCTCTTTCAGCAAAAAATTTTTTTCGACTTTTTTTTTGCATTTTTTTATAGCTTGGACATTTAAGAATATAACCCTAAAAGGGTTTTTTGAAATTCGAAATACTTTAGAAGATATTTTTGTGGGGTCATGTCTTCGCTAAAATGAGTAGTTTTTATGTTGCTTAGTTTTTTAACTTAGTTTATCTCGAAACCACGTTTTTCGAGCTGGCGGCCACGATTCCGCCAGTTCTACTGAACCGATTTGAATGAAACAAAGTTTAATCGACGTAGAATTGTCACCATTCTGGCCCGTAGTAAAATAAAATTTTTACTATTTTATTTTTACTATTTTTTTTTTACACTAAACTACAAAAAAATGGGTCCAAAGTCGATTTGTCAATTTCAAGTGGCCGCCATTTTGTCAAAAAAAATCGCAAAATTTTTATTTTACTACGGGCCAGAATTACATCTATGCTGATCATAACCCTATATTTTTTTTTTCAGACGCTCCTGAGGGCCGGAATCGTGGCCGCCAGCTCCAAGCCTTTTTTTTTGAGGGCCAAATTTGACAGTGCCATCATCTATGGACAGCCCCTATATCGCGGCGAAAAAAATTTTTTTATTTTCTCTCATTCATTACTAATTCAATAAAAAAAACAAAATTCAAATATCTTTTTGCGTTTTCAAATGAGAATTTTTTCAAAAAGGGTCCAAAAACAGCAAGCTGAAGGAGAATAGGGCCTTAAGCGACCAATTATTGAATTCAAGGCGCATTTGATGATTGTGTGGCTTTAAGTGTTGCAACAATTGAATTTTGTATAACATCAAACCCAAATCCTTACGCAAAACGTTCCATAAAGTCGATGGGCAAGTCCAACTTCTTGCGCACGACGACGAATCAATAAATTGTCATTTTCTTCGACACTGGCCTCAACGACAGCAATATTTTCTTCTGTACGCACTCTTCTCATTCTTCTCGATGGCTTGGCATCCAAAAGAGTAAATGTAGACCGAAATTTGGTAATTTCGTTTTTTATGGTGGTCTCAGACGGACGATTATGTGCACCATAAAATTCATGAAGTGCTCTTTAAACATTTTTAATTGAAAAATGTTTTTGAAAATAAATTTCCACGATTTGGAAGCGTTGTTCTGGAGTAAACCTATACATAATAATTTGCCAAACAATACTGAGTAGAAACGTCACTTTAAGCTAACACAATTGTCAGACAATAGAGTAATCGATATTGAAAATAAAACCTTATAAAAAATCACCCTTTATCAATCAAAATATAAAAACAAATTGAAATAACTTTTAATTTTTGTACAAAATCCGTACATATTTATAAATGTATAAAAAGATTTAACTACTGTGGGTTGTATGGGAGGTGAGCTTGTGCGTAGGTAGAGGACACGTTTGTTTTGTACACATATAAGTTTTGATGTAAAATACTTCTTTACAAAGTCTTCCACTCAAATCCATTCAAATCAAAACCACTCAAAAAATTTGTTTGATACAAACTTGACATCTAAGATACACTGCTTCCAGCAGACATTATAAAAAACTAATTGTGCTTCACAGGGGCGCAACCAGGATTAATTTTGTGAGGGGGAGGGGGGGTTTTATCAAATTTCGGACTTATATATAAAATCAATTTTAAAAAGACTTCATATGCAATAAGTTTAAACACTTTGTAGTAATATTTTCAAATAGAAGTTTAGTTGAGTTAATGGGCAAGGTGGGTTTCAAAGGCTCAAACAAACCAATTGATTTTTTGTTAATATACGATCTATATATGTCAAGCACTAGATAATGTATCTTGAAGAAGGGTTCCAAATTTTACCAAGATTGGTTATAGTTTTTTGGGAAATCATGACAACCAATGTGCAAAAATAAGTTTTGATTTAAGTTTCAGGCAGAATATTCTGGACATATTGTACAAAACCCATTAAACATACATATCTAGAATTTAAGTAAAGTTTTTATAAATACACTGAGAAAAACACATACCTTGCTCCTGTACAAAATTTCTCTATTTTTGAAAATAGCAATTTTCTCTTTTTCAAATAAAATTTTCTTCAGTTAGAATAAATTTTCACATTTTCGTAGAAATATTTCTTTACTTCTAGGAAATGGAAACATTTCAATAATGGTATTCCCTTAACGATGAAAATTTCTCATTTCGTAAACTCGTAAAATTCTGAGCCTCTGTTAAAGGAACGCACCTTTAGACATCTGATAAATTTGTCATGCATATGACAAAAACAGCAGATCAATAAAAAAATAAAAAATAATATAACTTCATTATTCATCATGCCGTAACAAATCGACCGAAAATTTGTTCGTAGAATCTGTTTGCTCTAGGTTTCTGAAATAGGAATAATTGAGTTAGCTGCCAAACTTAAGTGCTCAGTATTTATCTACTCCAAACTTTTCCGGGCAATTTTTATCCTCATCCAATACCAATTGCAGCAGTTCTACTGTCTGACAGAGCACCCAACATGTGTCGAAGTGTTTCTTTTCCTTTTTCAAGCACTGCCACTATCCACTTCTATGCTTGCCAATTGGGATGAATTAAGCGCGAAAATAAATAAAAAAAACACCACACACTTTTTGACAGTTTGACAGCTGAAAGTTTAACCAAACTTTTTTACATTGTTTAAGCACTGAAATTGTAGCTTAAACATCTTAAAAAAATCGCCATACAAAATATTTCCATCATTTCCCATTTTCTTAAAATTAAGCAGTTTACGAGGTTTAAGCTGTTTCCGAGGTATTAAGGGAATACCGTTAATGTCTCTAATAATGATAAGTATTTTTCTCGCACAAAAAATTTCTCATTTATAGAGAAATTTTATTAAAAATGAAAAACTTTTCTTATATTTTGATAAAAAGTTCACTATGAGAAGTATTTTCTTCAATATAAACAAATATTTTCTCAAAAAACAAAATATTTTTTTCTAAAAATGATATATTTTTCTATTTCATGGTAGCTTTTTATCATTTTTAGAGAATTTTTAGTATCGCAATTAGAGAATAGCATTCTCTGGAGCAAAGTCTATATCATTTTTCTCTAAATATGATGCCTTTTTTATCATATTCCGAGACACTTTTTTCTGAGTGTAGTATTTTACTAGTATTACAAAATACTTAAAAAATAGTTTTCAGTTGTCTGTTTTTTTTTCACCACAACATGCAAGTCTTGTAATCAAGACTGAAAATTGGAATCTGTTTGTCCAAAAATGCGTTTGGATACGAATACTTATCAAAATAATGCACATTTTAATTATTTCCAAAGCCTTGCAAGAAAATAAAATATAACAAATGTTTCTAAAAATTGAGTTTGTTTCTCAAAATGTAATCACACCCCGAGTTAAAAATAAATTTTTTTTTAGATCAAACTGTACACTATTCCTACAACGACCGAACAACAAAAAAAATTTAAGAAAAAAGTTATAAAATGGATGTACAACGGACACTGACAGGACATTTTGGCCGTTAAAGGCATTTTTAGGCAGTTATACGAGGTTTTAGGCAGTTATACGTAGGACTTAAGGCTTGAGCTATAATATTTTCAATTTTATTCGGTTCGCAATAGGGTCAGCAAAAAGCAATTTTTTCTACCCACACTGAAAATTTAACCCAAAACTTCACTTAGTTGTAAAAATAATTATTTGGGGCAAGCCTTACAATTCGTCCTTTGGTGAGTACTAATGGAGCTCATTTCCGAAAGTATAAAACACGCAATTTCTAATACCTTGGGATAAAAAACTAAGAGCATAATATGAAAAAATCGTATGAGTCTCTCGCCACCGAAACAACCGATGAAATTTCCTCTAAAATCGACTCTTATATCTTTAACACTATCATAATAAGCCAAATTTCTGACAATTTAGAGAAATTTTTATGGAACAGCTTTCATTGAAAATACGATGAAAATTTATGAATTGTCAATTTTTGCTCCAGTTTCGGAAATCAATCGGAATTATTTTTATACAAAATCACAAGACTTCACTATAAACTTGATTCCCGCAGAGCTTGGGTTGATTTGTGTTTAAAAAATTATTATAAAAAAGAAAGAAATATAACAATTTGTGAGGAAATTTCTTTGATCATTTCGCTGGCGAGGGACTCGACCGCTCTTCCGCAAATTCAAGCTTTCTTATTATACCCTAAACCTGAAAGGTCAGGGTATATTAACTTTGTGCAAACGTTTGTAACGCATAGAACGAAGCGATTCAGGTATAGAAAAGTATATATATTCTTTATCAGAGTCACTACGTGAGTCGAGGTATCCATGGCCGTCCGTCCATCCGTCCGTCCGTCCGTCCGTCTGCCCGTCTGTGTGTTGTCCGTATACACAGGATAAGAAGAATGAGTTCAGATAATTGGATGAAACTTGGTACACATGATCACATACACCCAAGGATCTGCACTATTAAATATTTTAACAATAAACAACAATAAAATTTGGTGTGTATGTGTTTTGTATCATCACAAAGATGTTTTCGAAAATAAAACGTCATCCGCTCACGGACACGCCCACCTCCCATACAACCCAAAAATTTAAAACGCAATAAATAAGCCTCTATTTAACCCACAGAGACAAAATTTGGCACGTGTGTTTTTTATAACAAAACAAAGACGGTTTGGAAAAATGGACATAATACGCCCACGGACACGCCTACCTTCCATACAACGCAAAAATTTAAAACTGCACAACTCAGCTCATAATAAGTCTACAACAATAAAATTTGGTGTGTATGTGTTTTATATCAACACAAAGATGTCTTTGAAAAATGGGTGTCATCCCCTCACCGACACGTCCACCTATCAAACAATCCAAAAATTGAAAACGCAATAAATAAGCCTCTGTTTAACTTTCAGAGCTAAAATTTGACACATTAGTCTTTTATAACAAAGCAAAGATGGTTTTGAAAAATGGACGTCATCGGCCAACGGACACGCCCACCTCCCATACAACGCGAAAATTGAAAACTGCATAACTCAGTTCATAATTAGCCTAGAACAATAATATTTGATATGTATGTGTTTTATAAAAACACAAACATGTCTTCGGAAAATGGACGTCATCCGCTCATGGACACGCCCAACTCCCATACAACCCAAAAATTGAAAACGCAATAAATAAGCCTGTGTTTAACTTAAAGAACTAAAATTTGGCACATATGTTTTTTATGACAAGACAGAGATGGTTTTGAAAAATTTACGTCATCCGCCTACGAACGCGCCTACCTACCATACAACCTCAAAAAATTAAAACTCAATAAATAAGATTATGTTTGTCATAGAGAAATTAAATTTGGTATGTATGTATTTTTTACTAAATTTAAGGTGTGTTCAAAAATTGAGAGTAATCCGTCCATGAACACGCCCATCTACCATAGCGAAAGCATAATAAAGGCATTAACTGTGAGCTACAGGAATAAAACTTGGTATGTGTAAATTTTTCATCAACATTTAAATGCATATAAAATATAGGCTTCATCCGCTCACGGAGACGCCCATTTACAATAAAAAATTTTTTGGTTTTGAAAAGTAGGTTTAGGGTATTTCATAGTCGGCCTAGACCAACTTTAGACTTTTTTTACTTGTTTTGTATTGCTTTTGAGTTAATTTTCATCCAAATATTTCAAATCATTTTTTTGGATTGCAAGCTAGAAGTTGAAAAGACAACTCAAATCGAACCCGTCATATGGTCAAGCATTTTCTTTTTATTATGTCTTCTAAATCATGGAATGCCTTATTATATGAGAGGTAGACGTGTATGTGGAAAACACACATAACAATTGACCATAAGAAGCTCGGTGTAAGCACTTTCAAGGACTAAAATGGCCATTTTTTGTTTGTTTGAAAGAGTTATAAATATAGAATGTTATAAAATTTGCTGAATGAAGACGTTCCAACAAATTAAATTTGCATTTGACCTAAATTTTCCTAATTTTGTCGATCAAAGGTGCCAAACAAGCTTCCAAGATTGGTCAGAATGGCACAAACATTTTTGTTTTTCTTGTACACATGAAAATACACTTAACCATCATAGCCATTAAAAAAAAATTATTTGTCAAACTTTGTCAATTTTCAGATAATTTTTTGAAGAACCTTCTCTTGACAATGAGTGAAAGTGACATACTGAAAAGTTGAATGATACTAATTTTAATCATCTTGCTAACAAGAAGAACTTTATCGGCTTTTGTGATAGGTTCCAGCAAACATTTCACAATTTCATTCAAATCATAATCTCCATAACATCATAATTAAAGGTAATATCAATGCAACGTAGTACTCGAGCTCTTCTTACAACGCACCACTGAACAATGAGCTGGATTTTGAAATATTAAAACCACAATCGACTGCATTCGTCTGCAATTATTTCAGCAGCTAACTCAACTATAAAAGCACGCATAGAATGCCTCAAAGTCTTCAGGCACTACAAACGTTTCGCATGTCAATTTTATTGATATCACAGCGAGCTAGATTTATGGTGTCTTTGGTTGAATTGACAATGCGCTGTGTGTTGTGTGGCATGAAATTGCATAGAAATGCGTTTGAGATACTAGAACATTGTTAACTTGTTCTGTTTTGCCAAAGCCATCAGTGCTGGCTACAAATTTCATAGTTAAATAGAGTTCAGCAATTTGAAAAAAAGGACAATTTGAAATTAAAAAAATCTTTAATTACGACGAGAAAATGAATTATTTGTGAATGAATTATATAAAATAAAAGAACTATATTTGCTGATATATTCAAATTAATTATCTAACGAAATATTTAACTAGACCTGCCTAACTGCCATAATAGACATGTTGCAAAGTTATTAACGGGGCGTATGAGTAACATTTAATATATTTTATTTCGAACCGAACATAGTTTACAAGCAACTTTGATTTTTTACTACAGTTTAATTTGAAACAAATGGTGCCAAATCATCAAATAAGACATCATATTGGATAACTGTAGGCCTTAGAATAAAAAAAAAACACAAAATAAAAAGAAAGAGAAGTGTCGCCATCAACATAGCTACATAATTTAATGTCAAGTTTCAGCAAATTGAGCAAAATGTGCAAATAGCGAAAAATAAATAAATTAAATAAGAATTTCTATAAATCATAAATTTATAAAGTAGGCATTTTGAGCATCAAATATGATGAAAGAATAAAAAAATAAAATATTTAAAATTTTAGACTTACAAACATATATGGGCATCTCCCAAAAAAGGTCCACCAAAAGTGAAGAAAAACATTAAAATAAAGCACTCTAACAGCTTTAAACTTTATTTTTTTTTTATTTTGATTAGTATTTCTACTATGTAACTTGAATTCAACTTATTATGATGTATTTTTATTAAAATTTATTTTTTTTTTTTATTTATTTATTAACAGTTTATTTACAAAATAAATTAAGTATATAAACTTAAAAAACTAGGCCCTAACTTCTATGGTCTTCAGCCTATTAAAATTTATAATAAACATCTTTACTGTATTTTACTATTGTGGAAAAATTTGTCGCGTCTATGATGTCGCGTCCGTATTCGTGCTATCCTTTGACCTCCATTAACATGTATATTATATATAAAAAAAAGTTCTCAAAATTAGCTAAATTTTGCATATTTCTATACGAGCTTAAAAAAACTTTTGTTTTTTGTCGCGTCCGTTCCATTGAATGATTGCTTATTACTTTGTACTTAATCTCGCCAATATTTTTATAAAATGTAGCACTCTTTTATCACGTTAGAACACTTACATACATATCTGCCAATTTTGTTCCTTTGTTGTTTTTCGAATAATTAAAACCGTGCAAATGTCGCGTCCGTGCCACTGGGAGATGCCCATATGCAATATTCAATATCTAGTGACAAGGTGACGCCAGAAGTCTGAAATCTTAAAAAAAAATCCCCAATTTAAATCTTATAACCGCAGTAATTATGAACAGCAAAATTTCAGATAGCTGATTCAGCAGCGGGATCAAAAAGGGTTAATAAGAATTTAATATAATTTTCATAATATGAGATAAAATATTACAAAGCAATTAAAGGTTTGTGCTACTACGAGTGGATAAAAAAAAAACAAATTGGCCATTTCAGCCCTTGAAAGGACTTGACCGAGCTTCTTAGGATCGATTGTGTTGTGTGTGTTATTAAATTTTTGCACACAATTGACCGAGAACTGGACCTACATGTTTTATGCCGACTCCGAACGGCTCATGTTCTCAAGAAGCTTCACATGGCATTATTTACTCTCTGAGGTTTGCCATTGTCTGCAGAGAGGTGGTGACCGATCAGAAAAATTTTTTATTGAAAAAACTTTTCGCCGCGACTGTGGATCGAACTCGGGCTCCGAGCATGCTAAGCCACACACTTAACCTGCATGCCACGGTCACCACTACGAGTGGATACTCTATCTTATATTATAGTTGCTGCAAAGATTTCAGCCAGCTATACTGAAAAAAATTACTCCGTAAAAACAAAAGTTCGTCTAACTCTCGTATTTCGAAGCCATTTGTAGTACAATTAGTTGGTTTGGAAAGCATTAGTTCTTCTTAAGTTAAACAGATCCATTTATTATAAATATAACATCAAAAAGATAAAATTTCGTTATACGAGTAATTGTAGTTATGAATTTGGTGCAATCAAAGATGAACACAAAACAACTCAAAACAAATTCAACGCAAAAGGAATTGAAACCATAAAGAGCAATGCAAACATAACCACAAACCCACAAATCAACACACACACACAACCAAACGCGCATGGAAAACTTTTCCTCAGCTTATTTTTGTTTTTCATAGTTTTGAATTTCCTGCCATCCTGTTTAAGCGCTGAAACGTAAAACTGTGAAAATTTCAAATAAATGTAAGTACAAAACAAAATAAAAAAAAAAAAAATAAAGAAATTTTATTTCATTTGTTGCTGTTGTTATTTATTTTGTATATTTTTTTTGCTTCTGTGTTAATAACCGCAAACAAAATACAGAGTTGTGGTAATAAAAATGTGTTTTCATAGTTTCTCTTTGTGATTTTATTTTGCAGTTTCTGTCTTCATTGTTTTTATAGGGCCAACAACAACAACAACAACAACACAACAACCGCCAGCATAGAAGTAAAGTGCCAGCATCTATTGACAGCTCGTGAAAGTGTTGCAGAAATGTTTATTTTGTTACAAGCAGCACACTTATTCAACGAAGTTACACACACACATACACACAGAGGCAGACAGAAAATGCGCGCATTTGGTTTGGCATGCATACTCATGCATAGATATCTGTATTGGATGGCATGGTATGAGTAAGCTGCATGAAAGCTATGCAGCGTTGTGGTCAATTAAATGCTTGCGCACACTGCGGAACACCAATGATGCCAATATTGCTAGCTTGTGTGTTCGTAATTTTTTATATTTTTTTTTTTTTTGACTTACATTGAATGCCATTTTTGAATATGCTGAAAATTTAATATTTCAAGAATTTAAAAGAAAAATATTTTCAACCGATAGAAAAACCGATGTATGATAAGAAGTAGAAGTATTAGAAATTTGTATTTATTATTCGCTTTTTTAAAGCATACATATTTTATAGCGAATAAGAAAAATACGGTTATGTTTTTTGCAGATTTATATATGGAGCAACTTAACTGGTTGTGGACACCGTTAGTAGTTTTAGCCATTAATTTTAACCAAATTAATTTTATGCAGACATATCAATATCAATGGAAAGATAGATAGATGAATGCTGAGGGGCTGAGGAGAAAAATTTTATTCCCTTTAGAAAAGGGCAAAATTATGAAACTTTTAATAAAGTGATAAATTTTGAACAAACAAATCTTTAACCGGAAGATGAAGAGAAACAACAAGAAATATGAAACAAATTAAATTTATTTATTTTGAAAACCATAACAAAAACAGCTACGAGAATTACCAAAAATGTTTCAGACCAAAAAAAAAAAAAAAACTAGACGAGCATGAAATGAAAAAAAAATTTATATTAAGTTATTCATCGTCCGCATCATGTGCATTGTTTAATGGTCAAATAAAATACACTTGTTGCGTTTAATGCAGTTTTAGAGTCGAAGAAATGATTTTCAAGAAAAAACTTTAGTGCCTACAACAAAAATTTGTGCTCACTACTGCTAAATTGAGAATTTTTGAAAAAAGTTTACCGAATTTAGTACAGACAAAAACCCAATGCTTCCAATGCCCTCTTGCGTTGAGTAGAGCACCAATGCTGTTAATAAGTCAATTCGTACAAAATAACTACAGCACAAACAAAAACAACGAAAACAGCAGGTACAACATATTCAGCAAATGATTGATTTTCGCATATGAAAATGTAAATTTTTCTTCTGAGATATTGATTTTTTGTGACTTTAATGAAATAGTGACAAAATTCAAAAGTAAATATACGTACAGCTGACAATATATCTGATATGTTGGCATATATATTATCTTTGAAAAATGACTATTAAAGACTATAGGTATACCCTAAAATGTTAGCCAAAAACGTTGCATCTACTTGAAAAAATTTTTAAAACCAACCCCAAACAAACCGCTCTGTCAGACGTAATTATAAGTCAAAACATAAGTTCGTAAAATATTAAAAAAAATTTATTAAAAATTTAATCATAACAAATTCTTTACTTAATTCAAACAGATTAAATTTTTGAAATTCTTAGAGGAATTCTTATCTAGATATCAATAATTTCTAAGAAATAGGTTTGATATTTCCTCTTGTTTCCTCCAAGCTCTCTCCTTTTCTAGTAATATTTCGTGATCATGTCGGTCATGAGAATCTTCAGCTGAATTGAGTAGTTTCTCTGAATTTTTGAGCGAAAGTCTCGACAAAACTTCAAAGATACGAATACTTGTGAAAACAAGTTCAAAATTTTTGTGAGCGAGCATGTTTTGCGTGCTTTGCTTTAACCCTTCAATGCATTGTGATGGAAATTTGCATCAAACCATCAAAGAGAAAAATATACACACAAACCCAGTTAGTGTCATGATTTTTTGCGTATGGCAATTTCCTCTTTTATTAAAAAAAAAATCATGCAATAAAGGGTAAAGTAGTGCAAAGTATTTGAGTGCGAAATTTTTATTTATTTAAAGTATATGAACATATATAAATATTACATTATTATATAATTATATATTATAACTATAATATAATTTCGTAAAATGTGAGTGCGGAACGCTTGATTTTTTTAAAAAATTTCATAGCATATTTCTAGGCATTTTTTGTTTTGTGATTTATTGAAGCTTAAAAAATTTGTTAATATATATTTTCATTTTGAAATTTTCAGTTTTTCAAAAAATTTTTAAACTTATGTCGTCGTATCTACTTTGGTTTCAATTTTTGCTTTAATTTGTTTTATAAATATTTGGAATAAAAAATTGTTATTTGCATAATTTAAAATCGTATATGTGACCATCATTGAATTCTCATTCGGCTTAAAGAAAATCAATATTTCATGTTTTTTCCTTTATTAAAACCGGGCCCGTCATTTTTGAAACTTATTTCGTTGAATCTACTATAGCTGCCGATTTTACTTAAAGGTATTTTATAAATTTTTGTCACTAAAAATTGTTCTTTGCACAATTTAAAATTAAATATGTGATCATCGCTGATTCCTAATTCATCTTCAAGAAAATTAATATTTCATGTTTTTTGTTCTTTATTAAAACCAGGCCCGTCATTTTTGACGGGAAAAAAACTAGTAACTATAATATAATTCCGTAAAATATGAGTGCGGAACGCCTGTTTTTTTTGAAAAATTTTATTTCATATTTTTAGGCATATTTTGCTGTGTGATTTATTGAAACTTCAAAAACTTTTTATATTTTTTGTTTTCATTTTTAAATTTTCAGTTTTACAAAAAATTTTGAAATTTATTTCGTTGAACCTACTATAGCTGCCGATTTTACTTAAAGGTATTTTATAAATTTTTGTCACTAAAAATTGTTCTTTGCACAATTTAAAATTAAATATGTGATCATCGCTGATTCCTAATTCATCTTCAATAAAATTTATATTTCATTTTTTTTGTTCTTTATTAAAACCGGGCCCATAATTTTTGTACTAGTTGATATAGAACTTGAACTAGTATATATATAATATTGTATCATACTCGTACATATTTTTGATTACTTTTGAATCTATTCGAATATTTAGAAACTACTTGTGAAGTAATACTATCATTTTGAGTAAGGATATATTTAATGCTTTGTAGTGCTTCCGAAGTACCTTAACCCTTTTGGCCACACTCCTGAACCAACTGTAGGAGCAGTTTTTTACTATTTCATGTGAATATTTGATAAGAAGTTAGAAAATTTCTAGATTTTAAACTTCTGAAGTTATCGTATCGCTAGATTAAAGAAGTACAGTAATAAAACTTTTTCTTTCAATATTTTATTTTTTTATTTTTAAATCACTTTTTATTGCTTAAAATGTGAACTTGTTTTTAAACTTATTATTTATAAATAGTTTTATTTAATTTCTAAATTTTGGCACTAAAACTATAGCAAGCACGATTAGCTAAGCTGTACATGTTATGTGGATTGCAACACAAATGATAATTTTTTGTTGATAAAATATTTTTTTATTTATTTTATCGGTTGATTCATTTAACAACACATTGTTAGTTGTGGTTGTAGCTGAGTTTTCAATTATTTCCTCTTTTACAAAAATATGTTTATAAATTAATGATACTCGTATGTTAATTGTTCGGATGAGTTTAGAATTGTTTAAAACATAACATGTATTTTTATTTAAGTTTTTGGCCATTACTAAGATAATATATGAATAGTATTAAGAAAGACAAGAAGAGAGACCGCCTTTCGAAAAATGAAATATCAAAAATGCACTAAATAGGAATATCTTCTACTAGTTCGGTACCTGGCTAAAAACTATTTTTAGAATTTTAAGCAGTTACTTACTCTAATAAGGTCATGAAGATCATGGAGCATGATCAACTCACTGTCAACTGTAATGAAATTAACTTAAAATACACTCCTCAATATAGATTGAAATAAACTGATATTTAATACCAAATGAATTATATGACTATTCCACACAAGGTGTGCTTGTTTTCTCCTTTAATTATGGCGTTATTTTTCTGCACGACTTATTTGATTATTTTACTTGAATTAATTTTCATTTGAAAGTAGTTAGAGTTTTAATTTATATGCAACACTTGCTGACACGTTAATATTTAATAAACTGGCTGCAACATTTGCTTAATTTCTAATATTATTACAGTGCTTTCGGTGAGCTTCATGAGCGACAACGAATCGAGAGAAGGAATAGTATTTTTAACAACATGCACCCAAACCAAGCTATTCGCATAGCCAGATATTGAATCTTGGCATTTATGATGCTACACGAATACCAAAGCAATAAATATTTGCACAACACCTACCTCAACATAGATAAACATTAGCACTGCACGTGTTGGTTGGTCATACATACGAGTATGTTTGTTTGTAGACATGAGTGCTGAAGCACACACAGCCACAGACACTCACACGCACAAGTGTTTTTGTATTTGTGTGTGTCTGATGTGTAAAAGAATTCACAGAATCATTTATCAGGCTGTAACCAAGCAACCAAGCAAGAAGCTCAACTCAGAAAACACTGGCGCCGGAAGTTCACTTTGTCATTGTCACTGTTCGACATCGTTCTGTCCGTTTTTCATTCCATGTGCGTCCTTGCAGTTGGCTGTGTCTTTTACTGCTTAACTATTTCTTATTCAGCTGCCATTTCTGCTGTTGCTTTAACATTCACCATCACCATTACAATCAACATCACCAACCTCCCACCACTGAGTGCATCAGTTGAATTTTTCTGTTTACCAAGTGAATTTTATTTGACATTCTTGTAGAATCTTTAATTCACTTTGGATCTTATAGATTTTTATTTACTTATGGCATTGAACAAACATTTTTCATTGTGTAAATGTGTGTGCGTTGAAGTGGGCAAGTATGCGTATGAGTGTGATTGAGAGTTTCTGCGATACTTATGTTGGTCTTTGAGTATGAGTGTGAGCGTCTGCATTGCAGTGCAGCTCATTGCCAAAGATTAAGAAAAACAAAGCTTTAAAATTTGAAAAAAATTTTAAAAGTTCATACAGCTTTTACTGTAAAAATGTCATAAGAACGTGAAGAACACTTCTGTCACAGCTAAAAGAAAAGTTTGCAGCCTGAACTAGAAACACGCGCACACGAATATTTTTAAACTTTTCTGTGGCCAAAAATTATGTGACCGAAAGAAATGAAAAACTTAAACCATTACAGACATTTTTAAAGTGTGCTAGTTTGCTACAACATTGCTGACTCTACTTCAAATATCTATGTTTAATATACATTGTATATGTAACCTAAATGTTTTTATGAATTTTGCTCAACCAACACGTACACTTCAAACTTCATATAATGTCAAAAATTCACTCATATTTTATGACTTCAAATGAAAGTTGATGTTCTGTCAATGCCTGAATTGTGCTTTTATGTAGGTGTATTATGAGGAAAAAAGCGTGACAGTTTCTTTTTTTTAATATATAATTTTGAAGAAATTTTACATTACCACACAGATGATGTATAAAGCTACATAATGACCAACAAAAAAATGCTCAAATATACGATATTACTTTTTTTTATGACTACTTTTACAAGTGCTAAAAACACAGTCATAAAAATTCAGTCGTAAAAATATATTAATAATGGCTGCATGGTCAACACGTGGGCTAAAATTTAAACTTTTTACTTTTAAAATGTTGTAGACTGCATGAAACTGGGAAGATGTGGAATAATTTAGCTGTGAACAAAATTTAAAAATACTTTATTTAAATATAAGCTGATGTAATGTAATGAATTTGTTTGCCAAACGTTTTATAGCTTTGAAAATAATTTCTATTCAAACTATCATTGGTCTGTTGATAGTGATGCAATCTGGTTTCGCAAAATATTGTCATATTTTTTGTCAATATAATTGTCATACAACTGAATATGATTACGTGAGAAAAGAGTAACCATGTCTTAGTCATTAAGAGTGAAGAAAACAAAACGTCTTGTTTGCTTAAGTTGTGACCTCACATTTGATTTTACGGCCACCTCTTTACAAAAAAAAAAAAAAAATGGCCTCATCAAGAATTTCGTAAAAGCGCTCAACTAGGAATGACCGGGATTTAGGTTTGGTAGAGTGTTACCCAAATTGTCATACGCTAAAATCACAGAAGGAATAATTGTCTGTCGTGACATTCGAAAACTAATGCGATACCGTTAATAGAATATTGAACTCACACAGAAGCTGCGACCAGGGCATCATTTCAAACTATAACGACAATCTTTTGAGTTCAAGGGTTTTAATCCTCCGCTTCGACGATTTTTTCAAACCTTATGGCAACACTGAAGCTCAAATGTCTCTTCTGAAACATTTTCTGCATTCGAATCTTGATTTATTTTATGAAAGATGGCGATTCGACCGTCAATGGAGACTGCCAACATCAAGACCACCAATGATTTTGCCACGAGTACATGATGAGTGACTACTGTCAACTCTTATGGATGAAAGAGATTCCGAACAATATAATCGATTTAATTCAAACGCTTTTAATAAGTGTCCATGTAGAAAACAGTAAACACAGAACTTAATTGCTCATGTTCATTTAGAATTTGTTTAAAAATAATTTTTATACCCTAAACCTAAAAGGTCAGGGTATATTAACTTTGTGCAAACATTTGTAACGCATAGAACGAAGCGAGTCCGGTATAGAAAAGTATACATATTCTTAATCAGGGTCACCTCGTGAGTCGAGCTATCTATGTCCGTCCGTCCGTCCATCCGTTCGTCCATCCGTCTGTGTGTTGTACGTAAACACAGAATAAGAAGAAAGAGTTGAGATACAAGAAGAAGGATGAAACTCGGCACACATGGTCACATGAGTCCAAGGATCTGCATAATTGAATATTTTTGGAATCCGCTCACGGAAACGCATACCTCCCATACAACACAAAAATTAAAAGCTGCATAAATAAGCTCAAGATTAACCTACAACAATAAAATTTGATATATGAACATTTTATATCAAAGCAAAAATATTTTCGAAAAATTGGTGTTATCCGCCTACGGACACGCCCACCTCCCAAATAACCAAAAGTTACAAACTCAATAAATAAGTTCATGTTTAACGTACAGACATAAATTTGGTAAGTTTGTATTTTATATCAAAACAAAGACGTCTTCAAAAAATGAATGTCATTCGCTCACGGCCACGCCCACCTCAAATACAACGAAAAATTAAAAACTCAATAAAAAAGCTCATGGTTAACGTACAGAGATAAAATTTGGTATGTATGTATTTTATATCGAAAAAACGATTAATTCTTAGAATGGGTGTCATACGCCCATGGACACGCCCACCTTCCAAGCAACAAAAAATTAAAAACTCAATAAATAAGCTCATGTTTAACCTATAGACATAAAATTTGGTAGGTATGTTTATACCCTAAACCTGAAAGGTGAGGGTATATTAACTTTGTGCAAACTTTTGTAACGCATAGAACGAAGCGAGTCGTATAGAAAAGTATATATATTCTTGATCAGCGTCACCACGTGAGTCGAGCTATTTATGTCCGTCCGTCCTTCCGTCTGTCCGTCTGTGTGTTGTCCGTAAACACAGGATAAGAAGAAGAGTCGAGATAATTGGATATAACTTGGTACACATGGTCACATGCACCCAAGGATCTGCACTGTTGAATATTTTTGGAATCCGCCCACGGAAACGCCTACCTCCAATACAACGCAAAAATTTAAAACTGCATAACTCGGCTTATAATAAGTCTACAACATTAAAATTTGGTATGTGTGTGTTTTATATCAACACAAACATGTCTTTGGAAAATGGACGTCATCCGATCACGGACACGCCCACCTCCCATACAACCCAAAAATTGAAAACGCAATAAATAATCCTCTGTTTAACCTACAGAGCTAAAATTTAGCAAATATGTTCTTTATAACAAAACAAAAAAAAACAAAAAAAAAAAAAAAAAAAAAAAAAAAAAAGACGGTTTTAAAAAATGAACATCATCTGTCTACGGACACGTCTACCTCCCATACAACGCGAAAATTGAAAATTGCAGAACTCAGCTTATAATAAGCCTACAACAATAAAATTTGATATGTATTTGTTTTATACAAACACAAAGATGTATTAGAAAAATGGACGTCATCCGCTCACGGACACGCCCACCTCCCATACAACCCAAAAATTGAAAACGCAATAAATAAGCGTCTGTTTAACCTACAGAGCTAAAATTTGGCACGTATGTTTTTTATGACAAGGCAAAGATAGTTTTGAAAAAATGAACGTCATCCGCCAACGAACACACCTACCTCCCATACAACCCAAAAAGTTCAAAACTCAATAAATAAGGTTATGTTTGTCATAGAGAAATTATATTTGGTATGTATGTATTTTATACCAAAACTAAGGTGTGTTCCAAAATTGGGAGTAGTTCGTCCATGAACACGCCCACCTCCCATAGCGAAAGCACAAGAAAGGCATTAACTGTGAGCTACAGTAATAAAACTTGGTATGTGTAAATTTTTCATCAACATTTAAATGCATATAAAGTATAGGCTTCATCCGCCCACGGAAACGATCATTTGCAATAAAAATTTTTTGTTTTTGAAAAGTAGGCTTAGGGTATTTCATAGTCGGCCTAGACCGACTTTAGACTTTCTTGACTTGTTTTTTTTTTATTTAATTTTAATTTAAGCTGCTTGGCAAGCCCTTACAGATTAGAAAATAACTTATGTTATAACAACTTATTATATTAGAAGATATGACTGTAATAGCGATATACGTAATACAATGCAATTATAAAGTAAAATTACGAGATCATATAAGAAAACTCAATCAGAGCTGCTATCAAGGTTAGTCTAGCTAAATCATAAATTAAGGCACCTATGTATAGGATCACAATGACCATAGTTTGTTCTATGAAATTTAATGTAGAATGTTCAATGTTCTCTAAGCGGTCTAGCGGGAGCGTGGAATGGGATTAAAAATAATAGCTCGGGTGAATCAATTCTGCCATCTAGAATATCTTTGATAAAGAGAATGGTAGATTGATTAAATCTCACAGTAAGTTTTTGTAATTTGAGCATTTGGCATCTTGTCTCATAAGGAGGCATGCTTTCATATGAATATGTGCGTCGTAGCGCAAGCTTAGTAAAGTTTTTTGTACTCTCTCGATCCGGTCTACATCATTCTGATAAATTGGGTACCAGATTATAGTAGCGTATTCGAGAACTGATCTAACTAGGGAAATAAAGGTAGTAGAATTCTTTAGAATTTCGTTTAACGAAACCGAGCTGCGAATTGGCTTTGGAAACTACGTAATATCTATGAGGGCTGAAAGTCAGTTTAGAATCGAAGTAAACTCCGAGATCTTTTATCAGTGACACTCTAGTGAATTCTTGGTTTTGGTAGAGATAGTTGAATATAATTGGTGAAACATTACGAGAAAAAGTCATAATCTTGCATTTAGAGAAGTTAAGTGACATACCATTTGTTGAGCACCAGGATATAAAGGAGTTTATGTCGTCCTGAAATCTCGCGCAGTCAGACAAACTTTGAGTCGTTGCCTAGATTTTCAAGTCATCAGCATAGAGTAGGAAATCACAATAATTAAAAATTTTAACCACGTCATTTATAAAGATATTAAATAACAAGGGACCCAGGATACTACCTTGTGGGACTCCTGATTTGGCATAAATGATACTGGAGCAGCACTCGTTCACCTTAACGATTAATTTTCTTTCCGTTAAATACGATGAAACCCATTTCAGAAAATTTGAATGAAAACCTAAGTTTTCCAATTTAAGCAGGAGTTTTTAATGCGGAAGGCAATCGAAAGCTTTCACGAAATCAATATAAAGCGTGTCTACTTGTAGGCCACACTCAACCGCATTGATACAATAATTTGAAAAAATAGCTAAGTTAGTGCACGTCGAACGGCCAGTGAAAAACCCATATTGATAACTGGAAATGCGATTTTTAACTTCTTGAAAAAGACGCTTGTTAACGATACTGTCCAGAACTTTTGGAAAAGCTGATAGCTTTGTAATTGGTCTGTAATTAACGATCAACTCTTTTAGACCAGCTTTGAAAACGGGTGTGATATAGGCAGTTTTCAAATCATCAAGAAAAACCCCGCTTGAGACGGACATGTTGAAAATAATGGTTAAGGGGTTGTACAGAGAGGATGCACAACATTTAAGAAGTCGCGGTGGAATAAGGTCAAAGCCTGTGTCCTTATTTACGTCTAAACTGACAAGAGCTTTGTAAACTTCTTCTTCGGAAATATATAAATTGCCTACATCAAAAATTTGTTTTAAATGGAAGAAATCAATTGAGCTAGCAATGGGATCGTAGTCATTAAACACCGATCCGAAAAAATTTGCAAAAAGTTCAGATATATCCTGCGCATTAGTGGCTTGAGTTCCTTGATATTCCATAGTTTTAGGAATACCAGATTTTTTTCTTTTTGAGTTGTAGAAGACCCAGAACGCTTTAGGATTGCATTTAATATTGGACTCGATGGAGTCTAGATATTTTTTGTAGAGAAAGTACGATGAAAATTCAAATTATTTTCTTCACAACACAAAAGTTGACCAATCTGCAGCAGAGTTAGTTTTTTTGTATCTGCTGTGTGCCTTGTTTCGTTGGTTTTTTAGTTGCAAAAGGCTTTGGTTATACCAAAGCAGGTTAAAACTACGCCGTTTGCATTTACTGGGTACATAAAGATAAAAACTTTCACTGAGGGCTTTTTCTAAAATATAGTGCATAAAAAAATATATCTTTACCATGCAGTATAAGTTTCCAGTAGATGCTGTAATAAAAATTACTAAAAGCTTAGTAGTCTGCCTTAAAAAAGTCATAATTCATAGCATTGGCATTGAGGTTTTATCAAGATATGAATAAAATGAGAACTGTAAGGAAATAGCTTTATGGTGCACAGATTCACTTGTGAGTGGTAGGTCACACCTGCAGATGCGATGATTAAAGTCGTTATTCACAAAGATTAAATCTAAAATTCTGTTAAGGTCATTTTTGACATTGTTTATCTGAAAAATACCAAGAGAATACAGTGAGTCGCAAATGTGGTACTCAATTGAGTTTTTTAAATTAAAAGGAATCAAGATTTTGTCATCCGAGCTATATCTCCATTCAATGTTCCCCAAGTTAAAGTCGCCTAAAATACAGGGTAATTGATTAGGAGTTAAAGTAGAAATAATAGAACTTATGTTAGATAGATTGCAATCATATAAGTTTGCACACCGGTGTGAAGTTAGCCCAAAGTTTTAATCCCAAATTTTAAACACAGCACAATTTTTGAATTCGCCGCAAAATCAGTTAAACAATTTAAATTCGCCGTAATTGAATAAAAATTGCTAAATTCAAGTAAAACATATTTTTTGAAGCAAAATACAAAAAACTAGTCAAAACACAATTATTTATGAATATTCAATGGTCCTTCATGGTGCTCATAAGTGGTGCTCATAAGTGTACTTTGACATGGTAAATCGATTGGCACTATGCTCAAGTTCCGATCGATCGACCTTCGTGGTGAAATTTGAGCCGAAAAGCAAAAAAAAAATGATTTTTGTATGAAAGTCAATGAAGTCCCAAAACAAAAGTTCTCATCCTGGATTTTTGATATGTGATAGCTTATGGAAAAAGGATGATTTTGTCTCCACTTCCCAAAATTGCTATCGATCGTCCTTCATACCGTGAAACGGCCTGGAAGTGAAATAGTCAGATTTTGAAAAAATTCATAACGTCCAAATCGATCGTCCTTCGTGGTGACATTTGAGCCGAAAAGCAAAAAAAAGTGATTTCTGTATGAAAGTCAAACTTCAACACCCCCAAAAGTAGTCCCAAAACAAAAGTTCTCATCCTGGATTTTCGATATGTGATAGCTTATGGAAAAAGGATGATTTTGTCTCCACTTCCCAAAATTGCTATCGATCGTCCTTCATACCGTGAAACGGCCTGGAAGTGAAATAGTCAGATTTTGAAAAAATTCATAACGTCCAAATCGATCGTCCTTCGTGGTGACATTTGAGCCGAAAAGCAAAAAAAAATGATTTTTGTATGAAAGTCAAATTTCAACACCCCTAAAAGTAGTCCCAAAACAAAAGTTCTCATCCTGGATTTTTGATATGTGATAGCTTATGGAAAAAGGATGATTTTGTCTGCACTTCCCAAAATTGCTATCGATCGTCCTTCATACCGTAAAACGGCCTGGAAGTGAAATAGTCAGATTTTGAAAAAATTCATAACGTCCAAAGGGGTAGAAGATGAAAAGTTCTCATACTGGATTTTTGCTCATAAATGTACTTTGACAAGGCAAATCGATTGGTACTATGCTCAAGTTCCGATCGATCGTCCTTCGTGGTGACATTTGAGCCGAAAAGCAAACAAAAAAAAGTGATTTCTGTATGAAAGTCAAACTTCAACACCCCCAAAAGTAGTCCCAAAACAAAAATTCTCATCCTGGATTTTCGATACGTGATAGCTTATGGAAAAAGGATGATTTTGTCTCCACTTCCCAAAATTGCTATCGATCGTCCTTCATATGATTATAATAATAAAAACTAAATTAATAACACTCAAGTTATGGACTTCTTATCGAGACCAAAACACAGAAAAAGTTAAATGTTAAAATGACAAATAAAGCAAGCACAAAAAACAAGCAAAATATCAAATTCTTACGATCATTTCGTTACATTTGACAGTTTAAGTTCATTAACTGAGCTTAAAAGACCTCTTGCGTTAAATCAAAACACTCAGTACACTATAGAAGTAGTACATGCAAAACCCTAATGCTTCCAATACTGTGAATCAGTTCGTAAAAAACAACATAAGCAAAAACAAAGAACAAAAACCTAGAAAGCAACAGGCACAACATAAGCAGCTATTGAGCAATGATTGATTTTCTTAAATAAAAAAATCAAGTAGATGTTTCTTATTAGATTTTACTATTTTGTGATTTTAATATAAAAGAGACAAAATCCAAAATTAGATATTCGTTTAGTGCAGGATATTTTTGATATTTTGGTATATATATTATGTTTGAACGATGAGTATTAAAGGCTGTAGGTATGCCCTAAAGTATTGGTCAAAACCGTTTCATGGCCTTCAAAAAATATTTTTAAACGACCCCATACAAACCGCGCTGTAAGGCGTTATTCTACATCAAAATTTACTACAACGTATATCAATTAACAATAACAAATATGCTAGTGATCACTTCTTTTATTTAAACGGTTTCTTCTGTAGACCTTTATTCAGAGAAAAACTCTTTTGGAACTCAAATCTTTTTTACATCATCCAAGACTTTTTAAGCTGAAATATGGGTATTCCTGCATATGTATAAAAAAAAGAAAAGGTTTGGTGGTTTTTAAGGATAAGTGTGGTGTGTTAAAATCACCTTGTTTATAAAATTTTATAAAATTATTTTTTCTGGTTATCTTAAATTGTATTAATTTTTTTTTTTCAGCAAAAAAATATATAACTTAAAATTAAAATTATTAATTTGAATATAAATAATTATTAAAGTATTAAAGTTATATTGCTTAAATCTTTTTGTGAAAATAAAAGAAAAATTATGGAATAAAAAAAATTTGATATCACCAGGACTTCAATCAGAGTTAATCGTTTCGCCTTAAAATACTTAAAAGAACATGGATGGGTTCTAAAATTATATGTATGTTTTTTTTTTTGCCCATCAAAAATTAAAAAAGAAAAATTTCTCGGAAAGAATTTATTTATATAAAAATAATTTTTATAATCAAAAAAATAAAAAACTCATGTTTTGAACGAATTACCAGCATATGACTACACTTGAAACCGCTTTTAACCACTAGCACTTTACAGGACCTTTTCTTTTGTTAGCCATGCACGAAAATTCATGCCTAAAATAGATCTAACAACCACATACATGTGTGCAGTGACGTTATCATGTAATTTAAAACATAAATTTATGTTTTTGCACGCCTGTGTCTTTTTGCTGAGACATATCGTGCTCAAGTAGATGGTTTAAAATGTGTTACCAAAAAAGCATTTCTACGCATCATTCTAGATAATCGTTTTTATATTTTTTTTTCTCCTTTCTT
The DNA here is from genome assembly GCA_958299015.1 of Tetanocera ferruginea. NCBI lineage: Eukaryota > Metazoa > Arthropoda > Insecta > Diptera > Sciomyzidae > Tetanocera > Tetanocera ferruginea. Next base: position 147,555,103 of record OY282642.1, on the reverse strand, counting down.
TATTCCCTAGTATTGCTATGTATCAACACAGAATTAAAGCGAAAAAAATTTGTCAAAATGTTCCATATATTTGTTGTCAGGTTTTTTTTGCACCGTGGATTATATATTTTTTGTTTGTTTTTTTCATCTTAGGTGTTTTTATTATTATGGTGTGGCAAAACGAAACGCATAACTCAGCTTAACTCACAATCAGACTCTCGTGTCATCTCAACCAAGCACAAGTATGCCGTGTCGTTATCTCCTACTCCTGCATCCGACTTAGACTGTCATTCGTAAATTTATGATATTTTTTTATATTCATTTCCAACAACAGGCACAGCAACAGCAAACGTGGCGACAGGATAAACATAACAAACACATGAGTTTGTTTGTTGGTGTTTGTTTGTGTTTGTGTGTATGTAGCGGATATAAATTTAGATCGTAAGCATGAAGAAACAGTGAGCTATAAATAGAGTGCAGCAGTCGGAGCAGCAACAGCAACAGCAACAATAAACCGGAAGTATACTCTTATGTATTTAAATGTCGGAAATGAAAAATTCAACTAGCTGCACTGAGCGGAAATTGCAATTTTGAATTAGCTAGCCAGTCAGAAAAGTTGCTATTAGTTTTTAATAACTTCATAAAAGACAAGATACAGATACATTTACACACAACGTATTGATTAACAATCGATGACACTTGAACTTAATTGAGCAAATACATATATATATATATAAAACACTGTAAATATACTTCTAAATTCAATAAGCTTTTATTTGGTTTTCGATGACTTTCTTCTTGGAAAATCAAATTAAGTGCTACTCTCGGTTTTTACCTAGCAACGCTGCCACATTGCCACCCTAACAGAGAAGCGGGTTTTATTTTTCTTTTTTCTTTTTTTGCAAAGTATTAGTCGCTTTACAATACAGACACTTGGCAACAATGAGCTCAGTATTGTTGCTTTGTCTTTCTACCAATTAAAGTAAACAAAAAAGCAAGAAAAATCATTGAAACAATTTTAGTTAAATTCGCTTAAAACAAAGTATCACATTTCAAGAAATACTACCCGATATCTACAGAATACGAAATAAGCAAAACTTTGAAATGGAAGAAAGCTTTCTAGCATGAGTATCTTCTGCTTTCACATTGCTTACTTTTTCTTACATTTGCTGTTGTTGCAATAACAGATATATTATGCTTGAAACTATGCACTACAAAGACATGAACACACATTTAAACAAGCAGCCAATTTCTTCAGAAGCAACCAAACCTTCGACACACACCCGTACATAAACTCCATTTGTAATAAATTGTTTCGTTCTTGCTGTTGTCGTTGTTATCGTTGTGTTCGTTGTTTATCATTTGCTGTTGAAAGCTCTTTTGTCGTAATTGTGTGTATCTGTGCGCAGCAGTGCATTGTATTTCATCGGTATGCATTCCTGCATTATAAACAAATTTAAACATTTTCACATGAAAAACGTTTAAGAAAAATCGTTTTTATTTTAATATATGCGAAAAAAAAACATATACAATGAAAACAAACCAACAAATGCTAAAATGTTAACGCACATACATAGCTATGCGCGTGTTTTTCTCACTAACACACTTTGTTTGTCTCTCTCTCTTTCCCACGAAAGTGTCAAATGGCCTCTAGGCTCAGATATCCGCCTGTTACTGCTTGATTTATTATTGTTCATTGATGAACACTGATACGGACTTACATTTGCGGTTCATTTTCGCATTAAAAGCTCGAAATTTATTCGAATTCCGAATGATATATTTTGACATTTATCGTGCATTCAACGAATTCAGTCATTTGTTCAAAATCGTTTGCAAAGATACACTCGAAAAAAACATGCCTTTTTCGTTAGAAATATAAGTATCGTTTTGTTTTTGCTTTCTTAACGAAACCATTTGTCGTTTGTTACGGTTGAGCCGATGCACAGTTTTTGTTAAATTTGTCTTAGTTAAGTAAAAGTTTCGTTTTTTATTTTAATATAAAAGTTGGTTAATTTAAAAATGTAAAAACTCTTCATCAAAATTGTTTGTGAATATTTATATTATTCTATTTTTAAAAAATGTATATACCCCACAAGATATCAACAAATAATTGACGAAACGTCGCACAGTTTCATATCTAGGTGGATCATGGTATCCTAAACTCAAAAATGAAATCCGTTTTTTTGCTCGGACTTCTAG